>JAVJIF010003688.1:0-225968 GCA_038442645.1 Agave tequilana
CCCCCCTGGGGCCCACGACCCACCAGCTCCTCCTCCGATCTCTCCCCTGAGCTTGTAAGAGCATCCTCAATGAGTCTCCACCAAAAAATAGGCACAAAAAAAATAAAGACCCAAAGAGCACCACCAATAGTATAAATACAAACCCATGAACCGTTTGGAAAAAAAATTGTAAAAAAACAAAATTGACCGTTGGCATGGTCAAATTCGAAAAAAATGAAAAAAAAGGCTGGGGGACCCACACAAGGCGAGTGTGCACGGGCATCCCGCGGTTTCAATTAGTTCTCTCTCCCGCGGGTCCCACCCACGGTTTGATATTCTCACTCCTCGAGATTGAATTTTTTTTTTTTTTTCCTCCCCAAGCGGCGTCTGTCACGCGACAGGCTGTGCATAAACTGAGTTTGTATTTTTAGCAACAATTGCTGTTGCTAAAAATACAAATAACAAATTCAGAGCTGAGACTGGCCGGAAAATTAAATTCAGCCCCCTATTGAAAACGCTGCATTTTATTCAGCCCCAAGGTGATGCAACTCTCCTCATTTAGAATGCTAACCAAGAAATACAGCTAATTAACAACCGTCGTTGTTGACACGTTCACGCATCCGTCTCTTGCTTTTAATTTAATTCAATTCGATTCAATGCTCGCTCTCTCTCAACTTTTTTTCTCTGTTCCCTTTCTTCGATTCTCTCTCTTTCTCTCTCTAGATTTGCTTCTATTTCTCTCTCTGATCTCTCGCCTAGCCAGTAAAAAAAAAATATACGCAATGGGGAACGAAGTCGACGCCGGCGGTGGAGTTTGTTTCGAGGAGACCGCCAATTGCGGAACTGACGTTTGGAGTTGTTCCGACTCCTCCTCGTCGTCGTCGGCCGATCATCTCGTCGTCATGGTCCACGGAATCCTCGGAAGGTACAATTTTTACCCTCAATTTGGGGGAACTGGTGGACGATTGCTTTTGGGTTCTTTTAGATTGGTCCCTAAATTAAATAATAAATGATTTGGTTTGTGCATTTTGGGATTGCAGTTGAATTATGATGGGTTTGTAACATTTGTTTCACTTGCATTAATTAATGATAATCATGCACCTGTATCTGTATTATAGTGGTAGGAACCGAATTGTGACTGGTTGCCCAATTGCCTATGCTTTGTAACATTTGTAGCTTGTTGTCATCAACACAAAATCTCAATAAGGCTCTCATGGTTTTTGGATTGCTGAAATAGGACTACTTATCAGTACAAATGGTGTTGAAATAATGCTAGGACCAAATCGGTTATAACACCACTTACCATAGCCGGTGCATGTTGCTGGTGGTTCGGAGGTTTGCAGATTACCATTTCATCGATATTGCCATTGCATTGCCGCTTGCTGCTAACCAACCGATGTTCATTTCACCGGCAACAGACACCCATTGAAGTAGCACAACTTACACATACGACAAACATCATTTGCAGCCAACAAATAGGCAGCCTAGTATGTGCAGTGCCGGTGACTGTACTTCCATTGTTTTGTCCTTGGCACCTTTGAAGGCTTGTGTCGAACTGCATGGTGTTAAGCTGAAGCTAAATCAGTGGAACTACAGTCCCTAATGCCGCAAGGACTTGACTTTTTCGGATGGCAACGGATTTGATAGTGATGCTAGGTACGGATTTGGATATCCGGGTTAAGTATAACCCTTATGTGCAACACCCATTAATATTATATTTAACCTACCACAAGTAGGGATGAGAATGGACGTGTCCATGGGCCCCCATTGGACCTGTCAAATGGAAAATTTTCTATTAGAAAATGAGAAAATTCATATTCTTATAGAAAAAATTTCTATTGAACACGTTCAATGGGTGCCCGTGAACACGTCCATTCTCATCCGTAACCACAAGCAATTACCAAAGACCTATTGTATAAAACCATTTCCCTTACTCATTACTCATTATCCATTACCCATGAAGGATATGGTTATTTTATTTGTTAGTAGATCTATGCAAGCAGAGGCATGAATCATTGTTTTTACATGGTTGTGGCTGAAAGATGTGGATATCTGAATAAGATCACTGATCAAAAGGGAAAAACTACATCATTCTGATTGTTATTTAGAACGAAATAAATGAAATAGAGAAGATCACAGAGTTGATGTTTATAACCCACCAGATAGGCTCAGTGGTAGTTCATGATTCTTGTTTCTTCTTGGAGGCTACTGGAGTTTTCCTTAAGAGACGGTCCTGGGTAATAGTTGAGAAACAATTAAGATGCATGAACATTTAGTGAACAATTTGGTGAACTAATAAAAGCGGTGGTAGAAAGAGTAATGGAAATTCATTTGATACATGATAGATGTGGGATGTACCAAATATATTCGTTGTAGATTTGCATAAGCCCGGCTCGCGTGAGGTGTCCCTCTCGCTGTAGGGAATCTCCCCCTCGCCTCGGGAGAAAGGGTGACAATAGCTATCCCCTTTGCCTTCCCGGCCGGAGAGCCTCCAGGACAGGACAAGGGGGTGGCGGTCAAGGGAGAGAAAACGTACGTGCCCGAGTGCACTCCTCTGGAGATTTCTCCTTCTTCTTCCAGAGAGAAGGTATAATCTTCTTGTACCAAAATATATTCGTTGTAGATTTGCATGCTCTTTGAAATTGGATGCAATACCCCCCCTTTCCCAAGTTTACTTGGATAATTGAATCAATTCTAACTAAGTTATGTATTACTTGGATGATGTCTAAATGTGTTTTATAAATTGTTTTTTCTTTTTGCTCTATCACTTTCTTTTTGCTCATTGATGTTGTTCTGTTCTGTTTTATTTTCTTTTTGCAGCACTGCTAACTGGAAATTTGCTGCCAGCGAATTTGTTAGAATGCTTCATGACAAAGTGATAGTTCATTGTGAGTTATCCTTCATCAACCTTTCACCCTTTGATTCTACTTCAGCTTCTTCCGCTTCTTCTTGTTCAATTTCCTTTGAATTTGTTGCTTGGAATGTTTGTGCATCTGAAGAAGGATGCATGTTCACACATTATTTTTATTATTTGTTGCTATTGAAAGCTGAGTCTAGAGATATGAGTATAAATTACATAGTATAAAAACCTGTTTCGGAGAGACTTTTTCCTTTCATTTCCATTTTCATTTTTGAGTCAAACTAGAAAAGCTTTTCGGGGGGGCATGCAAAATAAATGTATCCCATCAGCTTCTCTACTTGTAAATTGTCCTGTCTTAATCATGCTAACAATACACATTTGTACTTGCTATCTGAATGATGCAAAATGCTATGGCAAGTGCTGAGTTTGCATTGGCAATTTCATATTACTGATTTGGCAGCATTTACTGTGCCTTAGTATCTTAGTCAATTTATTTACAGCATAGGGTGAGGCTCATTCTGATTTTCCTATGAAGAAAAAATTGTGAAATTAGTTCCAAGTAATTCCAACCTGCTGATGTTTTGCCTCCTACAGAATTATTTAGATGGACATTGAATCATAGACAGATTAAAGAGCATACAGAATGACCAGTTAGTGGAGATCATGATTCTAGTAGTAACTTTTTCTTCTGAAAAAGAACAGCCCAGGTGAGCGTAGGGTGCATGTCAAACATTTTACCTTCATTACAAAGAACTAGAAACTAGAACTCCACCTTAATAAAAGTGAGTTATTGTTGAGATGATCTTTACATGATGAAGATGGATGGATTTCGTTGACAAGAGTTACAATTTTCTTTTTCATTAGGCCAATAAGTAGGGTAGAAATGGAGGAAGAATTAGTGCGCACCCCCCCCCCCCCCCCCCAAAACGCGCGCGCACACACCAAAAAAAAAAAAAAACACCTCCCAACCACCTCCACAAGTTGACTTCTAGAAAAGGTTAATCAGTTCATATAGTATTTGAAGAAGAGAAATAAAAGAAAGCATCAGTCCACATTTGAGGTTGTATGGTGTCTTCTTTATTACCATCTGTAGAGAAATAGAAAACCTTAAAAGAAATTGATTTGATAATAAAAGAGAGACAATACATATATATAATAAGAGTGATGGGTATGGGTCTATTGGGTAGAATCCCAATAGCTCAATAACCAATACCCCAATAACTATTCTAATACTCTCCCTCAAGCTGGAGCAAAAATGTCAATCATGCCCAGCTTGCTACATAAGACAGAAAACACTTTTGGAGAAGCTACTTTGGTAAGTAGATTTGCCAACTGCTTTGAAGATGAAGTAAACGGGAAAGAAATCACCTTTTTGGTCCATGCATCTCTGATCAGATGACAGTCAACTTCTATATGTTTAGTTCTCTCATGGAACTCTTAATTTTGTGCGATATAAATAGCAGACTGATTATCACAAAATATAGACATAGGGCCAAGATGATAAAAATCAAACTTCAATAACAGATTCTTCATAGTATGTGTCATGACTCTATACTCAGTCTCTACACTGGATCTAAAAATAACATCTTGTTCTTGCTCTTGCTACCCATGTCACTAGATTTCCTCCAACGAATGTGCAATAGTCAGTGACTTCCTATCTCTCTTATCACTAGTATATCCTGAGTTAGAATAGCTAAGAATACGAACATGTCTATGTTTATTGTACAACAACCCTTTTTAAGGAGAGCTTTTAATATAAGTAAGAATCCTCAGAGCAGCTGTCCAGTAATCTCTCTAAGCTAATGCATAAATCTACTCAGTACCCCAACTGCAAAGGTTACATCAGGGCTAGTAACTGTCAAGTAGATTAACTTTCCAATCAATCTCCTATACTGTCCAGGGTCATCAAGTAGATGACTATTATCACACATAAATTCACATTTGTTTTCATTGAAGTGCTAGCAGGTTTGCACCCCAACATATCAGTTTTTTTCAAGGAGATTAAGTGTATACTTTCTCTGAGATAGAAATAAATCATACTTTTGATAAGCAACTTCAATCTCAAGAAAATATCTTGGCTTCCTCATATCTTTCGTCACAAAATGTCGTTTAAGATACTACTTTGTTTCTGCTAAGGCCACAGAGTCATTCCCAGTTAGCAAAATACCATCAAGATACATAATCAGTATCACTGAGTCAGATTTAGTACGACGAACAAACACTGAGTGATTTGAATGACAATGAGCAAATCCAATACCAGAGATAACCATGCTAAACTTCTCAAACCATGCCTTTGGACTCTACTTGAGTCCATAAATTGCCTTCATAGGTCTACAGATAGTATTCTCTCCCTGATCAATATACCTGGAGGTTGCTCCATATAAACTTGCTCCTTCAAGTCCTCATAGAGAAAGATATTCTTGACATCTAGTTGAAATAAGGTCCACTCCATATTAACAACAATAGAAAACAAAATTCGAATGGAGTTCAACCAAGCAACTGGTGAAAAAGTCTCAAAGTAGTCCACGCCATAGGTCTGAGTATATCTTTTGGCAACAAGCCTGGCCTTATACCTATCCACTGAACCATCAAGGCGATACTTCAAGGTACAGACCCATCGACAACCTACAACATCTTTGGGTGCAGAGGCCAACTCCCAAGTTCCTCGAGAAATAAGAGCACCCATCTTCTCATGCATAGCCTGCTTCCAGGCAGGTATCATTATAGCCTTATACGACGTAGGTAAAGATACCAAAAACAAAGACAGGACAAACTGGCAAAAAGAGGGAGTAAGACGATCATATGAAACAAAATAAGAGATAAGATGATCAGTATAAATCCGTTTACCTTTGCGGAGGGCAATAGGAACATCAAATCAGAGAAAGGTACTAATGGCTGAGGAGGTGGACTTCTACTGGAGAGGAGGCGTTCGGAACCAGTTCAGAGGCAGGAACTTTTTACCGATGAGTGTAGACATGTCTGAAGTCTTTTTCCCGAGATGGCTTTGGTGTATGTGACGCTATAGTGTCTTTTAATCACACCGGCGAAGGGACATCATGGACAACAGGTGCAGGTAAAGAAACAGACGGTGAAAGAGAAATAGACTCCGATGTAGTAACTGGACCTTATGGAGAAAAGTAGGAAACTGATTCAAAAAATGTGACATCAGCTGACACAAAATACTTTCTGGTTGATGGATTATAGCACCGATATCTATTTTAAGTTTGAGAATATCCAATAAACACACATTTTATAGACCAAAGAGACAGTTTATCCAGACCTGGAGACAAATCCTGAATAAAACATGCACAATCAAAAACACGCGTAGGAATTGAGAAGATACTTTTTTTAGGATATAGACAAGAAAAAGAAATTTTACCATGAAGAACCGAGGAGGGCATCCTATTACTCAAATGGCAGGCGCTTAATACTGCATCAGCCTACAAATACTTCAGAACATGCATATGAATCATCATGATTCGTGCAACATCTAGGATGTGTCTGTGTTTGTGTTCCGCAACACCATTCTGTTGGGACGTATGAGAACAGGAGATTTGATGAATAATCCTATTCTTAGAACAAAAAGAGACACATCGTTTTTCATTATTCTAGGGTATTATAAGTATGAAGTACACGGATAGAGATAGAAAATTGAGTTTTTATTTCATTATGAAAAAGTTCAGTGACACCAGAAAATTCAGACCTCTCTTTTAGCAAATATAGCCAAGCCATACGAGAGAAATCAACAAAAATGAAAATATTTAAAACTTTGGATGAAGGCACATGACTAGGACCCTATACATCAGAATGAATTAACTCAAATGCAGAACTATTATGGTTATTGACTCGACTCGAAAAAGAGACACGATGATGCTTGCCCATCTTACAAGACGCCACAACTAAGTATAGAGAAAGAAAACTCAAAAGAAATTACGACGAAGCCGAAGCTTCCGCAATGAGGGGTGACCCAAACGCCAATGTCAGAGTAGAATAGGATCAGACTGACCTGAAACTAAGCTAGTAGGGGATACTTCATCATCCAAATAGTACATGCCTCCTCTCTCATGACCTGAACCAATCTTCCTCTCAGTTGTCAGGTCCTGAACAGTAAAAAGAGAAAAATGTTACACTGCAGTTATGTTGTTTGGTAAACTGGCTGATGGAAAACAAGCTTACAGAAAATTTTAGAATATATAACACATTTTTAAGGTTTAGGAATGGAGTATTCTGAACTACTCCTTCACCAAGGACAAGAGATTGTGTACCATCAACAATGTTAACAAAAAAAATTGAGTGGAAAGATGTAAAGAGGTGAATTTATCCTATACCTGTCATATAAGATGATGCTCTGAATGTAATATCCAAGGTCTGTGAGGAGATGCAATATAAGCATTCATACCTGAAGAGGATGGATGATTGATGAATGACCTGTCTGATAGAACTCGAGCTGACATAACCTGTTACACTCGTTTTATCATATCTGAACAGTAGGAGCACCAGAAGGTGCAGAGGCAGTATCCGAGAGAACATGAGCAGTATCATCAGAGAGCCAAGATGGAGAAACAAGAGAGGATGGAGTACTTGAGACAGCCGACATTGCAGCCAGTTATAGAATCACCAGAAAGATAGATAGTAGTAGCAGTAAACAGCCAGTAATGAAAAGAAACAAGTAACTTAGTAGATAGTAGCATAAACAACCTTAAATAGCAAAATCAGATGTAAAAGTCTGATTTTGAGCAGTAAACAGAGCAGATCTCACCAGAGAAGTCTCGTAGAGCATCAAAGAAGTCAGATCAGATGTAAAAATCTGATTTTTGAGTAGTAAACAGATTAGATCTCACCAGATAGGGCTTGTAGAGCACTAAAATAGCCAGATCAGATATAAAAATCTGATTTTTAAGCAGTAAACATGACAAATCTCACTAAAGAAGCCTTGTAGATCATTAATAAGACCAGTTCGAAAGTAAAACTCTGATTTTTAGAAAAGTTGCGACACTCCTTGGAGACGTTGGAGGTGGGGAAACACTCCTCAGAGATGTTGCAAAGATGTGCGGCACTTTTGGGGGTGGGGCGACAATCCTTGAAGTCTTGGAGAAGGTGGTTGAGGAGAGGAGAGAAAAGAATTTTAGGGTTAGGGTTTTTCTTACTCTGATACCATGTAGAGAAATAGAAAACCCTAAAAAGGAATTGATTTGATAATAAAGGAGTGACAATACATATATATAATAAGAGTGATGGGTGTTGATCTATTGGATAGAAGCCCAATAACTCAATAACCAAAACCCAATAACTATTCTAACACCATCTATGAGTATGAATATCCTGCGAGCACTACACCAATCCCATCCTTTAGTTGTCATGTATCTCACTGAAGGCTAATGTTCAATGTATTGCACACAACTTCTGCTATTCTCTGGATGTCCTTAGTGATCAAAAGGTTAGAGACCAATGAGGACCATGCTTTATATTATGCCGAGAGACGTTCTTAAGATACTATGGTACAAAAATGAAATACTCTTCTGGTATTCTGTTGACAACTTACTTTTGCTACTTTGTGGTTTCAATATTTTAGTTTTTCATTGTTTTTTCCTCTATAATTTTCATTTTTATTGGTAAGTTCTAATTGTATAATTCAAGATTTATCCAGATATTTGTTCTACAATGTATTGGCCACTTATTTCTATGTCCCTTCATGTAGGCAGTGAGCGCAACATGCATAAGCTTACATTAGATGGCGTTGATGTCATGGGTGAGCGATTAGCACATGAGGTTAGTTTGCCTTCAGTTAACAAATTGTTCTTGTGACAACTAAACCGATTTCTGTTCTTTTAACCCTTGTCAATTAGTTGTGCGGAAATCTACTACACGACACTAACTTGTGTTTTAGTTTGAACATTTGATGAATTCTATCATACCAGGTTATTGAAGTTGTAAACAGAAGACCAGAATTTAAAAGAATTTCTTTCATTGCACATTCAGTGGTGGATTGGTTGCAAGATATGCGATTGGTAGGCTTTACAGACCTCCACAGGAAAAGCTTGCAGAGGACTCTTCAGGTGGAGTTTTGACGCCAATTCCAGAGGGACCATAATTGGTCTTGAAGCAATGAATTTTATCACTATCGCCGCTCCACATCTCGGTTCTAGGGGAAACAAGCAGGTAGTCTTCCTTTTGATTAGCTCTGAAAGTACACAATTGTGCCTTAAGAACAAATGGTGTGTAATAGTATTTCTGCTTTGGTTTGGAATTCTGCTCTTTACCATCACTGTGATCTAAAGCTTACAATAGCATGTTTGTAAGAGTTAAGAAATTTGACACCAGAGCCCCTGCTAAATAGAAATTACAAAGTTCATAAGAATTTAAATTCTAATATCCTAGTGAGGGTACGGTTACTTAACTAAGTTTGCATTTGCAATGAACCTTTTGGAAGGTCATCAAATTATGTCATGTTTATGCTCCAATAGAACCATTGTTGAACCATAGTTAGTCTTGCCAACCTGCTCGATTGTCTTGTTCAATCACCTTGTACACCAGATATGTATTTAGATACCTATTATTGACTCTCCACATATTGGAGATGAATATTTGCTTATTGACTCTTACCAATTTGGAGATGAATGTGTGCTTTTGACTCTTTACCTACTGGAGATTAATGTGGGCTTATTAACTCTTTACCTAGTGAAGATTAATATGGAGGTAGAATGGTTTGCATTAAACATTAGCATATTGGATGTGAAAAATTGGCAAGCCTAATATTAGATAAGGAGGACAACAAATTAGTGATACATGGCCGACGTGTGAGGCTTCCAGTTAGGGATGTCAAGTGGGCCGGACCAGGCCCGGGCACGACAAGCTAGAAGCCGGGGCGGGCCGGCCTGGCCCGGCCCCGGCCAAAAGGCAGGTGGCTCGGCCCCGCCTGTGCCTGGGTCCCGGTTATGGAACGGGTCTGACCCACGACCTAAGTGACCCGGGCCGGCCCGCCCCTTTTCAAAAAAATAAAAAACATGTTAAAAAATTCTAAAAATCTAAAAAAATTACTTATTCAAGTTGTGAAAAAATTGCCAAAGAAAATTACAAGGTGTGAAATGAAAATATAATTTTTTTGTTAATGATTCAATAAAATGAATAATGGATACAAATACAATTGAAGTATAAATTCATAATTTTTAAAATTTATCATTAATAAATAAAAAAGTATAAATCTTTAATCTTCATACATTTATCAATCATAAATAAAAAAATACAAGTCTTCATTCATCTTCTGGAGAGTCTTCTAGAGAATCTTCGATGAGATCGTCAATTATTTTATTTTGACTTTCTTTTTCGCATCCAGCCAATCTTTCTCGCATATGGTCATCTCGATCGCATCCGACGCTATACAATTTCTCGTATCAGTCAGTACTGGACCACCTGTACTAAAAGCAGACTTCGAAGTCATTATAAATGCTGGAGGAGTTAGTAAATCATGTGCCATGATGGAAACCACATCATAAGTTGATGCATGTGATTTTCACCATGTGAAAATATCAAATTTTCAAACCCTGAGTCTGTATCGATCTCAGGAGTTACAACACGTTGGATATAATAGAAGTTCATTTAAAAAGTTAGAAGTTTTAAATTTTTTGGAAGCTGATAAAAGACCTGAAAATAATGAATTTCTACTTCTAGAGGCTGAAGAAGTTTGAGATGAAGAAGAAAATTATTTATTTCCATAAATAGTTTCATAAAATTATACAACTTATTTATAGAAGAATCAATATCAGCACACATTAGGACAAGACTATCCTCATAGTCCATTCTATCATAAAAATTTTTAAGTAAAAAATTACATCCATTAAATATAATCCTAGGATCCATAATAGCAGCAAAATAAAAAATAAAAAAATCTTTAAAGTATTTATTAATTTTTTTCTCTATATGAGCAATAATATCTCGAACAAAATCATTATTTATATATTGAGAAAATATTTCGCTTATTTTAGTTAACTCATAAAATATTAAACTTGTCGTTGGATTATAAATACCAGAAAATAATTTTGTTCTTTCAAATCTTTTTAAAAATTCACAAATCCATTCAAAAAAATTTCATTCCTCATCAGAAATAAAATAGTTAGGCAATTCTATAGAAATAAACCTATTTATTGCCTCTTTGTAAGGAATCGCTTTACTCAACATATTATATGTTGAGTTCTAACGAGTTCTTACATTTTGAGGTAATTTTTTAGCAGATAACTCTAAGCCCGAACAAATTTGTCTAAAGATTTACCTACTTGGGCCGCTATTTTTAATAAATATAATAGTATCTCTTAATTTTTGAATATAATCATTAATTATTTTCAAATCATCTTGTACACATAAGCTAATAATATGACAAACGCATCGAATATGAAATTTTTTTCATTAAAATGGGTTTTAAATAATTTTTTAAAATTTTAATTGTTGCAGTTTTTCGCTTGCATTATCAAATGAAACAGTAAAAATTTTAGAATCAATTTTAAATTTTTAGCAACACACATTATAATCTTACTAAGATCTAAAGCATTATGAGGATGAGAAAACTTTTAAAACCCAGTCAGAATCAATAAAATGCGAAGTAATAACAATATAATGGTAGCCGTTAAGGACATTCCAATAATCAGAAGTGAGTGCAATTTTATGTGGATAAAGATAATAAAACTGCAACTAACATTATTTTTGTTCTTCAAATACTTCAAACATTTCTGATCTTATAGTGTTCCTACTGACAGGCTCATAATCAGGATTATGAGCGGTTCTAATATAATCTGTAAATGCATTGTCTTCAGTTATTCTAAAAGGTTGTTCAGACCGAATAAGATATTTATCTAAATTTATTTTACCTGTTATATGATTATAAGTAAAAGTGTCTATTGTGCCATCTAAAGTGCTAATTTGGATTTGTCGTGGTTGTTGTTCGGGGTGTTTACTCTTATATGTCGGGCAAGTGGGTCAGTTCCCGCATTTTTGGGAAAAACATATGAAACATCTGAACACAACTTGTATTGAACCCTCCTAACTCCATTAACAATTAGTTTATCAAAATATTTCCAAACTTAAGATTTAAGATTTGTTGATACCTCCGGAGAACTAATAGGTATATAAGAAATAGTGCTAGGTATCATAAGAAGCATTAAAATCTGTGTATTGTGTGAATGAAATTTGTGGAGTATCATCCAGTGACAAATTTAGGGCTTCTCACGTATCATTACTAAAACTAAAATTATCACGAAATTTAGAACCAGAAGCTTGACTAGTTCTACCTGATGAAAAATTGGCATCTATTTTTTTTGCTAATTTCTAATTTTACAAGAATATAAATACCGGATTGAGAGCTTGTAGAGTTTGAGGACTTGAGACTTGAGAGCTTGTAGAGATTATAGAGAGCTTATAGAGCTTGTAGAGAGAGAATTACTCTTCATCTTCCTCAAGCTCTACAAACTTTTCCTACAAGCTGTCTACAAGAAATAGAGTAGGGAAGTTGAAGTATTTAATTTTTTTGCAATTTTTTTTTGCAAAAAAGCTAACAAAACAAGCATTTACCCGCTAGGGGTATTTGCAAAAATTGCAAATACCCCCAACAGCTATAATAGTCGTTGGGATTGAATTGTGAGGGTTTCTGCAAAAAAATTTTTGCAAAAAACCCCTCCCCTCTGCGCCTAACGGCTATAAAAGCCGTTGGTTTGGCCGGGCCAGGCCTAGCCGGGCGCCCAACGGCTATTACAGCCATCGGGTTACGTGGACCGGGGCCAGGCACGGCCGGTCGAGCCGTGGGCAGCCTTTGGCGGACCCGGGGCCGGCCCACCCTTTACCTGGACCCGGGCCCGGTCTGGCCCGAGTCCTTCGTGGGCCGGGCCGTGCTCGAGCCACCCCAGGCCGCGTCCGTGCGGGTTGCCGGCCCGACCCATTTGACACCCCTACTTCCAGTAGCAGATATCCTGGTTGAAGTATCCGATTGCGCGATCGATAATGGACCTTGGACAAAAGAAGCCATCATATATGGGAAAGGTAGTAGAAGGATTAACAGTATATCCAACTCTAGGTCATGCATTTACCTGACATTATGCTTCCGCACAGTGCATGGTTGTTCAGGCATGTGTGCTAGTGGGTGACTGGGAGTAGGTTCCATAGCAACATCAAATTTCAACTTATCGTGAATATCATGAATTTATTGTATAATCTGCCACTATCATTCTTTATGCTTTTTTGGGACTCTGAAGCTGGTTATCACTTGAGTTGATTACTGTTTGCAACTCTTTTGACTACACTATAAAAGCAGCTGTATTCTCCTTATGCAGGTTCCATTTCTCTTTGGTTTCACAGCATTTGAAAAAGTTGCTTCTCATGTTATTCACTGGATATTTGGAAGAACAGGAAAGCATCTTTTTCTTAGCGATTGTGATGAAGGAGAACCCCCATTGTTGCTGCGCATGGTGGATGATTCTCATGACCTATATTTCATGTATGCCCATCTTTGCTGTGTTTTATTACCTTTCTTGGGTCCACAGATTCAGCAACTACATTTATTTCTAATGATTTTGAATTTATTAATGTAGGTCTGCATTGCAAGCATTCAAACGTCGAGTTGCTTATTCAAACGTTGGCAATGATCGTATCCTTTTAGTTCTATTTTATGGTTCGTGATAAGTCCCTTTAGTTTTCTATGATTTATTTAGATAACTGGACAACCAATGTGTTTAATTTCCCTGACCAATTTGGGCTTAAGATATTGTGGGTTGGAGAACATCATCAATCAGACGCAATTCAGAACTACCAAAGGTCATCTCTTATCTAAGCTGGTGTTTACTGATCAAGTTTGGTGTCTTCACATTTTCAGCTCATACACTCCTATAGAGTTCAAGGCGATTTAATTACATTTTGAGTTCACTCCATTTTTATTAAAATTCTAAATTTTATACTTCTGTATTTAGTGGGTGGAAGGTCTATGTGAGACGTATCCTCATGTTGTATATGAAGAACTGTCAAAAGGGAGCATTACTGAGAATTCTGCACATGTAGATGGCAACTCTGATGCTTTAGAAGGCAACTGTGATGCTTTAGAAGGCAAGTTCCAACACACACTCATACTGAAAATAATCTTTTGTAGCCATTAAAACCATGTTTTAGGTCATAATCTCAAGCCACCATAAGCAGGGTTGTTCTCTCTCTCTCCATATAGTATGCGTGCATTTCAACCTGACTGTTACTTTCATTACTCACTGTTTCTATCATTTCAGTCTGACTGTTCTGTCATTGCTCACCATTTCTTCAGTGTCTAAGCATATTATTATGGTTATACTCATTTTGAAACATGACTTCTGTCAACAATGATATTGATGGCAATATTGGATACCATTGCAAAATGCATAATGGAACAAACATAAAATCTTTTAGGATCCTCGTTTTTCAATTATATCTTCTGATTGTTTTTTCCAATGAGAGCCTGGGAGAGTGAGGAAAAGGGACTTACTTTATTCCCTTGGTGAATAACCTTCGAGTCTCTGCAGAACCGTGATGAGGAAAGAGAAATATACCTACCAAAGACAGATTTTTTTTTTTTTTTGTACTAAATAAGGTCTGTTTACTAAGACCTTGATTTGCAAGAAGCCATCACAAAGACCTAAAAATTGGAGGCTTATAAAACTGCACTGAGTCACTTAATGGAACCGTTACTCCCAAATGAACACATTATTGCTTGAATTTCTTGTTTCTGCATAACTATCTTCACTCAATTTGGATGTCCTGACAGCATTTTATTTGGTTTATGTGTTAGTTTTTTTAAGAAAATGCAATCAGTTTAATTTGCTCTCATGGTCATTTTGCAGAAAAGCTGGTGATTGGTCTAACACGTCTCTCATGGGAAAGGGTGGACGTTAGTTTTCACAATAGCAGACAAAGATTTGATGCACATAATGCCATTCAGGTCTCTCTCTCTCTCTCTCTCTCTCTCTCTCTCTCACACACACACAACACACACACACACACACACACACACCCACCTCAACCCAAATCCACACACTCCCCTCTTCATCTCGACTCTTGGGCCCATTTGGGTAGTTAAAGGCTAACCCTCACTCACTCATACCACCAAGGCTAGATAGAGCAAGTATTTATGAAAGGTTCTTGCCCCCACAGACCCCTTTGCTTTTGGAAATGTGAGGGAGGTATCCCCCTTGTAACTTCAATGTGACCCTTATCCACTACTTTCTCTCCCATTGAAGTATGAGTACTTTCTCTCCCATTGAAGTATGAGTGAGTCTATTCCCTCTACTCTGCATCCAAATGGGGCCTCTCTAGGACAACCTTGAGAGTTAATCTTTGTTTTTATAAATATTGGACACTAGAAACTGGGTACCAAGCTAGTGGGCTGAAGGCAAGTTGACACTTGACAATCTGTCGAAACAGTTGGTCAGTCTTTATGTGTAACATTGCCAACCCCATCTTGATGGGAGTATTTTGATATTAAGGACGTCACTACCGTGATCGTGGCAGTTGAGTTTTGCTCACTTTATGCACAACTTTTTTTTTCGATTATGGAGTACTATCTAATATTGCTGAAGCTTGGCAGGTGAAAGATACCTTTATGCACTCCGAAGGTGCTGATGTTATACTGCACATGATTGATCATTTCCTTACTTGAAGAGTTACATATCTCAACAGCCTGAGGGTCTTGTAACTTTGCAATATTGGAGGTATGAGCATGTTCATTTATGTTGATAAGTGCCTGGTGAATCTTGAACTAAAGGTCGCAATTTCCTGCAGCGAGTTCACATACAGAAGCTTGTAATCTCCTTCAGCGAAGGGCATAATCATCACGAATTCCGATATTATTTGTAGAGGTTTTTTAGTTCTCTACTTTTGCTTCTATGATTGTTGTAACACATGCTGTATGGAATATGAACTGTATGGAATATGAACACCTTGCTGTTTAAATTAAATATGTATTTGCAAGGTATGTATTGCGCTGTGGGTGACGGCAACAACAGTTAACTGACTGCTTGTTGATCTCTGCCAGGGCAACAACAGTTCGAGTACCATTTCTGGGGAATAATTGTATTATATTCTTCGTTCAATATATGATGCATTGGCAATATCAGAATGATCTCAAAGTATCACAAAGACTATGGGCATAAGTTATTTCAATATAAATCTTCTTTATTATTCTAATTTGCCTCGTAGTTGTTGTGAGAGGGTTTTGGTCACAAGCTATCTAAAAGCTGCACCTAGAAAGCAGGGATGACTCCATTCAACCTACAAACCCATAAACCATGAAGAAGAATCATCCTCCCATCTTTTCATATACAGCATGAAAATCCAGATCACCGCGTGAGAAATGAACTGCAAATTTTCTCACTGTTAAGAAGTTAAATAGGAGGAACATACACATATCAAACAAGAACAGATGAACTTTCTCCAAGTGGAAGAACTGAGCGACCGACAAGGGAAAGAACCCAAGAGTGGCCTATATCATCAATAAACTTCTCAGGGGAGCAGAAGGGTATCTATATGGGATGCAAATATGTGGTTCAATGAGATGAACCTACTTGAAGGGAGCTTTACCATCAAGTTAAGATGCACGAAATCTGTACAAATTAACTAATGAAAAAGGAGAATGAGCACCCAACATAAGAACTACATACTTTCAGAACTTTTAACGAATCTGTGGAATTGTTTCTTCCTATAGCTTTAAATTTACAAGTCTATAGAATTGTTTGTGTACTACAGAAGATAGTTACAAGTATAATGACTTTCCCACTTTGCAAATAATTTCAAGCATTATGTCTAATCTCCAACACCACAAGCAATCAATTTTTGCACGCTATCGTCACAGATTTGGTATAGGGTATTCGGCTACTCACGCACCTCAATTCTGAAGGGTGAAAGTAAACGAGAATCATCTGTTTGTCCTACTTTATTCGCAGCACTGTCCCATGCTGATTGAAACCCTTGCATAATAGATGACGGTTCATCATTGAGAGTAGCTGGTAATTCATCCACCAAGTAGGGCACAACGTGCTTTTTCATATCACTACGCGAAATCCCCAGGTGGCCTCCTGGCACACTCACATACTTGACTCGTCCAGCATCATCCAAGCTCTTCAGACCTATCCAATCCTCAATGTATAGAGCAGTCTGCAGCATTTCAGTAACTTAGTTAATAACAAGTATCTAATAAACCTAAGAAGTGTCGGCACAGGCACGGACACGCGGCACGACGATTCCTTAAAAAGGACATGAGGACACCGCAACATGACACTAGAATGTATAGAGAATATGGAGAAATATGAGTGTATACATGCATGCATGTGTACACACATAAAATACGTCGATGCATCAAAAGATCCATACATCTGATAATTATTAACATTTGATGATAACATATATGCTAACATTTTAAACTATTATACATATAAATGACTTTGCAAAGGCTCTTCAACTTTATATCATACACTTCTTATATTAGATACATAAATTTATCATAGCTTCATGCAAATAAAACTTTCATACATTTTTTTCCACTATGATCTTTGATATACATGAAGCAAAATAAATATATCAAACATGAAACAAGAAGAAAAAAGTGTGTGAGAAATGTAAGACACATGCCGAAGACGTTACAAATATCTTAAACTAAAAAAATATATAATATCTAATTAACATTTGAGAAGTCTAACACGGGCGTCAGAAGTGTTCAACATGGGTACAACTCCACAGTAGAATTTGTGTGCTACATTGGAATGAACCATTTTCAAAAGCCCTATAGAATTTCCCTTTGCATTTTGAGTAAACCCCGTCAGCGGACCAGTGTTTTAGCCGAGCCCTCTAATGCACAACCAAATGAAGAGGAGCTCCATCAATGTTTGATGTAAAGCAAAACCTTTAGCATAAATACAATATCTCTAGAATATAAACATAAGTTTCCTTTTCCATTTTTCTCCTTTTTGTGCGACTCTAGTAGTGGTTTATCTCCCTTTCGTGTGCATGCATGCGTGCGCGCGCGCATGCGCGCATGTGTATAGAGTATAAATGTTTCCTTTTTGATGGGGTATGAAACAATTGGGATTCTCTCCCTAGAGTTTTTCACCGAGCAACGGAACAATTGGGTTCTCCCCCTAGAGGTTTTCACCGAGCAACGGAACAATTGGGATTCTCTCCCTAGAGCTTCTCACCCAACACGGGTAACAATTGGGGCTCTCAAGATTTCTCACTCAGCACATAGGCTCTCAAAGCTTCAGCAAGCAATTTTTTATTTTTATTCATCATTAAAACTTCAATAATAGTCTTACATAGGTCTACATCAAGAGAAAGAATCTCACCACGACCGATCTGTGACTAAACATAAACAAATACTAAATAAACAACCAACTAAAATAAAAGCAATTAAAGATAACTAGTTCCTGAAGTGATGTCCCCGTCATTATTTCCGGCTTGCAAGCATTCATCTCCGGTGAATGTAGCAATAACAAACGTCAAGCGTGTCCGAGTGAACTGAACAAGCTCGTCGCACAAAACATCTCAATTGGGCCATAGTGGTAGCTGTGGAACCGGCATCCATACATCAAGTCTGAGCTAAGATGGTGGAAGTGAAATTGGCCTCGAGCAGCTGCAGTCAATGATAGATCTAAAAAGATACATGCATCAGAAATAGTAAAATCCTCCTCATCGAAAATCGTACTGACACCAGGATCTCATGGGATATCCAACTTATGAGTAATAAAAGCAACCTTCCTCAGAACTCTATAGGAACTTGTACGTCAAGCATGCAACTTTCTCACAGTTCCTAGAGGAAACTTCTCAAAGTAAATCATAATCATCACCTCATCAACTGCAAATTTCTACAAGATACTACGTGGATATGCAACAAATTTGTAACCATCATTCCAAATTGCTATCTATCTAGGAATCTCACATGTGTAACAAGCAAATGCAATATATCAGACTCCATACGTATGACTCCTAAAGATAGAAAAAAGATATATGGGTTTTCATGGACATACCAAACACCGCCAATGGTATATCACTAGGACCGACATATATATGAAGAAACTCAGAAAAGAACTTAAAACATTTACCAAAAGAAGAAACACTAGGAGTAACTTGATGAACCATAGCAAAAAACTCCAATAACTCATTAGAAGAGTAAACGCTAGGTGTAGCCACAATAGAATCAACCTCTCTCTTAAATCTCTATAAGGGAAAAAATCCAAGTTCAGAAGATGAACCGGCTTCTCCTCATGCAAGAAGTATGTGTGAATCTGACAATTTACACAAGGTGACTCTGATGGCTTACTAGATTTAATGACGCTAGTAGCAACTGTCTCATACTCAATCTTTTCCTATCATAGGCGTGACAAGTGAATACCTAGCAACCTATATGGACATAGTACACTCCACTAATACATGCTCAAAATCACTAGTATCATCCTCATGAACATAGATATCATCCGGTATAGGTGTACTAGACTCTACTAACACATCCACAACATTACTAGTACCCTCAGAAGAAACATGAAACTCATCAAGAATCGTGTACTAGAATCAACTAATGTATTGACACTAGTAATCTCGAAAGGAACGTAGACATCCTCAACTACTCTATAATCATCAGCATCACTATGCATAATATTAACATGTCGACTCTTAGAGGGGCACTGGGAATCTTAGTGTCCATATCCCTCACTCTTAGAACACTGCTCCCTAGTTTTGAAAATGACTTAGAACACTGCTCCCTAGTTTTGAAAATGAATATCTCATTGAAAGACAATTCTAACTCTAAAGCTAAATGATAATCCTCTAAACGGAGTCCACATGGTAGGAGTTAGTAAGCGTAACACGTCGTATGTCGAACCTCAAACCTAAACAAAACCTAGATATGGTCTGGTAACAGTCTTATCTCATGTCACAACGAAGGGTTAAGTCATCAAATCTGACTATGTAATCCCGAATAGACATTATCCTGAGAGGTCGTGTAACTTATCTAGGAGATGGTTCCTATAAAACTCGGAGATGTACTTCTCCTTAAGTTTGTTTTTCATCTCTTCCCATGACTCATATAGGTTCTTACATTGTCTCGCACGTTCTATCTCTGTTGAAGTCCAATAAATTCTGACTGGCCCTACTAGTCTCATCCTGGCAAATCAAATCTTATGCATGTCAGACATCTCATAACAGCCAAAGTAGCACTTCATATCGACTAACCTAAAGCACGAGGATCATGGTAACCATCAACTTTTCGATCTTCTAACCCAAACTGACGTGTTATTTTCTCATTCTTAGAAGCATGCCAATCATAAGCACGACTATTCTCAGTTATATCTAGCGCAAGTCCTATAGCAATCAAGACATTCATAATCTACAGGGCTATCTCGTGCTTTTGTATTTCATGATTCTATCATCTAACTGTGAGTTGAGATCCTAAATTTTCCTAAGTATATGATCAAGCTCACCTGATATGTCTGCTATGTCGGTTTGTTTGTGATCTTGATAATTCATGTTGGCTTATACAACTTTATGCACCAATCTAAGACAAATGAAAAAAAAATCAAACAAACAAGCGGGGATGCAATGCAAACTCCTAGACTCAAACAAAACTAATGCATGCATTAAATGATGAAAATTGAAATTTAAATGATGAAAAATAGCAAACAATGATGCAAACCACTAGAGAAAAGCAAATCACAATGTCACTAACAAAAGTCTTGAAAGTCTTGAAACAGCGGAAACATGGGCTGGATATGACTGGAAGAAGACTGCTTCCAAAACGACTCGATGACAGGTCGGGCCTACAGTCCGGGTTGCAGCTGAGTTAGGTTTGACTGTAATCTGGACCGATCTGGTTCGGATCATATTATAATTACTTGTGGATCAAACTCAAACTGCTTTGAGTTGTGGATTGGGTCTGGATGAAGGCGTGGACTAAACTCAGGTTGAGCTCGCCGATGACGACGGAGGGAAGGGGCGTGAGGTGAAGGCGAGGTTTGATATGAAGAGCTCTTATCAGCGTCGATTGGTTAGCGTGATCAATGGATGAGTTTCATTGGCGAGATGTCGTCAGTTAAAATGGGTCAGCGAGATTTACAGATGGCGAGGTCGGGGTCACGAGTTGATGACGAGGGCAAGATCTGGAGGTGGTTGTCAGCAAGGGAAAGCCGGTGAGGGAAGATTTAGAGGCGCGGTCGAGGTCTGAAATCGTGGCCAGATCTAGAATCGGATAACATTATCGAGATCAAAGGGCAGAGTTGACATCGATGGCATGTCGCGGGGATGAAGACGAAGTCGAAGTTGGGATCGTTGAGCGTGGTCGAGGTGGAAGGGCAAAGTTGTTGCCGAGCAACGACATAGTTGATGTTGGGCAACGAGGATGGAGATAGAGTCAGAGTTGTGAGGTGATGTAGTGTGGCAAGATCTAGTTGTTGTCGAGTTCGGCTGTCAATCATGAAGGTGAGGCGGAGAAGGCAAGGCAATGAAAATCTGGAGGTGGCGAGATCTGGTGGTTGTTGGCGATAAACATGAGGCGGCAAAGACGAGGTGGAGGAGATCTAGGGTTAAGCTTAAATCGAGGAAGATAGAGGAAGAAGAAAGTGAACAATCACTCATGGAAATTTTAGGGATTTTTGTAACAACTAAAAATCAAAAGACCTACAAATCAAAAGACGGAAGATGGAGCAGAGCATGGTAGATCTAGGGTTAGGTATTTTGTCGAAGCAATAAGGATTTTGGCTCCGATATCAAAATGATGGGGTGCGAAATAATTGGGTTTCTCACCGAGCAACAAAAAAATGGGATTCTCCCTAAAGCTTACACAAATTAACAATTGAGATTCTCTCCCTAAAGTTTCTCATCCAACACACAGGCTCTCAAAGCTTCAACAAGCAACTTTTTATTTTCATTCATCATTAAACCTTCATTAATAGTTTTAACCTTATATAGACCTACATTAAGAGGAAGAATCCCACCACAAACAATGTGGGACTAAACATAAGAAAATACTAAATAAACAACCAACTAAAATAAAAGCAATTAAAGATAACTAGTTCCTGGAGCGACATCACTTTTCCTTTTTTTTGTTTGTGCTTGTTATGGTGATTTTTCTTTCTTTTTTGTTTTGCTCTGTTTTGTTTGTGTGAGAACCTATGCGTATGCATGTGCCTATTCGGGTGGGTTGGATGTTGGGGTTTGCGGGTAAGACTATAAAGGGCCATAACCTATCAAGGAAATACTTTTGTAACAAAGTCAGTGTTTTGTTTATTTTCCTTGTTGAAGGGTGTAACCAAAATACAATGTGGTTGACATTAGAAACTATGTCTCGCATGCTTCCCAAAAGTAGATGGCGGGCCCAATCCTTTTCAAATGTAGCAAGGAAATAAAACTCGTGCTTTTTCATAAAAACATCCTTCATAACTAAAATTTTGCATTAAAAATTAGAAATAAGGAACAACCATGACATTTCGTGAGTTTTTTTTTTTGTAGTGCAACGTGACCGGAGATATTAGAGTTTAAAGGATTTGACTTTGTTTTGACGGTTATTATGTATCAAGTTTCCTAACAAAACTGGGATTTGATTACTTAATCAACTCGTTAATATTGAGATCTTAATCAAACAAGGATTGCTTGGGAGAGCCTTTATATCAATAATGCAATGTGTCTTGCTACAGAGATTTCTTATAAATTTCGATGAGCTTCTTTGTAAAATTCTTTGTGAAATGAATTCTCTTTTGAGGGGAAGTGTGGTGTTATCAGAAGAGATCCTCTATTGATTTTACTCTTCTATTTGAGATAGTGGAATATCTCCTGTCACATTTGTTATTGGACATAGCTCTTATTGGACATAGCTCGTCGAGGGTGAACTGAGCTAAAAGGTTCTGTCTCTCTTCTCTTATCCCCTTTCACAACTTATATTTCTTCGTTATTATATTGCTTTGCGTCTTGTACACTGTTGTGCTAATCTCCACAGTCAAAGGGGTTATCCTAAGTCCCCAAGAGGAAATGGAGGGGCTTAACCAAAATTTCCCTATAAATTACTAAAAATATAAAACTATTGCAATACTATTGCAAGCTTATGCAAACAAGACCTTCTAGTGCCATCCTATTACAATGAGATGGCAGTTGTACATGGGCCATTATTGGCAAATCCAGCTTACATTTTATTTCCTTAGTAACTCAATGCAAATATACAAGAAAAATCCTGCATATATTGTAGTTCTGATGTGATTCTAGCAATCAAGCATTTAACTAGCTGATTCTGCAGATGAGAATTCCATTTGAAGAAAGATTCCGAAAATGAGTTAATTTACTAGCTAGTAACCAATTCAGGTTTTAATTGCAAATTTATCGTGATTTTGTAACAGTGGATTTTAGAGATGAGTAAATAGAGCTAAAACTTGTCAAAGAAAAACATCAAAGCATCAGATGGGCAAACCTGAAGTTGAAATTATTAGTTTGGATCAGGTGCTAGAGACTTGTTTACTTAATTTAGGTAAGCAATCACATGAATCATGAACTTGCAACTCAAATACTTGCATATTTTCTATGAGCTATAATTAAGAGCCTTTTACTGATTCCTCATCCAGTGTTTAACAATCTAAATTCCCTTTTAAGTAATGATTTGTATGATGATTAGCTGAAGAAGATACGTTATTGTAACAAAATCTCTCTGTAAGGCAAAAGTTTGGCATCATGTAACAGCATATAAGGTTCATGTAATCCACTTTATGATTAATGTTTGGGTCCCCCTATTATATAAGCTCATTCCATCGAGTATCTGTTTGCTGCTACCTATAGAAAAACTGATCCAGATGAAAAGTTTAAAGCAGTTGAGGATCATCTTAACTAGGGGTGGCAATAGAGTCAGCTCGGGTCGCTTCAACCCTAACTTGAGCCAATCGTCAATTGGATCATAAATTGTGGCCCTAAACTGACCCGATTAGCACAGTTATCAGTTGGGTCGAGTTAGGTTCTTTTAAACAAATAACAAAAACAAATTGATAATAGGAATTGATCCAACAATCAAGTAACCAAAAATAAACCCGTGAACCAATATGTCCATTGCTCTTTTTGCTTAATGGACAGCATGACCACCACTTATTGATTCACATGCGTGTTTTTGTTCAAAGAGGGAAACAAAAAAGAAAAAAATAGTAGGAAAAAGAAATAAAGAGAGGATTCAAATGAAGCACCAATAATTGGGAAATGAACACATTAACCATTACACCAACTAATCATCTAATAACAAAGGCATTGTACCAAAATATACTTATAATTGAGTCACCTTGAGTAAAAGTTTATGACCCTAACCCAACCAGATTAATACTCAGAGTAGGTAGAGTCTGCTCCCAGATAGGGCCCACCCAAACTCCAAAATTTCATCAAGTTCGGGTCAACCTCTCACAGCCACCACTAATCTCAGTCTAATATTTCAACAGATTAATCCCTGGCTGTTTACATGCCTTTTAGAATGAGATATACCTAGTACAGATGGATGATTTCTTTTAATCTGCAATAGCCATTTGGTAGCATCTTTTACATAACTCATCCAGCATGTGGGATATCTTGTGACTAAGAGACTAGAACCATGAAAGAGTTGAGACACTTGTTATTAGGATTATCCCTTCTTAATATCTACGATTTAGCAGTTCGGACTGTTCAAGTAAGAATTCAGCTTCTTGATCATACTGCAACATGATGCTGCTTTAAGTTTGGTTATTGCAAATAAAACTAGACGTTGCATATGCGGAAGCTTCTCAAAAACATCAAGCAATATCCACAACGAAATCTGTGAGTGCAGTCATATCAATATGTGCTACAGAGTCATTCATTTACTTTCAGAACACAATTGGGAATCCTATCCAAAGAGTTACCATACTACGTACAACCAGATGAATACAGGAGAATATTAGTTAATGACAATACCTGTTGCAATATACTGGGCAACAAAAGTATCATCTAATAACTCATACAATGATACAAACAATTGCAACATACTAGCTAACAAAAATTAAATAAAATCAAAGAACAATACCTGCTGCGGAGGGAGAACTGGGCTGAAGGCACCGTCAGGATAATATCCGAACCATGATGTCTCTCGAGGAATCAAGACAGTATCATGCTCAGACTAATAAATGGTGCAAAATATCAGTCTCTTAAAAATGAACGAAGCAACTAGAAACTCAGTCATAAGGAAACAAATAGCATTTACCCCCAATATGCCTGATGATTTAACCACTACATACTCTTTTTTTAGTAAGAGCATAACATTGGATTATAAATGAAATAATCTTCAGGAACTAACCATGATTAGCACCAAATTCTGTAAGCTGCTAAGCCTTTCCTTATACATCGGGTTCCTCTCATTAGGCTTTTCATTGTTAAGCTTTGGAGAAACCTGCATCCTTCCATATAGGCAGGGATGTCCTAGAAAAGAAGAAAGTGCTTATTCAGCTCAAGAACCAATCAAGTACCAGTTTGATAGAACAAGAATAATATACCCTAAAATTCAAGACACATTTTTGTTCACTCTGATTATCATTGCTACATTTATTCTTTTTTAGTAGCTGAATCCTCCGAAATAAAAATACTCCAAAGAACAAGAAAAGTACCACCAAGCTATTACTATAGTACCAGTTTTTATCAATGACACAACTATAATTGGTAGGTCCACGCACCTGACTTTTCCCTTTTTTTTCCTTTTTTTTTTTTTTTTTTGAGTTTCAGTCACACTAGCCCACTATCATTCATCTTGAAAGTGAAAAGAACTATATCTTAACAGCTCAAGGTTTTTAAATCAGTATTAAATATGTAAAGTCCACCCCCCCCCCCCCAGTAATAAAGAAAAAGAAAAACACCCACATTTAAATCCTTTCAAGCAGATGTTGCTTGGAAGCAAACTCTCAACTCAGTGTCATAAAATAGGAACAAGGAAAAAGATAATACTCATGAATCCTTCCCACATTTTACACCAAACACACACACACACACACACACACACGTACATATATGTTGTGTGGAGATAGCCTGGTCTCCTTGGAAAGGATTTGAGAGCAAATCCTTCCCATTTTCAATGATAGAAAAAACATGTTCAAGATCCGATTAAAGTTGATCTACATTATGTGCCTAAAGCCCAAAATGCTATAATATATATATATATATATATATATATATATATATATATATATATATATATATATATATATATATATATATATATAGAGAGAGAGAGAGAGAGAGAGAGAGAGAGAGAGAGAGAGACTTGCGTAGTTCCGGAAGGATTCGAGCTCGAATCCTTCACACTCAAATATCAACATCCAACATTCAAATACAAGATCCACTCTGTTGAAATTGATCTACAATCAAGTGTTTTTAATACTTTTTACTCATTCATCAAGCGGCACAAATGGACGGCCGAAAGTAGTGAGTTGGTTAGATCTATGTCTTTAGACATACAAATTCTCGATCCGGCCATTTGATCATGATCTAAACATTTAAAAACCCCTCAAATCAATTTTTGTTAGGTTTCAAATGTTCTACACCGTTAAACTAACTCACTATTTAAGCCGTATGTTTTTCTTCTACTTGATGCATGGGCAAAAAGTATTTAAAATACTTGATTTTGGTTTATAAATACTTGAAATGATATAGATCAACTTTAACAGAATGGATCTTGTATTCAGATGATGTGTGGTTGTATTTGAATGGGAAGAATTCGGGCTCGAATCCTTTCAGAACTACACAAATCTCTCTCTCTCTCTCCCTCTCTCTCTCTCTCTCTATATATATATATATATATATATATATATATATAGAGAGAGAGAGAGAGAGAGGTTCTCATATAATAGAATTAGATATCAATTGTCAAGAAATTCCTCTTCAGGAGCTGCTCGCAGTAACCTAGATTGCAGATCTAAACAAACAGACAGAGGGAAATCACAAGGGGTTAGATGCAAATTTTCCCCACACCCCCCCCCCCCCCCCAAAAAAAAAAAAAAAAACAACTTCCCCCCTCCTGTACATTGCTCCGTTTTGTATGTAGAAGTTCTCACCCGAGGTGATTTAGATCTTCAGTAAGTAAAGTTTGGTGAAATAAATTTTTTTAATGATAAGTTTGGTGAGACAATTGTAAATGACTACATAACTAATGATTTTTTCCTACTGCAAAATTCACCTTTAAACCACTGATAAACAAGTGCACAAATAAAACACCATTTCACTATCTTCAAGAACAAAAGACTAAAAATAATAGTTTGTGTACATAAATTGTCTTGTAAACCACAAGAATATATAATGGGGCCAGCCGGTGATTTTGAAGGAAAAAATCAGCAAGATGGCCACCAGTTTCATTTTGAGTCAAAATGATTACAAGAAAGAAGACATGTCTGACCTAGTATCCCAAAATTACGGGTAGATGGAGGAGAGATCACATGAAACTACACAAAGAACATTTTCAAAATCAAAAAGCTAAAAAGCTCTACAGCAAGACCAACTGGTCCTTGTGGATTGGTCCTTGTGGATTAACAACAGCCTGCACCATAGGGGCTCTGAAGCCTATGGTGGCCCAACTCGGGTGAAGGAAACCCTTTCAGTTAGCAGCTTTTTCGGGTAAGAGTTCCAGTGCCTGGTCTATGCTATGAAAGTACTTGGCTCAGCTCATTAATTCATTCAAGACCTTCCTTCCATAGTGTGTCATGAGCATCAGGCAAAGGGGTGATTAAGCAACTCAAGCGAACCATTGACCTTTGGATAGTTAGGGAAGGGAGAAGGATATGAAGGTGGCCTTGTTATCTACACATTCGGTAAGATGAACGGAGGCACACCTTGATATCATGAAAACATCAGCTCTGACCATAATAGCTGCAGAATAGAAGCAAATACTAGAGTGGGACCTTCCATCACATCAGGCGAATGAGTTCTTTCCCTCCCCGTCCCTAAAACCAAATCGAGGCTGATCGATATATATATATAGTACACAAAATCTCTATTGACAATATTGACAATATCAAATGCATTCTGCAAATCCGCCTTCAAATATAGCCTACTCCCCATGGGATTAGTTAGTGAGGGACCTCAACAATCCATGGGAAGTAGGCTATGTTTGAAGATGGATTTGTGAAGGCGTTTGATACTGTGAATAGAGAATTTGTATGCTATATGTTTCACTGTAATGGATTCATAAACTAGATCAAAAAGTGCTTAGCTTAAGCTCCCTTCTCTATAATGCTAAATGGCTCTCCAACTGGAAATTTCAAAAGCAATAGAGGAATTAGACAGGGAGATCCCCTCTCCCCATATATTTTTGTCCTGGTTATAGAATTCTAGTCAATAACAGTGGAACTTATGTTGGCTTCTGGTAGATCTTTGAGGAGAGATGACAAATTGGTGGTTTCACACAGTTTATATGCATGCTGATGATATGCTACTGTTTTGCAAAGGGGACAAGCAATCTACATCAGCCTTGAATGAATCATTGCAGAAGCTGGAATGACTCACGAGGCTGACAATTAAAAAGCAAAATTAAGGATATAAGGAAAAGGAGGGTATAGCTTTTGTATTGGGAGTATCTATAGGATCATTGTCTATCAAGTATCTCAGCGTGCCTCTCTCTAGTACATACCCTAAGCCAAGGCATTTCTCTCCTCTAATAGATAATATTAGCTGCAGGATTGAAGGCTGGCAAGCGAACTCCCTCTCACTTGCAGGAAGAGCTCAATTGATTAAAGGAGTGTTGCATAATTCATTGAGCTAGTGGCTGTTTACATTTAAGTTGCCAGCATAGTTTTGAAAGAATTGGAGAGACTATTTGCTAACTTTATCCGGAATAGTAAGATGCATGGGTGGAGCAGGCATGATATTTGTAGACCAACGGCTCAAGCAGAAGTTGGAATATGTCAGACTTGCTCATATTAATTAAGCTTCAGGAGTTAGACTAGTATGGAGGTTGTGCACCTTAAATTCAATATGGTCTATTTGGATGTGTAAACATTACTTTAATGGTGCACATATATATCAGGGATCAGCTTCTACTTTGGACTCTCGTACTTGGAAGAAGATCTGTAGCTCAAAGAATCAAGCATTGCTTCATATTGGTAGAAAATTGGGTGATGGAACAAAAACTTCTCTCCTATATGATAAATAGGTGCCACGTGATAGGCTGATATAATATCCGAATGTTGAATGCTGACATTCAATTGCCTGCAGTAATGCATACATGGCAGGTTTTTGATGTAATAGACTAGGGCCAGTGGGCTCTTAAGGATCAATCTCTTTTTCCTGTTTGGGATTTGATCACTTGGCAACTTGCACCAAATACATCAGAAGAGATACCCGGCAGTGTACATGCACAAAGTCTAGTTACTTCACCTTCAGGTCAACTTGGAATTTGGCAAGGATAAGATATCCTGATTTCCAACTTGAAAATATGACATAGTTCCCCTCTCATGGCCAGAGATGGTTGTATGATTACTCAGAGCTCTGCACTCTACACTACTGACAAGGGATTTTCTGAAATCTATTGGCATTGCTAATTCAGACATGTGTGTTCTCTGCAATGCAAGCCAAGAGAGCATCCAACACGTGTTTTTGGCCTGCCCTTTTGTTGAAGATGTTGTTGTTGTTATTGCTGTTGACGTTAATTTATCCAAATTAATTATCACCCGTGGATGCTCACGGCCAAATTCATTGCTTGACGTTGACAAATAACGCTTAATAGTTAGCAACATTCCACTATATGAGAACAGGTGAAAATAATTAAACCAGCTTGAAATAGCTTGAACTGCAATCAGATTACATTCAAAGGGATGACAATAAATAAACTCAGATCCACAAACAGGAGTCTTAAACTTCGAAACATACAGGTGCTACATAAAAATTCAATACTTACAGTTGGAATCTTGAGATAACCACTTGGAGCCAGGCGGGCCTGCAATCATGTCTTTTCAGTCAGAAGTAGCAAGCAAAACTTGATCAATTTCGGCAACAACAAAATTATTTGATTAACAAATGCTATTAAAATAAGACATCCTTAAAATGGAATCACAAACCTGCACATAATCAGAGTAAATTTCTGATTTAATGAGAGCATCGGCAATTATGCAAAAGATTCCTGTCTGCAGTAAAATAATGATATGAGAGCAATATTAGCCTCATCACAGATGGTCCGAAAATAACTTGATGTTTGTATCAAAACAATCCCAAAAGCCAACAAAAATGAAACTAAAAGAGGGTTTGCGGCCATGAACTTCGTTGAAGTTATAGTTTCCAATGGAACTCGCAGGTTGTGAATGAAGTTGGAAGACTAATAATGAAAGGTTTGTGAATCAAGAAGCATGAAAGGTAGGAATTAGTACAGATGACCTACTAACTGGAATTAAAGCCCTACAACTACAAGCGACACATTGTGGATTTGCTATTAGTGCTCCACCAGTGGCATTTGGTTAATAGAACAGGAGACTAGGAGTCATCAGCTATTCTATAGTGTGTAAAGTTATGGGTGCATTTCTACAGTTCTCATCCTTACAACTATTGACAAAGCAATCAGTAAAGCATCACACTAATGCAAATATGTTATGCCACTATGAGGGAGTTATATACCTATCAGCCAAAAGAATACAGAAAAACTCACTATCAAAAACCCCAGTATCCATTTACTGGAGAGTCCAGTGGTGCCTTATCCCCAACCCAAGAGAAGGTGAAGGTACCACACCTTCCCCACCCATGACCTACATATGGTGTTTTATCCGCCGCACAGTGTATTATCCACTTCCCGACAGAAGGTAGGGTGACCCACTGCCCCCACCCCACCCCACCCCACCAAGAAAGGGAAAAAAAAAACAATCACAGAGAGAACCTGAATACTTATGAAATTAATTATGAACAAAAGTACATCAGAAAGAGAACTTACTCCACAAAGTGGCACAGAAGCAGTTCCGGCATGAGGGCCCCCCAAAGAAACAAAATTTTTAACCTGTAGGATACTTTTTTTTTAAGAAATGGCACAATGATAAGTTTGGAGAAATTATATTTAGGAGAAATTATATTTAAGTACGAAAGAGCTTAATATCTAAAAAAACAGTGAATAGAGAGAAAATCCATCTATCAAACAATTAGGTACAGATTTCAAAAATCAGATTATGGCCCACACTCATAGTGCGGTGACACCAGTGTTTTAAATGTCGGCTGACATGTCCGAAATGTCGGCCGACATTTCGTTTTCAAGCCCTCACCGCCACGACATCCCCACCCGCATTTGAAATGGCGTTTTAGAAAATGTCGGCCGATATTTCAGGAAAATCCGATATGTCAGCCGACATTTTCCCAAAATGTCGGCCGACATTTTGGGAAAAACCCAATATATTGATTGGTCTTGAAAGTTAGAGCAATTGAAAAATTTTAATAATGAATTAGTGAATATATGCAAAATGTTTAAGTTAATTATACATATCCTAAACATATTTATGTAGTTTTGCATGAGTTGTGTATGCATTACCTTGATAAGAATTTTTAAATTACATTGTTTAAGACATCTAGGATATATATTTGTTATCCTTCATGACGTCCGAAATTTACTAAATGGCCCCGAAATATCTCCGAAATCCGAATTCCGACGTCCGATTACGACATCCGACATTTCCCTGATATCCGACATTTAAAACACTGGGTGACACTAGTGTAAAATTGACAGGGCTATATCTTAATAGGTAAGTACTATACCTAAGTAACTTGAGAAACTGCGACATGATACATCAGCAAATCACATCAGACCATAAGTCGCCACAAATGATGAAAATAACAATGATAATTCCAAATTAAGCCCTGACTCCACGTCTCTCTTTAAAAAAAGGGTTCTAACTGAGTAAAACAAATCAAAGTCTAGCAATTTAGAATGTAGATTTTTGTGTGAGCTATCAAGTTGTAAACAATACATATATTTCTCCCTTTTAAATATGGGGAATGCAGAAGCCCTAATCATTTAGAAGTTTGGTAAAATAACTGCCGAGGGCAATAACATGCTTCATATATAGATTTGTTAAAGGAATGTTCAATTAAACAAGAAGTATTATTAACCATGAAAAAAAATTTCCTCCAGAGCACATGGGTAATTAAAAGGGGCAAAAAAAAAAAAATCATTAGATAAGGGAGAGCTAAAAAATGGAAGAAATATTGTCAATCTTAGTAACAACGAAAAGGATGTAACAGGTACGAGTACATTTTGTTGTAAAATAAGAAATATTGCACAAAAATTTTAGTTTAAGGAAAAAGGCATAGCCAGTTTGATTTCTCCTCCTATATCACGCATCCTGTTCAGAAACTTTTTAAAGTGTAAACTACTATGCCTCCCCAAACTCTTGCGCATTCTCATCGTTTGGTAAGTGACTCATCTGCTATTATCTTGAGAGGATATGGGTTAGGGTTTCATCTCGATCGAGCTTTCTCTTGAAAAAAAAATCATTTTTTTTCTTTGATTCACAGCTTGAAGGAGATCATGGCATATGCGGCAATAAAACCAACAAAGTCTGGGGCCGAGGAAGCCCCGCAGCTCCATCGCATCAGGGTCACGCTATCCTCAAAGAACGTCAATAATCTCGAGAAAGTCTGTACGGATCTGGTGAAGGAAGCAAAGGATAAGGGTCTGACAGTGAAGGGACCAGTGAGGATGTCTACTAAGGTTCTCCACATTATCACCAGAAAATCCTCTAGTGGTGAAGGAACCAATACTTGGGACCGTTTCGAGCTTCGAGTGCACAAGAGGGTGATTGATCTTACTAGCTCACCTGAAGGGTGAAGCAGATTACTTCAATCACCATTGAGCCTCGTGTTCAGGAGGTCACCATTGCAGAACCATGATTCCACTTATGTTTTATGAGATTACAATTATGTAGGGTTTTGCTTTGCTTTCCTTTTTGTTGAAGAGATTTTAATCAGATAGTTGAGATTTAGTATATTGTTATTTCAGTGGTTGGTTTAGACTTCTTTTGAAACGAAATTAGATTTTCCCCCTTCGTGAGTTCTTTTTGCTCATGATGATCACTTAACCAAGTGAGAAGGACACATAGTTATTATATTTTGAGGATTGTTGACTGATAATATTTTTGCGTTCTTTTATTTTAGTTTCCTTCCTGATCAAAAAAAAAAAAGTGTAAACTACTATTATACACTTACAAACAACAGTTATAAAGAAATGTCTTAAACTCTTAGGCAAAATTAAAAAAGTAACAATATGCAGGTCAAAGAATCGGATTAAAAATATTTGTTTCCGTGAGATTATAAATAGTGAAAAAGAAGATAAGAAATTATAAACAAAGAAAAATCTAAATCTAAAACCCCAATGGCTCTCAATTATTTGAATCACTTCCTATTGACCAATGTTTGGAATCCAGGTATCATAATCGGTGTCGGACGTATAATTTGGTATCAGAATCAACAATATTGGCCGTTTATCGGCCGTTTCGTATCAATGTATGGGCAATATTGGTAGCATGTTGGTTATATCAGGTCATATCGCCACTATCGTTGTCGGGTGATATTTCAAAGCGTGCTATTAACCATACACCTCAATTAGCTAATCAAACCAAGGTGCTTGTAAATTTAACTGAACTATGACTCTAAAAGGGTGTGCATTTTCATGTTATCATCAATGACAGTTGATGGCCAAAATTACCAAAGCTTGTTTGCCCAGTTATATTGTTAATAATGAAAATTCAAATGATCCACAGATCATACAGGTAGCTACAAACCAACAGAAGCAAATGTTAATATATGTTTTCTATCAAAGTCAATAGTGAAATAGCATGGAGAACTGTGTTATTATCGGTTGACTGTAGCATAAATTATCACCATAACGGATAGCTTGTAATTGGATAAGATAAGCTAATTAGGTAATTTTACTTCCAAATGAGTGACAAGAATGATGATTCTGCTGAGCTGATTAACTTCATAACAAGTTTGTCAGTTAAATTCAGGGGTGTCTGTTAAAGGTGGAATGGGAGAGCAGAAATTGCATTTATGCATCTGTGACCAAGTCTCACAATATTATGTTGTTTATGTAAAGCCTGAATGCTTGTACACTCATAAGCTCTTAGTGACCAGCTATGAAGTTAAAAAAAAACACTCCATTATAATTAACTTCCAACTATAGCATCCTGGACATAAATAAATTGAGAAGGACGCAAATAAAAAGGTAACAAGATAGAAAGAACAGCTAAAACATAACATGAAGACTATAAATTCTTACAGGAGGTCCTCCATCGCAGAACTCAATTAATCCACGAGCTATTAAGTTACCCTGAACAAAAAAACTCACATTAATATCTTCATGCTAGATTGAACAGCTAAAAGCAGATATGAAAACCAATATAAACGAACAGCTAAGAGCATATATGAAAACCAATATAAACGACCAGCTAAGAGCAGATATAAAAATCAATATAAACGAACTAAGAACAGCTAAGAGCAGATATGAAAACCAATATAAACGAACTCATTTATCCCAAGACATATCAAGTTACCTGGAACATGAAAGCTCAAATTAATATCTTCGCGTTAGATTGAAATCAGAACAGCTAAGCAAATATACAAACCAATATAAATAAACTCAATTATCAAGCTATGTAAAAAGCTAGCCTCGTAGCCCAAAAGGCTAGCTTTGTGACCCAAAAGGCGAGCTTTGTAGCGAAGCATACCTTATATACTTCGTAACGCTCTGAAATAGTTAATAAACCATGTAGCTATCCGATATTCTAAAATAGCATATGCTATATATGCTTTTATGTAGTGTAGCAGCTAGCTACACTACACTATTTCAATTATTTTCTCTTATTACTTGACTTAAGTGGGTGGGGGTGATGGGCTTTCTTAACATGCCAAAATAAACAAGCTAGGTCTTTCTTCTCTCTATATTGTGAAGCTTCATCTTCAGTCCTCACAGATTGCGATAAAGCCTCAACAGAACCATTAATGAGTCCTAATCTTTGACAACAAGCGTTAATTTTCCATCAAGACAATGAGTCATCTTTAACATTGATTAATGTTGGTGAGCCTCAATCGACACTGGACGGGCTTGTTATGAAGCCTCGATGACCATTTTCCTCCTTCCACTTTCCTAACGTTTTCTTTTTTTTATTATATTGTCACGGGGGTTAATACAAGTATTATATATTGGTTTCTTTTCTTTTTGTTATTTTTTACATATGTGGTGTGGTTTTCATGTTGTTCATATAAATTAAAAATATGTGTTAGTGGTTTTTAAATTATTTTAAACATTTTGAAAATATTTTTCCTTCTAATTATCTTTGTTAGGATTGTTTATATTTTTTAAATAAAAAATAAAAATCCAAGTAACATGCGCTTTACGCTGCTTATTTACGCTTTTAGCTATTAAGAGGTAGAGCGCTACGCTTCACACTATCACTATTTTCATTATTGCTATTAAGTTACCCAGATCATAGAAGCATGGTTCTAAATATCGACCGATATATCAATTTTGGACCCATACCAATACGTTTCGAGAAAAAAATCAGCCATATCGGTTTGCGCCAATATCGGCTGATATATCGACATATATGTATCAGCCTAATATCTATCGATATTGCACCTCTTTTTCCTTTGGGTTTCTTTCTTAACGAACCAGGTTTGGGCCCAACTTTTAAAATACATTATACTATTATTAGGAACTTAAGACTTGAGAATGCTTATTAAATATTTATAGTTTATGATATTGTTTAATTTTATTGTTTATGCATGTTGTCTTATCACTTCATTTAGGATGTTAAGGGTAATTTGAGGATTGGAATGGGTAATATTTTTTATATTTTATTTTGTTTATACATCGAGTTTTATGTGTTTTTTGTAATTCTTTATGCATATCTTTTTGCATTTTTTTAAGTCAGTCTCTTACTAAAAGACTTATATTTAAAGAGTAAGGATGACATCTTTTATTCTTTCTTTCATTCCTTCATTTTTTTAAAGGTAAGATTCATGTTATATAAAATATAAAATTATAAATGTTGAAATTATCCTTAGAATTGTCCTGTAAATTTCTAATATTTCATTGCATTGTGCATATATCGCTTATACTTGAATACTTTGCACGCATGTAGTCACATAATTATTCAATAGATGACATAGAACTTTATGATTACCTTAACTTATCAATATTTATATATATAGAATGTCAGATATGGAAATATGATATGATCTCATATCCCCGATATATTGCCTGATATCCGCTATCTGATATGAACAAGCTCCAATCAATATGAATCTGATATCTGATATTTAGAACCTTGCATAGAAGCTCAAATTAATATCTTCATGCCATATAGAACAGCTAAGTAGATCCAAAAAATCACATATAAAGCAAAAAAGGAAGATTGCTTTGTTGCCAGATCCCAACTATTTCAGGTAGAAAAGTTCATAAGAATAAGCATTATAATTCTTGCAGTCACAAATCATGTTATGTCCGAAGACTTCAAACATCCAAAATATGAGCTACTTCAACTTCATCCCATTTGATTACTCAAAGTCAAATTTCAGTCCAAGTCCATATTGAGTTAATTTTTATTTTTCCTTTCATGTGTTGGTCCCACTACCATTAGCATCTTTTTTAGTACTTGAGCTCTAGGTGCTACGTATCCTATAAAAGCTATCACAATCATTAGCTCGGACCCAATCGATGATCCGAACAACGGAGCACTCAACTACATGTTTAATAAGTAGTCTTTAAAAAATATCCTCTCCTTCCACAAGACCTCCAGTACGACAATCTTTTGACGAATCGGGTGACAATTGTTGTCGAGCTGACTGGCTTTAGATCAGACAGCTTCCTTTTATTTGAATTCTCGTTGAGCTGCCCAAATTTCTTTAGGATTGAGTCCTGATTTAATTGAAAGTAGGACTATCTGATCTTGGTGACTAGTATAGATATAATGGATTATTTCCAATTGTGTATGATAATGTAAGAATATTTGAGAGTTTTTCCCACACGGGTTTGAGAAGTTTTCTTGAGAGCAAGTTTGTGATTTTATATAAATTTGGTTTTGTAAGTAATTAAATAATTAGTGAATATTTTGCATATTCTTGTGATTTGTGTTCTCAAATGTCCCTTTGTCATAACAATAAGTGTGTCAATTAGGCACTAACTGTGATGGAGAGAAAATAACTCTTATTAACTCTAAACGACTACATCTTTATTGATATTCAAGAGATCTATATAATACCAGTAACATAAATTCATGAGACCTTGTGACCTTGTATAGACCATACATGATCAAATCCTATTCTAATTATGACTCCAAATACTACTAGAATTCTAAATACTTCAAATAATTTTCTATAATATAATATGCCTATAATATCTATAAGCAGTTAAAGCCACAAGTGAAGTATTAACATCTATATCTGAAAGTACTAGTTGTTATCAAGTTCATGGATTTTGGATTCAAGAACCTCATATCATATATACCCTAACAGAAATTTATTTGCAACATACAAACTGGCTAATGGAGATGATGTGTGTGCAACAAATGACAATTCTTATAAGGTTATTAGTGTTGGAATAATTAAACCAAAATGCATGAACTGTGACAACAATATCAGATATTTGTCACGTACAAGATTTTATGAGGATTCTTGTGTTCCTATGTGCTCTTGAAAATAATGGCTAGAAGTTCAGCTAAAGGTGAAGTTTGAAGTCTTTGGAATGGTAACCATACAATTACTAAAGGAAAAAGAACAAAAGAAATTTATATTTTCTTCAAGGAGAGAGTGCTAATGACTCAGTCGGCTTGATGAGTGACAACATATGCATTAAGCACGTAGATTTCATTACCACCGAGATTTAGAGTTCATGCTAAAGGTGAGTTGCTAGAGGTATCGTCAAGGTCCCAACAAGGGTCATTCGAGTTAGAATTTCATTGTGTATGGGAAAAGGGTGATTTTGAGTCAAGGTGGTCTTTTTGTTATGTTTCCTTTTATGTGAGTTCTAAAATGCATAGGAGCCCAACTTCCTTTTTGAGTATGAGTCCATATTTAATTGGAAGTAGGAACTTTTGATCTTAGTCAATAGCATAAACAAAGGCAATTATTTCCAATTGTGTATGGTTTATATGAATCTATGACATTTTTTGTGTAATTTGTGAGTTTTGAAAAAAAATTATGAGTGATTAAATAAATTAGTAAAATCTTTTGCATATTCTTGTGATCTATATTTTTCTTCAAATTTCTTTTTGTTGTAACAAATCCACTCTCTTTGCTTCATCAATATGGTCAAGCCTACAACCGTCGCAATCGCACGCACACAATTTGAATCTGTATCCATCCAAAATCACCTCCTTTAATTCAATTCCACAAGTTGGGGTCGTGGGAAACCCACTAGTAATATGTGGTGCAGATCGGTTTGGTTCCTGAGTTAGTTCTTTGGTTTAGATAGGGTTTAACTTCAACGTCAGATTCACATCCAAATTTGAATTTGCAGCAAATTTTGACCCATTTGGCATATTACTTTGACTCATTTAACATCCAAGTAGCAACTTAGAAGATGGGAACTTTCAACAATTTTCGGCAAATTATCTACTCATCTGTATTCTTCCTGTCTTCTTTCCATATTGTATACTCATTCTTGCCAATCTTTCATCTTTGGCAAAATCCATTTCAACCGCAAGTTTGCTGCTGAGGAAAATATGCCTCCACTGTTTAGCATTATATCAGCAATTAAGCAGTTCGATAGTTCGACATCAACAACTCATCATAGTTCGACATCAACAATTCATCAACTTGGCATTAGCAATACAGTAGTTTAGCATCAACATTAACAATTCAATATTTAGCATCAACGCTTAGAATCTATTGTTAGCAGTTTCAGCTATCTTCAGCACTTTAGTAGTTTCAACACTCATTTTTTGTTAGGTGAACTCTTGGGTGAGTTTGAGGGGGACATTACATATAATTAGTAATTTGTTATAAAGTTCTTGTAGTATATGCAAGTCTTCTAGAATTTTAAAAGTACCTAGAGTCATAGTAATAATTTGAGTAGGATTTAGCTTTGTGTGAATCTAATATAAAGATAGGACTGGCCATGATTCTATGCAATTGTATTTTGTAGCTCATTTAAGACTTAATAAAGGCATTCTTGAAAGTTAGTAAAGTTGTGTTTTGTAGTTTATCTGCCCCCAACCATTCAAGGCATTTCTATATAAGAACTTCACAGCAACCATCTTTATTTGTACCCATCGACCAGCCCCATTCACCCATACAGCCGATAGAACATACACCATGATCAACAAATTTGACTAGCCTTTAACCTCAATCCTTCAAGGTACTTCTGTGTGAATTTCATGGCAATCACCGCAGCTTTCATTCATTGAACAATGTTACACCATATACATAGCTCATAGAACATTCAAGAGATCACCGGATACTTCACTAAATGCCTTTCTATACAGCTTATAAAAATGGGAGGGAAAGAAGTAGATAAGGTTCTTTAAAAAATAATCAAGTCCATAGATATCAAATTTCAAGGTTAGAATAGTATGATAGCTTATCCAAACAAAAGCAGGACATATCCATGAAAATAGGTGTATTAATAAGCAGAATATAGCGACTGCGTATTACCTGAGAAAGCCCAACTATGTTGTAACCCCCACTTAGTTCCTTCATTTCCTTTACCTGTTGAAACAGTAAAGATCATGAAGACTAATAATGTAGGAATTCAAAAGTACAGCCAGAAGTTAGCGATCAACTGTTGCCACCTTTTCACAAGCCACATCAGTCTGTTAACACAGAAGAACAGAGTTAGGACTATGATGTGCCCAGAGAATATGGAGGAGCAGAATTAATACTTTTGCAAGATAATGAACCTGTTCTTGCAAGGGCATAAACCAGGAGTCCATTGTTCCACTTCCAATTTCTCTATAAGGAACATATGAAAATGCGACAAGCCATGTTAGCATACAAAATATTAAATAATTTAATTATTCTGCACAAGCAAAAGGGTCCACTTTAATCACAGAAAGAATGATTTATAATGAAAAAATAATGACAGAAAAATTTCCTACTGGTAACTAAATGCTTAGTAACTAGCCAATAGTTATAATCATACAGGACAAGGCTTGATTGGGGCAACAGAAAAAAATTCTCAACAAGAGAGGATACATGTTAGATTGAATGCCCCTTCCACTGTCAAGCCTAGGCCAGATAAGATGCCATGTTATTATACATTTAATACTGGCTTTATAATTCATATGGCTTCCAATTTATGAACCTACTGCAAAAGAACCCAGAATTGATGAAGATTGAAGCTGACATATAGATAAAAGTACATAAAACCTTTTCTTTTAAAAAACAAAGGCTAAACTATATATACCTACAAGAAACTTTCACCTTTTCTGAAAAGGGGGGAATACGCACTTGTTTTATGATTAAAAAAAATAGCATGATTTTTTGCAAAATTTTGCGAAAACTACCATCCATTTGCAAACTTGAAACAGGACTTGGTGTCCCCAGATAGTGAGGAAGCATGCCTTCAGAAGGGTCATGGCCTAAGAATAGAGGAGGAAGGAGTAGGCTTGCTTCCTAAATTTTTTTTGGGATTTTCGATTAAAAAAAGTATGTTTCCTGTAGTTTTCTGCAAATGAGATAAAAAAGTTTGTGGTGGTTTCTGTAATTTAGTCTAAAAAAATTCCATTATAATTTACAATTCCAAGAGTATGGTTAGTTCCACTTCACAAGATTATGGATGGTGTCATTAAGCCACTCATACAAGACCAAACAACTTCTACACTTATATCAAACAAAAAAAAATCAGCTCTTTATCATTGCTCATCAACCAACGAACTCCCAAACAGCTATTCATAATTTATGCCAAGGCTTCAATATCATTCAAAAACTTCGCATACGGTAAAATTTAATTGCTCAACAAAAAATTTTATCATCCAATTCACATTTAACCAGCCTCCTCACAGGTAACCTTAAAGTTACAAAAAACAACAAGCGATTAAGTGTCAGGAAATAAAATTCAATTAAAAGCTCGAGCTATTATGCAAAAGAAAACATACAAGCAGTGTCCTTGGATTCCAGAAGAGATGCTGAGAAGCTCTGTGAATCTCGTCAGCCCCCGATTCTTGCACTGATCCCCAATCCCTAACCAACGCAAACAATCACAGATGAGACCAGACCTCTGAGATTTCTCACTCACATAGAGAGAGAGAGAGAGAGAGAGAGAGAGGAACCATGCAAGACGATGAAAGGAACAGAAGACGAAACCGGAGCAGAGATTGAGACTAGAACGACTGTAACGACGATCTTTAGCAACATCGCCGCCATTTGTTCCCTCTTTTTTCTCTCGAATTTTGCGATTTGAGGAAAATCTCGGGCTTCAATTTTTTTTCCCACGACTTTTCTGATTGCTGAGAAGATTTGCGTTGAGGCCTCCGAAGGACGGGGGAGACCAGTCGTTTCTAACGAGAAGAGAGTGTGTGGATCCGGTCACTCCCAACTGGGCGGAAAGCGTGCGGACTCTGAGCCTGCTGCGCTCTTTCTGCTGTCGGAAGCGTATGGGGTTATCTCACCATGCGGTGATTGGATGCTGGCCTGCTTATTAATTCAATGGAGCGTGTAGCTGGTAGTTGAGGGCTCCAAGGCACTGGCACTGGAAAATTCTGATGGTACACATTCTCTTTGATGTAACGGATTATGGTTCAATATAAATAAATAAATATAATATACAAATAGGTTTGTGTAGTTTAAAAAAGATTTTTGAATTTTTTTCACTCAAATATAATCGTACACACGATCTGAATGTGATTTATATTAATTCAAGTATTTATAAACAAAAAATTAAGTATTTTAAATATTTTTTGCTCATGAATCAAGTAGGAAAATAACGCACGCTTAAATAATGAGTTGGTTAGTTTAACGGTGTAGAATATTTGAAACCTAACAAAAATTAGTTTATAGGGTGTTTAAATGTTTAGATCATGATCAAATGGCTGGAACGAATATTTGTATGCCTAAAAATATAGATCTAACCAATTCACTATTTTCGGCCGTTCGTTTTGCCGCTTGATGGATGGGCAAAAAGTATTTAAAATACTTGATTTTTAATTTATAGATACTTGAAATAATATAAATCAGCTTCAATGGAGTGGATCTTGTATTTAAATGTCGGAGGTTTGTATTTGAGTGAGAAGGATTCGTACTTGAATCCTTCCAGAATGACACAAGTCTATATATATGTATATACTTGATTTTTAATTTATAGATACTTGAAATAATATAAATCAGCTTCAATGGAGTGGATCTTGTATTTAAATGTCGGAGGGTTGTATTTGAGTGAGAAGGATTCGTACTTGAATCCTTCCAGAATGACACAAGTCTATATATATGTATATACTTGATTTTTAATTTATAGATACTCGAAATAATATAAATCAGCTTCAATGGAGTGGATCTTGTATTTAAATGTCGGAGGGTTGTATTTGAGTGAGAAGGATTCGGACTTGAATCCTTCCAGAATGACACAAGTCTATATATATGTATGTATATACATATATATGTATGTGTGTGTGTGTATATATATATGAGAGAAATGTAAATCAGCTGACACAGGAGGCAACTCCTCCTATGTCGCACTCAAAAATCATATTTCTCAAATGAATTTTCAAGATCCGACCACACATTATCATCTTCATATTCTATGATATATACATATAAAAAATCAAGTTATTTGAAGTTTGTTTACTACATTTTTTTTGGGTTCAAACATTAACGGTTTTTTAACAATAGAACAAAATAGAACGTTTAGATCAATGAGTCAACGAACTCCAAATCACTTGATTTTTTTATATGTGTATATCTTAGAATATGAAGATGATAATGTACGGTCAGATCTTGAAAATTCATTCGGGAAATATGATTTTTGAGTGCGACATAGGACGAATTTGCCTCCTGTGTCAGCTGATTTACATTTCTCTCTCTCTCTCTCTCTCTCTATATATATATATATATATATATATATATATATATAGAGAGAGAGAGAGAGAGAGAGAAAGACTTGTGTACTTCCAAAAGGATTTGAACTTGAATCCTTCCCACTCAAATTCAACCCTCCGACATTCGAATGCAAGATCCACTCCATTGAAGTTGATCTATATTATTTCAAGTATCTATAAATCAAAAATTAAATGTTTCGAATACTTTTGCCCATCCATCAAGCGACGCAAAAATGGACGGCCGAAAGTAGCGAGCTGGTTAGATCTATGCCTTTAGACATACAAATTCTCGATCCGGCCATTTGATTATGGTCTAAACATTTAAAAACCCCTACAAACCAATTTTTGTTAGATTTCAAATGTTCTACACTGTTAAACTAATCAACTCACTATTTAGGCCGTTCGTTTTCCCCCTACTTAATATATGGGCAAAAAGTATTCAAAACACTTGATTTTTTATTTATAGATACTTGAAATAATATAGATCAACTTCAACGGGGTAAATCTTGTATTCGAATGTCGAAAGTTTGAATTTGAGTGGGAAGGATTCGGCCTCAAATCCTTTGGAAGAACACAAGTCTCTATATGTGTGTGTGTGTTATGTGTGTGTGTGTGAAAAACGTTATAATCATTATCAATATATATATATAATATATATATATATATATATATATATATATATATATAGGATCTGTATCTCAGCCGCCAGCTGAGAGAGACTCTGTCAGCTGGCGCAAAGTAGTTGAATTTCAACCACTATTTTGGCTACTGGTACCATGGTCGCGATTTTATATGAGGACTATGATAATGTCGCAGTGGTTTTATGAGGACTGCTGTCTTGATCGCAAGGTCGCAGTCTTTTTCTGAGGGCTGCTACCATGATCGCAGTCCTAATTATACTGAAATTATATGCTTTTTTAGGACTGCGACCATGTTACAGTGGGCTGCGACCAAGTTGCAGTGGGTTTGAGACCATATTAAAGTGACAGCTGAGAGAGTCTCTCTCAGCTGTCGACTGAGGTACATTTTTCACACACACACATACACAAGGGATCTGTACCTCAGCCGCTAGCTGAGAGAGACTCTGTCAGCTGGCGCAAAGTAGCTGAATTTCAATCACTATTTTGGCTACTAGTACCATGGTCGCAGTTTTATATGAGGACTGTGATAATGTCGCAGTGGTTTTATGAGGACTGCTGTCATGGTCGCAGTCTTTTTCTGAGGGCTGCTACTATGGTCGCAGTCCTAATTACACTGAAATTATATGTTTTTTTTAGGACTGCGACCATATTACAGTGGGTTGCGACCAAGTTACAGTGGGTTTGCGACCATATTAAAGTGACAGTTGAGAGAGTCTCTCTCAGCTGTCGGCTGAGGTACATTTTTCAATATATATATATATATATATATATATATATATATATATGGGTTTACTGTACCTCAGCCTGCGGGACGTGGCTGAATATATGCCACACATCGGTCGCAGAGTGTGGGCGCCAAAAAAATCAAAAAAAACCCCGCCTAAACAATCGTGAAACAAATTGACAAAATACCCCTTTTATATGACGACAGCGACTTCTAGCATTGAAAAGTAAAAAAATATTCCATGGTCGCATACTTAATACAGAATAAAGAATACCGGAGGAAACATGCTATCGTATAGCAATGCGACCTCCTTCAGTACTGCGACCAAAGTCGCAAACTTCTTTCTCATTACGATGGTGATGACGAGGATTAGAAGTTTAAAAAAATTGTATTTTGTTTTTTTTAAATATATATAAATCTGTTTTCTAAAGTTAATTGTGTGAATTACATTTTTTACTACTATGTCTTGGTTGAAAATGCTGTACAATTATTACAAACCTTCATTTTAAATATTTTACGCTAAACGAATATACTGCGACCATGGACGCAGTTAATAATTATATTACTTCACCCTTATAAATTTTTAAAATGAAAGGTTGCGACATTGGTTGCAGTTGCTGGACGCAGACTTAATAAATACACTGCTACCTTGGTCGCAGTTGCTGGACTTTAGTCTTAATCAACAACACTGCTACGTTGGTCGCAGTTTCTGACCGTAGTCTTAATAAAATAAACGACCGTAGTCTTAATAAAATAAACTGCGACCTTGATCGCAGTTGTTGGTGTTTAGTCTTAATAAAATACACAGCGACCTTGGTCGCAGTTGCTGGTCTTTACTCTTAATAAACAACATCACTGTGACCTTGGTCGCAGTTGGTGGTCTTTATAAATAATCAACAACAACACTGCGACATTGGTCGCAGTTGATGACCGCGGTCTTAAAAAATAATCTGCAATCTTGGTCGCTATTGCTGGTCTTTAGTCTTAATCAACAACAACACTGCGACGAGGTGACACGTCACCGCAGCAGTTGCTTAGTCGCAGACTTTGGTCACAGTGTCGACCCTGGTCGCAGTAGTTACTGTTTGCAATGTATCTTATGCGACCTTGGTCGCAGTGTCATCTATGGTCATAGTTGTTTTGTTTGCAATGCATGGCTGCGAAAAAGTTCGTAGTTTATTAAAAAAAACAAATATGCTTTTTATTTATGTCCAGGCATTTATCTCCAGGCATGTGCAAATGATACAAAACGATCTTTTATACAATAAGATTGAGTGTTACAAATATAGCAGTACAAAAGAAGACTAAACATCAAAAAAATCCCTTGTTGACTAAGAGCAATCTTCTTCTTGAGGTCTGGTGGCAGCAGAATCAATAAGATTGAGTGTTACAAAGTAGACTAAACATCAAAGTAGCCAAGAAGACTAAACATCAAAAAATCCCTTGTTGACTAAGAGCAATCTTCTTCTTGAGGTCTGGTGGCAGCAGAATCAATAAGATTGAGTGTTACAAAGAAGACCAAACATCAAAGTAGCCAAGAAGACAAAACATCAAAAGAGCCAAGAAGAGCACTTGTTGACTAAGAGCAATCTTCTCCTTGAGGTCTGGTGGCAGCAGAATCCTCCGATTCCAACTGACCCTCCAAAGTGCCGGGATACGATCTTTCGTTGATGAACATCTCTTCACCAGAAGGTTATCCAGTGAGCATGGAGTTTCCTCGATGTCACTTCTGGGGTAAGAGAGGAGGTTTTGAGACCTCACAGGGAATGCTACCCACCACTATATCCACCACATCCCCCGCCGCCATACCCACTCTGACCATCCGTTATCAGCAAGCTTGATTGGTGCATCAAGTCAGAGCAGATCTCGGTGAGGCTTAAGTCCTCGTCAGGGATCATGACTTCTTCCCTTGTGAACGACGAGGACCATGACTTCTTCCCTTGTGGACGATGAGGTCTATGACTTCTTCCCTTGTGGACGAACATCGATCAAGTTCGTCCATAGGGTCATCTTCATTCATGGAGGCAGGCCCCTGTTAGAGACTCTGAAGAAGGCGGAAATTCTCAGAGCAATTGCTCTCGAAAAAAAACAGTCTAATTATGGGCTGTTAAAGGGAGAGGGTGAGCCCTATTTATAGGCAGCCCATAATAACCATAATTAATGGTTCATTAATCAGAATCGTCGGCATTAATGGTCTCCAACCGCCAGCGCCGGTTTGGCATTAAAAGACATAACGCCGGTTTGGCATTAAAAGATATTAACGCCTAAACCCAATGAAGAACCGACGCGTAGACAACCGCTTCGGGAAATAACGAATGGTGCGGGGTTCGTCAACATAGACTTGACGTTAAAAGATCTCATAAAATCTTTATGACAGGTCGCGTCTCACGGACTGACTCCAAGTCGCATCAGACAACAGACAACTTATCATTTTTCATTTAGATTCAAAAAATGACTTAATCCAAAAAACAACACTTAATAAAACAACACTTACTTAACGTACTGCGACCAAAGTCGCAGTCCATGTAATGCAACCCTAGATTGCAGTTACTGGCCATCTTTATCAATAACAACACTGCGACCTTGGTCGCATTTAACCATGTACACTGCGACCAAAGACTTTGACTAAGGTCGCAGTTTTAAATGTACAATGCGACCAAAGACTCTGACTACATTATATACAAAAAAATTAATTACTTAACGTACTGCGACCAAAGTCGCAATCCATGTAATGCAACCCTAGATTGCAGTTGCTGGCCATCTTTATCAATAACAACACTGCGACCTTGGTCGCATTTAACCATGTACACTGCGACCAAAGACTTTGACTAAGGTCGCAGTTAAAATGTACAATGCGACCAAAGACTCTGACTACATTATATACAAAAAAATTAAACTATAAACTAGAATTTTATCGCAGGCTGAAAAAATTGATCTGAAAAGATTTTATATTTTCAAAAAAAATTTTATCGCAGGCTGAAAAGGAGGTAAAGAAATAGGGCGAAAAGTAATTTATATCCTATAAAGAGCGGCAAAAATAAAAGGGGGGAAAAATAATAATAAACAATAAGGAAAAGTTATCATAAGGGAATTTGGTAATTTAACTTCTACCTAAAAGCGGGCCGCAAGTCAGTGAGGTGACAAATTGAGCCACGTCACCGCAGGCTGAGATAGCACTCTCAGCCCGCGGGCTGATATACATTTCTCTCTCTCTCTCTCTCTCTCTCTCTCTCTCTCTCTCTATATATATATATATATATATATATATATATATATATATATATATATATATATATATATATATATATATATATAGGACTTACTGTACCTCAGCCTGCAGGTTGAGAGAGTTTCTCAGCCTGCGGGACGTGGCTGAATATATGCCACACATCGGTCGCAGAGTGTAGGCGCCAAAAAAATCAAAAAATCCCGCCTAAACAATCGTGAAACAAATTGACAAAAATACCCCTTTTATATGACGACTGCGACTTCTAGCATTGAAAAGTAAAAAAATATTCCATGGTCGCATACTTAATACAGAATAAAAGAATACCGGAGGAAACATGCTATCGTATAGCAATGCGACCTCCTTCAGTACTGCAACCAAAGTTGCAAACTTCTTTCTCATTACGATGGTGATGACGAGGATTAGAAGTTTAAAAAATTGTATTTTATTTTTTTTAAATATATATAAATCTGTTTTCTAAAGTTAATTGTGTGAATTATATTTTTTACTACTATGTCTTGGTTGAAATGCTGTACAATTGTTACAAACCTTCATTTTAAATATTTTACGCTAAACGAATATACTGCAATCATGGACGCAGTTAATAATTATATTACTTCACCCTTATAAATTTTTAAAATGAAAGGTTGCGACATTGGTTACAGTTGCTGGACGCAGACTTAATAAATACACTGCGACCTTGGTCGCAGTTGCTGGACTTTGGTCTTAATCAACAACAACACTGCTACCTTGGTCGCAGTTTCTGACCGTAGTCTTAATAAAATAAACGACCGTAGTCTTAATAAAATAAACTGCGACCTTGATCGCAGTTGTTGGTGTTTAGTCTTAATAAAATACACAGCGACCTTGGTCGCAGTTGCTGGTCTTTACTCTTAATCAACAACATCACTGCGACCTTGGTCGCAGTTGGTCGTCTTTATAAATAATCAACAACACACTGCGACATTGGTCGCAGTTGATGGCCGCAGTCTTAAAAAAATAATCTGCAATCTTGGTCGCTATTGCTGGTCTTTAGTCTTAATCAACAACAACACTGCGACGAGGTGACACGTCACCGCAGCAGTTGCTTAGTCGCAGTCTTTGGTCGCAGTGTCGACCCTGGTCGCAGTAGTTACTGTTTGCAATGTATCTTATGCGACCTTGGTCGCAGTGTCATCTATGGTCATAGTTGTTTTGTTTGCAATGCATGGCTGCGACCAAGTTCGTAGTTTATTAAAAAAAACAAATATGCTTTTTATTTATGTCCATGCATTTATCTCCAGGCATGTGAAAATGATACAAAACGATCTCTTATACAATAAGATTGAGTGTTACAATATAGCAGTACAAAGAAGACTAAACATCAAAAAGATCCCTTGTTGACTAAGAGCAGTGGTGTTATTGAGGTCTTTTTATTTATGTCCAGACATTTATCTCCAGGCATGTGAAAATGATACAAAACGCTCTCTTATACAATAAGATTGAGTGTTACAATATAGCAGTACAAAGAAGACTAAACATCAAAAGAGCCAAGAAGACTAAACATCAAAAAGAGCCCTTGTTGACTAAGAGCAATCTTCTTCTTGAGGTCTGGTGGCAGCAAAATCCTCCGATTCCAACTGACCCTCCAAAGTGCCGGGATACGATCTTTCGTTGAAGAACATCTTTTCACCAGAAGGTTATCCAGTGAGCATGGAGTTTCCTCGATGTCACTTCTGGGGTAAGAGAGGAGGTTGTGAGACCTCACAAGGTATGCTACCCACCACTATATCCACCACATCCTCCGCCGCCATACCCACTCTGACCATCCGTTATCAGGAAGCTTGACTGGTGCATCAAGTCAGAGCAGATCTCGGTGAGGCTTAAGTCCTCGTCAGGGATCATGACTTATTCTTTTGCGCACGACGAGGACCATGACTTATTCTCTTGCGGACGATGAGGTCTATGACTCCTTCCCTTGTGGACGAACATCGATCAAGTTCGTCCATAGGGTCATCTTCATTCATGGAGGCAGGCCCCTGTTAGAGACTCTGAAGAAGGCGGAAATTCTCAGAGCAATTGCTCTCGAATGATGACAGTCTAATTATGGGCTGTTAAAGGGAGAGGGTGAGACCTATTTATAGGCAGCCCATAATAACCATAATTAATGGTTCATTAATCAGAATCGTCCGCATTAATGGTCTCCAACCGCCAGCGCCGGTTTGGCATTAAAAGACATTAACGCCTAAACCCAATGAAGAGCCGACGCGTGGACAACCGCTTCGGGAAACAACGAATGGTGCGGGTTCGTCAACGTAGACTTGACGTTAAAAGATCTCATAAAATCTTTATGACAGGTCGCGTCTCACGGAGTGACTCCAAGTCGCATCAGACAACAGACAACTTTTCATTTTTCATTTAGATTCAAAAAATGACTTAATCCAAAACAACAGTTAATAAAACAACACTTACTTAACGTACTGCGACCAAAGTCGCAGTCCATGTAATGCAACCCTAGATTGCAGTTGCTGGCCATCTTTATCAATAACAACACCGCGACCTTGGTCGCATTTAACCATGTACACTGCGACCAAAAACTTTGACTAAGGTCGCAGTTTAAATGTACAATGCGACCAAAGACTCTGACTACATTATATATAAAAAAATTAATTACTTAACGTACTGCGACCAAAGTCGCAGTCCATGTAATGCAACCCTAGATTGCAGTTGCTGGCCATCTTTATCAATAACAACACTGCGACCTTGGTCGCATTTAACCATGTACACTGCGACCAAAGACTTTGACTAAGGTCGCAGTTTAAATGTACAATGCGACCAAAGACTCTGACTACATTATATACAAAAAAATTAAACTATAAAGTAGAATTTTATCGCAGGCTGAAAAAATTGATCTGAAAAGATTTTATATTTTCAAAAAAATTTTATCGCAGGCTGAAAAGGAGAAACTAAATCTTTCAAAAAAGAGGTAGAGAAATAAGGCGGAAAGTAATTTATATCCTATAAAGAGCGGCAAAATAAAAGGGGGGAAAAATAATAATAAACAATAAGGAAAAGTTATCGAAAGGGTATTTGGTAATTTAACTTCTTCCTAAAAGCGGGCCGCAAGTCAGTGAGGTGACAAATTGAGCCACGTCACCGCAGGCTAAGAGAGTACTCTCAGCCCGCGGGCTGATATACATTTTTCTCATATATATATATATATATATATTGATAATAATTATAACGTTATAGCTTTATTTAAGAAGCTATTTTTAACTTCCACTCAACCTACACATGAAAAACTAGATAATAATAGCATGATGATGTTATAATTTCACTTAAGATTGTTGTTTTGTTCATTAACTTTTTCAAGATTAGAGACAAAGGGGTCAATTATGTCATTGCGGGGGATGCAAGTTTAAATGTGAAGGGGGACGACAAGGACTTTTGAGGGTGGAGGACGAAAGGGAAATGCTATGTTTGACATATTACAAAAAAATTACAAAGTTGATGGTAAATTATCGAAACTCTAGAAACATACATTGTGTGGTGAAGATCTTGTTTGGTTATGCTAAGACAATATTTTTTGGCACGTGCAAATGCACGTGACGTTGAAATCGATGCATGTTATTTTAAACTACTTTTTTGGGTTTTTTTTTTTTTCGTGTGTGTGTGTGTGTGTTTGGAATGGCTTGGGGGGTGGGGGGATTAAGAAAGAGTGGTGATTAGTAATATCAAGTCCAAATTGCTTTGACAAATTTCTTTGTGGCTGTATTTCAATTGGTGATTAACTTCCAGCATTGATGTTAATGGTAATAAAGCAATTACTTAGACAAATTTCTTGTGGTTGTATTTCTATTATGTTTTTACTGGTATCAAGTCCAAATTTAACACTGTAATTCTACTTCCTTCGGAACATTTCACAAACACCTCATGGGTGTTATCATTCGGTTGTGTTTATTTTGATCTCTTGTAACATTCCTGTTACAGTAAGAACGATAATCGAGATCAATAACTAACACAAACACACAAATTTAACAAGATTCAGAGCAAGTCTAACATTCTTGGGCAGCAGTAGATAATTTCACTATTTTAAAAGAGAAAAAGATTACAAAATACATAAGAAATCGCCGGTCACAATACTCTCTCTCATAGATGATAGAACTCGCTAATTTCAGAATCATCCTAACGGTTGGAACCAAACAACCTAAGTTGTTTTCTTATACAGAATACCCCTAAGTAAATATGGGTAAAAAAAACTGTATCAATACTAGAAATATTTAGATCTTTTAACAATATGTAACTAAATAAACAAATTAGGGTTAGTGTTCAATGTATCTCAACAATTCCTCTTATATATATATATATATATATTATATATATATATATATATATATATAATATAGAGAGAGAGAGAGAGAGAGAGAGAGAGAGACTTGTGTCCTTCTAAAGGATTTGACCCCGAATCCTTCCCACTCAAATTCAACCCTCCAACATTCGAACACAAGATCCACTCCGTTGAAGTTGATCTATATTATTTCAAGTATTTATAAACTAAAAATCAAGTGTTTTGAATACTTTTTGCTCATGCATCAAGTAGGAGACATACGGACGGCCTAAATAGTTGAGTTGGTTAGTTTAACGGTGTAGAACATTTGAAACCTAATAAAAATTGGTTTGTATAGATTTTTAAATGTCTAGATCATAATCAAATGGCCGGATCAAGAATTTATATGTTTAAAGACATACTTTAGGTCATCCATTTTGCGTCGCTTGATGGATGGACAAAAAATATTCAAAATACTTGATTTTTAATTTATACATACTTGAAATAATATAGATCAACTTCTGTGTGTGTGTGTAGAGAGAGAGAGAGAGAGAGAGAGGTCTCCCTCCGGTCGACACAAACACACACACACCCATCACTAATTACTAAAGTTAAATCTTCCTTTCAACAATTGCGAAGATTGAACTGAAAACATCCCCCTTGAGAGGGAGGGGTGTTACCAGCAGACTAACGTCCTCGTTAACATTCTTCTTACATTCTACTCAGAAGAAGCTTTTGTTTCAAGATTACTATTCATGACACACAACAACGAGAGCTAAAATGTTTCATTATTAGACATTATTAATCACAAAACCATCAACTTATACAATATCTCCCTTGGTGCAATTAAACAAAAGTCTCTCTAAAGAAACAGAAAAGATAAAAAAGAACCAAAAAGAAAAAGAAAAGAAAAAGAAAACACAATGATTCGTTGAGACAACTCTAGTGAACCTCCTACCTGGCAACTTAATGCCAAGTAGGATCTTAGTTAGATTGGTATACACGTGAGTATTGGTTATGCGAGAAGTATATCTCTTATAACAAAGATAAGTAACAACATAGAAAATGAAAACCAAAAAATATTGGAAAGAACATCTGTTCTCTATTAATATAATGCAAATTCTAGGGGGTTCATAGACACTCAAGTTTGGTCGTTTGAAGTTCCATTAAATTCTATTCTTAGATTTTAAATCTCACTCATCCATTTGAAGTTTATTGATTTAATATTCTTGCATGGCTTCCACATCCCTTGATGCATTTACTTTTCCACAACAACAGAATATCTTGTAAGAAATTAAATTGAAATGCGGATAATATAAGCATGGATCTAGAATCAACACATCTCAAGAAATCGAATGCATACTAAATCAATACTAAATCAACATACCTGAAGCCATTGATTAATCGAGGAAGATGAATGGATGAAGACCTTGATCCTTTCTTTAACCCTGCAATAGCTTTAATCTGCAATGATCCTCTTCTCTCTGTCCTTCTCTTATCACAAACCCTAATTTCTCAAGGTGATGGAGTCCTCAAAACAAGGGAGGAAGTTTGTGTTCATTCACAGGATGAGAGAAGTGGGTCTCATTTGCAAGTAATCATGTTTGATAAAACCACCCATCATGGTTACTTTATACCATACATGATTATTAAAACTTTACACAAAATGTAACTTAACATGGGCATCTTATTATATCAGTTAACTTTAATTAGGAATCCAATGTTAATTAACCAAGGTTATTGGGCCACCTTAATGTGAGATCAACATTCTCCCACTTGGACCATTAACCGATTAGGTTAAAACTTTAGAAAACAAATAAAAGAAAAGACTCATTTGTAAATCATTTTGACTCCATTGGATTCCATACTGAAAAACTTTGACACGTGATCACGAATTTTAAAAAAACAACAACTGATAAGCCCAAATATGAAATACTGTAATACTGCAATTAACTTAGACCACCAATGCGAGTCATAGCGGTTATACAACATCCATGTCATACTCCCTTCTATGTACCACAACATTGATAACCCTTACTAACTGAGTCCATAACCAAAATGACCCCTGTAATTGTCTTGTAAAGACATTTCCTGTTTAACATACATCTATACATAATATGTGCACACATAATTGGATAACAGGAAATACAGAAACAAACTTTCATTGCGCAATAATGTCAATTATACAAGTACCAAATCATACATTTACAGATTGTTCAAAGACTCATTCTAACAACATGTTCCTTAAATGTCTTTGGAGGCAATCCCTTGGTCATTGATCAGCAACCATTAAAGTGGTACTTATACTTTCAATTGACACCTTCTGTTTCTGAACTCTTTCTCTAACCACCAAGTACTTAAGTTCCATGTGTCTGGAACCATTAGAGTACTTTCCATTCTTAGAGAAGAAAACGGCTGCTGTATTGTCACAATATATCTTCAGCGGCCTGGCAATAGAGTCAACTACACCAAGTGCTGAGATAAAATTCCGTAACCATAATGCATGATTCGAGGCTTCAAAACAAGCTATGAACTCAGCCTCCATCGTGGATGAAGCAGTGATAGACTGCTTTACACTCTTCCACGAGATTGCCCCACCTGCTAGTAAGAATATGAAGCCTGAAGTAGACTTCCTGCTATCTGGGCAACCAGCAAAATCTGAGTCCGAATAGCCTATCACTTCCAACTGATCTGATCTCCTATATGTGAGCATATGGTCCTTCGTCCCTTGAAGATACCGCATTACCTTCTTAGCCAATTTCCAGTGCTCCATTCCTGAATTGCTCTGGTATCTTCCCAACATCCCAACAGCAAAACTGATATCTGGCCTGGTACAAGTGCTTGCATACATCAAGCTCCCAACAGCTGATGCATACGGAACTTTCTGCATTTGACCCTTTTCTAAGTCATTTCTAGGACACTGGCTCCCACTTAATTTGTCACCCCTCATAATGGGTGCAGGACTGACTTAACACAATTCCATATGAAATCTTTCCAAGACTCGATTGATATAACCTTTCTGAGACAATCCTAGCAATCCTCGAGATCTATCCCTGAAGATCTCTATGCCAATAACATAAGTTGCCTCACCCATATCAACCATCTGAAAATTCTTGGTAAGATAGCTTTTAGTTTCATACAGCAAACCAATATCACTACTGGCTAACAAGATATCATCCACATACATAACCAAAAATATAAACTTGCTCCCACTATCTTTAGATATATACACTGATCAACAGTGTTTTCTGTAAATCCAAAAGAGGTAATGGTATCATTAAACTTTATATACCATTGCCTGGAAGCTTGTTTAAGTCCGTATATGGATTTCTTTAATTTGCAAGCCAAGTGTTCTTTACCTTTATTTGCGAACCCTTCAGGTTGCTCCATGTAAATTTCCTCATCCAAATCTCCATTTAGAAAAGCTGTTTTCACATCCATTTGATGTAACTCCAAATCATAATGAGCTACAAGGGCCATAATGATTCTAAGAGAGTCCTTTTTTGATACTGGAGAGAAGGTTTCTCTATAATCAATGCCTTCCTTCTGAGTGAAACCTTTGGCCACAAGTCTGGCCTTATATCGTTCGATATTGCCTTTAGAGTCGCGCTTGGTCTTAAAGACCCATTTACACCCGACTTTCTTACAGTTATTAGGCAATTCAACGAGATCCCAGACTTAGTTTTGGTCCATAGATTTCAACTCATCATTCATAGCATCAATCCATTTACTAGAATCATTGCATTCTATGGCTTGTGAAAATGAAACTGGATCTTTATTTATCCCAATATCATAATCAGATTCCTGTAGATACACCACATAATCATCTGAAATGGCAGATCTTCTTTCCCTTTGAGATCTTCTCAAAGCTGCCGGTTGTGGTGGTTCTACAACATTTTCAATGGCGATATCCTCATGGAGTGGTGAACCAACACCATTATGTTGTTCTGGTATCTCAGCTTGATGATCAAGTTGAGGGACAACAATTTCTCTTGAAGGAAAGGGTATTGGGATATTTACCCTTACCACTTCAAGATCTACTTTTCTTGGTTCATCACTCCCACTAATTTCACCATTCTCCAGGAATCTGGCATTACCAGTTTCAACAATTCTTGTACTATGGTTAGGGCAATAAAATTTGTACCCCTTAGACTTATCTGGATAACCAATGAAATACCCAGATATTGTCCTTGAGTCTAATTTCTTTTCTTGTGGATTATATATTCTAGCCTCTGCTGGACAACCCCAAATATGTAAATGTCTTAAACTAGGTTTCCTACCAGTCCACAACTCGAAAGGAGTTGTTGGGACTGCCTTACTAGGAACCCTGTTTAAGATATACATAGCAGTCTTTAAGGCTTCATTCCACAATGAATTAGGTACATTAGAGAAGCTCATCATGCTCCTAACCATATCCATAAGTGTTCGGTTTCGCCTTTCAGCAACACCATTCTGCTGAGGCGTACCTGGCATTGTGTATTGAGCACAAATACCACGCTTTTCTAGAAATTTGGCAAATGGGCCAGGATGTTGTCCTGACTCATCATATCTACCATAAAACTCACCACCTCGATCTGATCTTATGATTTTAACTTTTCTATCTAATTGTCTCTCGACTTCTGTAATGAACACCTCAAGGATGTCAACAGCCTGAGACTTTTCATTAATTAGATATACATAACCATAACGTGACTGTAATACCCCGTTCTTGGAATACGTACTTAGTTGCGTGTTCGGATTTTCGATCGTATTTTTCGATCTGTTTTCTGTATTTATTCTGTATCATGAATTTCCTATACGATTATTTTATATTGGATTTGGATTCGTGGACTCGGAGTCAGCCCTAGTCTGAGCCGAGGGCCCGATCATAGTATATTCTTCGATTTGGTATTTCTGACGTGTAGAATTGACCGATTTCAGTTTTAAATGTTATTTTTCAATATATTAGGTTTTCTGTGATTTTCTGGATTTTTCTCGGATTAATTTGAATTTCTTCAAAACCGGTGTCGGCCAGTGCCGCTGACCGATTCCCGGATTTTTAATTCTCAAACTGTTTGGAATTTCATGATGATTCTTTAGACTTTATTTCTCGGGATCATATTTTCTATCTATATTCTTTTTCTGAGGATTTTATGATTTTATGGAAATTCTTTCGGAGTCGGTAAATCACTGATTCCGGGATTTTTAATTTTAAACTATACAGTATTTCTTCGAACGGATTTCACTATTGGTCTTCATATATTATTCTTGATTTTTGGTGAAATTTTCAGATCATACAGAGATACTTGAATTTCGGGCTTTTTTTCCAATTTTTGCAATTCCATTTTCCACCTTGTCATGCCACCTCATTTCCCACTCACATTGCACCTAACCCCACTCACTCTCTCTCCTTCCCATGGCCGGCCAAGTGGCCACTCTAGGGACACCTCACCTCCCTTTTTGCAAGAAAGCCCCTTGCATCTATCCTATTTGCATCTCCTTTGCAAAATCCCCATCATATATATTCCTTTCAATTGCAATTAAATCCTTTTCTTCCTCTTTCACTTCATCAAGAGAGAAACCCTAATCTCTTCTCCTCCATCTCCTCCTCCACCTCAAGCTTCAACAACAAATCATGGATTGAAGCCACCATCATCTCCATCTTGGATCAAGCTCCAAATCCAACCCATCCATGTGAGTATCTTTACTCACCAAGACCTAGTTAACTCCTTATATACTTGTGATGGGAATTCTTGGACACTTGCACCTTAAAAATCCCATTTTTAGGTTATCAAACTAAAGACCCAACCTTTCCATGTAAATATCTCTACTTACCAAGGCTAGTCCGTCCCTTGTGTACTTGTGTTAGTAGATCAGGTCCCCTAATGTCATAAAAACCCCATTTTTACCTTCAAGAACAACCCCCAAGTTCTGTTCTGTAAACTGCTTCCCGACCCCTATTAGTCGACTTGACCTAGAACCTAGTCGACTAGAACCCTTAGCTGGAACTTAGCTTTTCTGGAAAACACAGTATTAGTCGACTTACCCCATATATTAGTCGACTAATCCCTTCTGGAAATATATCTCAACTCTCTGGAAATCCCTATTAGTCGACTCCTGATTTCACCTAGTCGACTAACCCTCCTTGGACCAGAAACTCAACTCTCTGCTCCAGTCGAATTAAGCCTAATTATCAGTCGACTTGAACCCCCTAGTCGACTAACCATTTTACCTTAGTCGACTAATGTTTCCTGAAACAGTGACCCCAATTCTCTTTATCCCAGACTTAGTCGACTTGCGTACCTGTTAGTCGACTTGAAACCTATATTAGTCGACTAGTCCCTTGACCCTAGTCGACTAATTCTGACTATATGTCTTAAATGATTTCCCTCCTAAAAATTGGATCTTGTCGTTGGTTTATGTGTTATGCATTATGGTTTCTTGTACTTCATGACTGGTACTTTAGGACTTATTACTTGTTGGATCTTACCTCATATTACTTCACGATTTGTCAAGTAACATTATCAACCACTTGTCAACTTTATGTTCTCTTTTAACACATGTATATCAACTAACCATGCCACCACCTTGCCAGACCCTATAGTTATGTCATGATTGACCCGGCCCATTCTACATTTATTGTTATGTTTTATTGCTTGCTAGACATCACCACTTTGTCATGCTATCCCTTAAACCAAGCATGATACACTTGACTTTATGATTATCTTATTTGCGGGAACCCTGCCTTGTTTTATGGAACTAAGTGCCACATGGAACAAAGTGCCACGCCACACGGTGGGGGCCACCTCTTGAAACCCATGGGGGCCACCTCTAGAATCCACTCCCTCAGAACAAAGTGCCACATGGAACAAAGTGCCACACCACACGGTGGGGGCCACCTCTTGAAACCCATGGGGGCCACCTCTTGAATCTGAAGGGCTAATACTGTCATGTTCACTTTCCCGTAAACTGATAATCCTTAATAAACTACAACTTGTATGGGGTATGGGTGGAAGTGATGGATGCCGGAATGATACCTTGCTTATAGTAGGTGGATGATATATGGTAGATTACTGTTAGTGGGACCTCGGGCCCACACTAGATGACTGTTAGTGGGACTTTGGGCCCACATCCTGAGTACTGTTAGGGGGACATTGGGCCTCCAAAACCGGTTCCAGGTGTATGGAAACCACTATAAGAAGTGTTATCAGTTCTCCATCTACTTCCGTTAACGACCCTCGACTTTCTTATATATGGATGTATGTGAGTCGGGATCGATACCGAGGCACATACCTAGATATATGGGTTAGGCGAGTAATAATAATAATAGATGTCAGTTACGTTCCCCGTTATAGTTACTGTTATGAGTACCAGCTATGATTCCTGTCTTAGTTCCTGTTATGACTATTATTTACTTGTCGTGATTCCAGTGATGATTCCGGTTATTGGATTATGTCTTTTTCATTATGATTCATGTCTTCTTGTTATGTATTCTAGTTATGACTATCGTATGATTTGCAGCTCTGATTTTATATGCTTGGATTACTGTGGCATGAGATAGAGGTATATAGATGAGGGTTTCCTTGTTTGGATTATTCCTTCGATGTACTGGTTTCATGGGACAGTGACTTAAGTATATACAATCACTTTTGCTTGTAATCAGCTTTACTTGTATTTTCCGTATTATGATTATGTTATATCCGTCCTTACATACTATACTTGTGTTCTAATCCCTATTCATATTTCTTAGCCACTTGGCTGTAGTTCATTTACTGTTGTATGTCTTGATTCCTTGGATTTGCACATTCAGATTCTGAAGCTGGATTGAAGTGGAGTTATCCACCATAGATCGAGCTTTCCTTTTGAGCAGGCGGCCTAGCTCCAGATCCTTGTGTCAGGCTCCTTTTGACTCACGGGATCCTCATCCTACTCGTGAGCATTTTGTCTTCTTATTGTATATTTGATTTTTGGACTTGTTATGATAAAAGACATATGTAGTATGTAATGTTTATCATACTGTGATGACTTTGTATCTGTACCTTTATGTTGGCATATGTGTGTATACCACGCTTTGTGATGCACTCTGATCCTTTCTTGTTGTACTTTATGCTTAGCGTATATACGTGGGGGCACTCTCTGACCTACGTATACACGTTGCAGTGACGTCCCCGTATCCGTGGAATCGGGGCGTTACAGGTTGGTATCAGAGCTTAGGCTCTTACCTCTATAGTACAAACAAGTAGCAAATTCTAGTAATTTGCGGATGCCAACATCAATGTACAAAGTTGTCTAGTCCTTTTGATTTATCTAGTTCTTCTTGATTCCATCCTTCATATCCTGAAATCCTTCCATTCCATGTTCCAGCTCCTCCCAGTCTGTCCATACCTAGTATCGATGGAGAGGAGATCGGGTCGCAGCAACTCCGGATCAGCATCGAATGGAGCAGCGGGAGAGAATGTGGATATATTGAGGGTTATCCAGATGGTGGTGGAAAACCAGCAACAGCAGGTGGAGAACCAACAGCAGCAGACCGAACTTCTCCGGCAAGGGATAGCAGCACCTAAGGGACAGAGGCCGGGGAACATATCAGACTTCAGGAGGCTGCAGCCAGCCATATTCACGGGTGGAGAGAAACCCTTGGAGGCTGAGCAATGGTTAACGGACACATCGGACTTGTTGAAGGCAGCCCGTGTCCCAGAGGAAAACCAAGTGGAGGTTACCAAGATCCAATTGAAGGATATAGCCAGGACTTGGTGGCTAGCAGAAGAGGCCAAATTGGAGAAGCCTGTCACTTGGGACACCTTCTCCAAGAGTTTCTACAGCAGATTCTTCCCTGTCACAGCTCAGAAGGACATGGAAGAACAATTCATCAGACTTCGGCAGGGGAGTAAGTCCGTGGATGAGTATGCCGCGGAGTTTCTCAGATTGAGCCGCTTTGCCCCGTACATGGTGACGGATGAAGAGAAGCGGGCAAGCAGATTTCAGCAGGGCCTGCAGATGGACCTACAGGTATTCCTGGTGCCCCAGCAGCTGAAGACATATTCCGAGATTCTCACCATAGCTCGAGAAGTAGAGCGTGGACTGGAGAAGAAGAAGGAGAATCAGATGAAGAGCCAAGCCAAGAAGAGGCCTTTTGAGTTGATGGATGAGGAGGATGAGGATAGGGCAACCCAGGGCCCGATGATGAAGAGACCATTCCAGACCCCTCTTCCTCAGATCACATGCAATTTCTGCCACAGGCCCGGACATTACAAGAGAGATTGTCGGGTAGCCAATGGATTATGTTTGGCATGTGGGGCAAGAGGTCATGCACTAAGGGATTGCCGGTACAGGAAGTTTGAGCATACGGCACCAGTCAGACCAGCACATCCGGCCCCAGCACTTCCAGCACCGCCTTTGAGGAGGGACCCAGAGCCCGTTGACCGGAGAGCTCCATTTCCACCCCAACGGTATGATCATCAGCAGAGAAGGATGAGAGCCAGAGCAGATCAGGGCAGAGGCCAAGTTCACATCATGGCAGCAGAGGCTTCAGGTGTTGCAGCAGAGGGGGAAGATCAGTATCCGGAGCAGGAGCCTTAGGATTTCATGGTAACCACTACCCCAGATCTTGTATTTGAGTTGGTTATCTTTCTTAATATTGTTTCCATTGTCATTCTATCATTGTTAATTCTGGACCTTCTTGTATTTATCTTCCTCCCTGTTTTGGTTTTATGATGCCTTTATTCATGCCTTCGTCCTCCTTGTATTCAATTTGCCTCCTTAACGAAATTGCGAGGACGCAATTTTTTGTAAGGTGGGTAGATTGTAATACCCCGTTCTTGGAATACGTACTTAGTTGCGTGTTCGGATTTTCGATCGTATTTTTCGATCTGTTTTCTGTATTTATTCTGTATCATGAATTTCCTATACGATTATTTTATATTGGATTTGGATTCGTGGACTCGGAGTCAGCCCTAGTCTGAGCCGAGGGCCCGATCATAGTATATTCTTCGATTTGGTATTTCTGACGTGTAGAATTGACCGATTTCAGTTTTAAATGTTATTTTTCAATATATTAGGTTTTCTGTGATTTTCTGGATTTTTCTCGGATTAATTTGAATTTCTTCAAAACCGGTGTCGGCCAGTGCCGCTGACCGATTCCCGGATTTTTAATTCTCAAACTGTTTGGAATTTCATGATGATTCTTTAGACTTTATTTCTCGGGATCATATTTTCTATCTATATTCTTTTTCTGAGGATTTTATGATTTTATGGAAATTCTTTCGGAGTCGGTAAATCACTGATTCCGGGATTTTTAATTTTAAAACTATACAGTATTTCTTCGAACGGATTTCACTATTGGTCTTCATATATTATTCTTGATTTTTGGTGAAATTTTCAGATCATACAGAGATACTTGAATTTCGGGCTTTTTTCCAATTTTTGCAATTCCATTTTCCACCTTGTCATGCCACCTCATTTCCCACTCACATTGCACCTAACCCCACTCACTCTCTCTCCTTCCCATGGCCGGCCAAGTGGCCACTCTAGGGACACCTCACCTCCCTTTTTGCAAGAAAGCCCCTTGCATCTATCCTATTTGCATCTCCTTTGCAAAATCCCCATCATATATATTCCTTTCAATTGCAATTAAATCCTTTTCTTCCTCTTTCACTTCATCAAGAGAGAAACCCTAATCTCTTCTCCTCCATCTCCTCCTCCACCTCAAGCTTCAACAACAAATCATGGATTGAAGCCACCATCATCTCCATCTTGGATCAAGCTCCAAATCCAACCCATCCATGTGAGTATCTTTACTCACCAAGACCTAGTTAACTCCTTATATACTTGTGATGGGAATTCTTGGACACTTGCACCTTAAAAATCCCATTTTTAGGTTATCAAACTAAAGACCCAACCTTTCCATGTAAATATCTCTACTTACCAAGGCTAGTCCGTCCCTTGTGTACTTGTGTTAGTAGATCAGGTCCCCTAATGTCATAAAAACCCCATTTTTACCTTCAAGAACAACCCCCAAGTTCTGTTCTGTAAACTGCTTCCCGACCCCTATTAGTCGACTTGACCTAGAACCTAGTCGACTAGAACCCTTAGCTGGAACTTAGCTTTTCTGGAAAACACAGTATTAGTCGACTTACCCCATATATTAGTCGACTAATCCCTTCTGGAAATATATCTCAACTCTCTGGAAATCCCTATTAGTCGACTCCTGATTTCACCTAGTCGACTAACCCTCCTTGGACCAGAAACTCAACTCTCTGCTCCAGTCGAATTAAGCCTAATTATCAGTCGACTTGAACCCCCTAGTCGACTAACCATTTTACCTTAGTCGACTAATGTTTCCTGAAACAGTGACCCCAATTCTCTTTATCCCAGACTTAGTCGACTTGCGTACCTGTTAGTCGACTTGAAACCTATATTAGTCGACTAGTCCCTTGACCCTAGTCGACTAATTCTGACTATATGTCTTAAATGATTTCCCTCCTAAAAATTGGATCTTGTCGTTGGTTTATGTGTTATGCATTATGGTTTCTTGTACTTCATGACTGGTACTTTAGGACTTATTACTTGTTGGATCTTACCTCATATTACTTCACGATTTGTCAAGTAACATTATCAACCACTTGTCAACTTTATGTTCTCTTTTAACACATGTATATCAACTAACCATGCCACCACCTTGCCAGACCCTATAGTTATGTCATGATTGACCCGGCCCATTCTACATTTATTGTTATGTTTTATTGCTTGCTAGACATCACCACTTTGTCATGCTATCCCTTAAACCAAGCATGATACACTTGACTTTATAATTATCTTATTTGCGGGAACCCTGCCTTGTTTTATGGAACTAAGTGCCACATGGAACAAAGTGCCACGCCACACGGTGGGGGCCACCTCTTGAAACCCATGGGGGCCACCTCTAGAATCCACTCCCTCAGAACAAAGTGCCACATGGAACAAAGTGCCACACCACACGGTGGGGGCCACTCTTGAAACCCATGGGGGCCACCTCTTGAATCTGAAGGGCTAATACTGTCATGTTCACTTTCCCGTAAACTGATAATCCTTAATAAACTACAACTTGTATGGGGTATGGGTGGAAGTGATGGATGCCGGAATGATACCTTGCTTATAGTAGGTGGATGATATATGGTAGATTACTGTTAGTGGGACCTCGGGCCCACACTAGATGACTGTTAGTGGGACTTTGGGCCCACATCCTGAGTACTGTTAGGGGACATTGGGCCTCCAAAACCGGTTCCAGGTGTATGGAAACCACTATAAGAAGTGTTATCAGTTCTCCATCTACTTCCGTTAACGACCCTCGACTTTCTTATATATGGATGTATGTGAGTCGGGATCGATACCGAGGCACATACCTAGATATATGGGTTAGGCGAGTAATAATAATAATAGATGTCAGTTACGTTCCCCGTTATAGTTACTGTTATGAGTACCAGCTATGATTCCTGTCTTAGTTCCTGTTATGACTATTATTTACTTGTCGTGATTCCAGTGATGATTCCGGTTATTGGATTATGTCTTTTTCATTATGATTCATGTCTTCTTGTTATGTATTCTAGTTATGACTATCGTATGATTTGCAGCTCTGATTTTATATGCTTGGATTACTGTGGCATGAGATAGAGGTATATAGATGAGGGTTTCCTTGTTTGGATTATTCCTTCGATGTACTGGTTTCATGGGACAGTGACTTAAGTATATACAATCACTTTTGCTTGTAATCAGCTTTACTTGTATTTTCCGTATTATGATTATGTTATATCCGTCCTTACATACTATACTTGTGTTCTAATCCCTATTCATATTTCTTAGCCACTTGGCTGTAGTTCATTTACTGTTGTATGTCTTGATTCCTTGGATTTGCACATTCAGATTCTGAAGCTGGATTGAAGTGGAGTTATCCACCATAGATCGAGCTTTCCTTTTGAGCAGGCGGCCTAGCTCCAGATCCTTGTGTCAGGCTCCTTTTGACTCACGGGATCCTCATCCTACTCGTGAGCATTTTGTCTTCTTATTGTATATTTGATTTTTGGACTTGTTATGATAAAAGACATATGTAGTATGTAATGTTTATCATACTGTGATGACTTTGTATCTGTACCTTTATGTTGGCATATGTGTGTATACCACGCTTTGTGATGCACTCTGATCCTTTCTTGTTGTACTTTATGCTTAGCGTATATACGTGGGGGCACTCTCTGACCTACGTATACACGTTGCAGTGACGTCCCCGTATCCGTGGAATCGGGGCGTTACAGTGACAGATCATCTATAAAGGTAATGAAATATCTCTCTCCCGTAAAACATGGAATAGAGAGTGGTCCGCAAATGTCTGTATGAATTATCTCAAAAAGCTCTTTACTTCTTGTGGCACCTTTCTTAGTGTGTTTGGTTTGCTTTCCTTTTATACAATCCACACACACACCAAAATCAGTGAAGTCTAGGTTATCCAAAATCCCATTCTTCACTAATCTTTCAATTCTATCCCTGGAGATATGCCCCAGTCGTCTATGCCACAAGATAGAGAAATTTTCATTAATTAAGCCACGTTTAATACCAACATTCGAATGCAGAGATAAAAGAGATTGTGCAAACTCATCATTCAATGAAATTTTATATAAACCATCACATAAAATTCCATGTCCAACCGACATTGAATTATACATTAAACTGAGTTTTTCACAACTGAATAAAACAGAATATCCAACAATATCTAATTTGGATAATGACATTAAGTTCCTAGAAATCGAAGGTATATAAAAAGTATCTTCAAGATTCATCTGATGACCCGTCTCTAAGAGTAGTCGGTAAGTACCAACAGCCTCGACCTCCACTTTTAGACGGTTCCCCATAAAGACAAATCTCTCACTTTCCTTCGGTTTCTGGGTTGTAAGGAATCCCTGCATTGAATTAGTTATGTGAGTTGTGGCTCCAGAGTCAATCCACCAAGTATTAGAAGGAACTTCAGCAAGATTTGATTCATAACATACAAAAGAAAGATTCATATCTTTCTTTTCGAACCAAGCTTTCCTCTTGTTGCAGTCCTTCTTCACATGTCCTTTTCTGCCACAGAAGTAGCATTTGACAGTGAAAGTCTTTCCATGACCCTGGCTACCTTCCCCAGGTTCATACTCTTTCCTTGGTGGAAACCTCTTACCTCTTCCATATTTACCTTTCTTATGGATAGCCCCTTGAGACACTGCCAACACTGAGTGATGTCCTTCTTGCCTCAGCCTCACTTCCTCTTGTACACACATACCAGTCAGCTCATTCAGATTCCACTTATCCTTATGAGTGTTATAGTGAATCTTAAATGGCCCGAACTGAGGAGGAAGTGAGTTGAGAATGAACTGTACCAAGAAGGATTCATCCACTTTCATTCCCAGTGTACCTAACTTGGCAGCCTTATCAGTCATGTTAAGGATGTGTTGTTGAACTCCTCTACTACCATCATATTTCATGGTAGTCAGTTCAGCCATAAGGGTGCCAGCTAATGACTTATCTGCAGACTTAAATCGGTCTTTAACAGCACTTAAAAGTTCAGATGCATTAGTTGTATGTGGGAGTGAAGTCTTGATGTTATTGGCTATGGTCATCTTGATGAACATGAGACTGAGTCTATTCGACCTTTCCCAAGCTTTGGCATGACTAACCTGTTCTGCTGTGCTTTCAGCAGTCACTTCATCAGGTTTCTCTACTAAAAGAGCCATGTCTAGGTCCAGAACACCCAGTGTAAATTGTACATGCTCAAACCACTCAGAGAAGTTTGTACCATCCAGGGCTGGAATGCTAGTTGCATGAGTGTGAAGGGAAGTGGGGACGTTCACTGAAACATAATAGGACAAGCTCACATTAATGCCTCGAATCAATAAAAAAAAAAACTTTAAATTTAATGAAGATGAACTATTGATATCACTTTGATTTCTCTTTTGGGCGAAATCTAAGCATATCTAGTGTTCACTCTTTAGGTGAGAACTTTTATCACCTATGTAGGTCTAATATAATTTATGTCACTTTCATGTTACCTTTGGGTATCCAATTCTACACCACTAAGTTACATAAATTATACTACCCTACTCCGGTTCATAATTAGTTGAAAGAGACTTTCCTTTGGGCCAGTCCCAATCTCCTAACTAGAACCGCCATCGAGAATATTATTGTCCTTAATGTCACCCTCATTGACAAGTCTTTTATGTAGTTGTATATTCATAAGGTTTACTAACATAGGTCACTTTGGCAACTACTAAATCAATAAGCCTTATGAATACAAAACTAACCAATAATATTCTCTAATCTTTTATTTGAGTAATACTATAATACTCCAATTCTATTACTTGACCAACATCAATCAATATTAACACAATAACTTAAATGTGTAACATACATTATGATTGAATTAAACAAGCATTAGTCGACTGGTCCAGATAAGCCTAGTCGACTAAGGCTAAGTCAAGTCGACTGCAAAGAAAGATTAGTCGACTTGGGTCAATACAAGTCGACTATACATTTAGGTCTAGTCGACTAAGGCAGAGAAAGGTTAGTCGACTATACCAATATTATTAGTCGACTATAAATTTTATTAGTCGACTACACATTTTATTAGTCGACTCCTGTTGGAAGGCAACTCTCGGTTAAATTATTAGTCGACTTGGGAAAAGAGTTAGTCGACTATACATTTTATTAGTCGACTACACAAAAATCCAAGTCGACTCCTGTAGTAAAACAGAGAGTTCTCAACTTTCTGGAAATAGAATTAGTCGACTATAATTTTGGGCTAGTCGACTAATAGTCGACGAAGCAGTTATCAAAGGCAGTTTCTGTTTAATCGACTTAATCCAAAATTAGGGAAAATTAGGGTTTCTAATTCCTGAATTTTGATCCTAATTAATTGCATAATCTGAGGAATATTAACAGTATATTAGGGTTATTAAATCCTCTACAAATTCTACAATTAAAAGATCAAAAATTGATTTTATGAATTGTTAATCAAAAACCCTAATTTCTCATAATCTTTAATCCAAGATGTATTGATTCTAAAACACATGCTCTGATACCAAATGTAAGAAATTAAATTGAAATGCGGATAATATAAGCATGGATCTAGAATCAACACATCTCAAGAAATCGAATGCATACTAAATCAATACTAAATCAACATACCTGAAGCCATTGATTAATCGAGGAAGATGAATGGATGAAGACCTTGATCCTTTCTTTAATCCTGCAATAGCTTTAATCTGCAATGATCCTCTTCTCTCTGTCCTTCTCTTATCACAAACCCTAATTTCTCAAAAGTGATGGAGTCCTCAAAACAAGGGAGGAAGTTTGTGTTCATTCACAGGATGAGAGAAGTGGGTCTCATTTGCAAGTAATCATGTTTGATAAAACCACCCATCATGGTTACTTTATACCATACATGATTATTAAAACTTTACACAAAATGTAACTTAACATGGGCATCTTATTATATCAGTTAACTTTAATTAGGAATCCAATGTTAATTAATCAAGGTTATTGGGCCACCTTAATGTGAGATCAACATATCTCACCCCTAAAATTTAAAAAAAAAAATGCAATAACAAAAAGATGAATTACCATCCATCATACATAAACATATGAATACTCCTAGAAATATTGAATGCAAACAAGTTCACGACTAAAGAGACTTCAGTGGGCTTACAAGTTTTCAACAAGCAGTAGAGCTGATTCCATCCAAGATTCATCTGAGACATGGGAGTTCATGGTACAGAAAGAAACAATCATGGGTCTCACACAGTGGGTAAGCTCTGGAAAGATTAGTATGGAAGCATTTTGACACGGATATACAGATGACTGTAAATCTGAATAATTAAACATGGAACTGATACAGAATTACAATTGTGTGTTGCTGCACACAATTAAGACAGAGAGTTAAAACAACAAAAAAAGTAGGAATTGTCACAATATATCTCTAGCCAGCTTCAGTGATTTCTCTCTTGAATGTGCTGGGCTGCTGTCAGGGGAGTAGTCAACAACTGATGATTTAGCTGTTCATCATCAGTCTCCTCCATAACTAAGGACACAGATGAGTCCGAGCCTTCTGAAAGTTTTTCAGAGGAACAAAAAGGAAAGATAATCATTCTCGGAATGTGTAAAAGTGCTTGAGTAATTGCAGATCTCTCTTTATTAAGGTTAAACAGGGGTTTTACTCTAAAATCAAAATCTCCAATTTTCTTTGGTTCATAATATTTATCATTCAATTGCTGAGATGAATACGAAAATAAATGGATGCTAAGCAAGCTTTTATTTTTGTTTGATGTTATAGAAAGGAATATAAAGGAGAAAAAGTATGATGTCCAAAAGATAGAATTGTGCTTAAAGTTATCTAGAAACTCCCTCAGAATAAATTACCTAGCAACATTTCATAAATTTTTTTTCACTCCTTTAAATTTACATCCCTGCACATATCTTGACATAAACTTTCCAAGTAAAATCCCAAACTGGTTGCTAAAACTTACCAGAGTATGCATGATCTGGCAAATGCCTGACTGTTGTAACCTGAATGCTTTCTGGTAGCAGACAATTGCAGAAAGAACCTGAAACTTCCAAAAGTACAAACAGAAAATTAGTAAACTATGCTCGATTTCTTGATTTAGGATAAATAAATTTAGAAAAGATACTTACCTAATCTTGCAAGCCTATTAACCCATCCTGGAATAGGCTTCCCAGTTAGAAGCTTACATATATCATCAGTGAAATGATTGCAGTTCTTAGCAATCAGATGGTAGGTGTCACCATGATATTTTCCAGAGATGTCCTCAAGGAACAAACGGAATTCAGAGCGAGACATGTCAGTTGTTCCCAGCCACACAGAACGCCTGTAGATAAAACCCGGGCAGATTTTTGGTTCCACTTCAAAAACCCCACTTAATGAGTACTCATGGGCTCCGAAGCCATATTCCATTCCATGAACTGTAGAATGAGATACAACATGTTAGCATACAGAACATTTCAATTAACATAAAATACGCATCAGACAAAGGTAATTAGATAAAAGCATGTCGATTGAAGCCTAAGGCTTTTCTTGTTCTAAATATGGAAGAAAGAAAAACATAAAAAAATAATCACTTCGCTCATTTTTAATGCCTTTAGATTGGAAAGATGCCAGAATAACTAGTATGAAAATTATAACTAAAGTTCCATCATTTATTTCCCCTCAACGTTTCACTAACTACAAAAGTTTTATCATTCACTTTCCTTTTGAAGCAAGCACAGCCACAATTTTTTATTCTAGCTAGGTATCTGTTTGTAGGTAAGCACAAGTGATACCCATAGCAAAGCAACATGCAAGAACTTTTGATGGAAGTAGAAACTTTTATAAGAGTGGTTTCACCATGTTGAGGAGGGGTTTGAGCCGAAGCAGATGCCGCCCCACCCGAGGCGCCCCCCATAGGCGCTGGTGGTGCAGGTGAAGTGGGTGCCGATGTGGGGCTAAACCAATACATAGCCAATACATAGTTTCTCTCAACACACCAAAACCAGCCTAACTGTTTGTCTTTGTTATTTTGGAGGAGAAGATGGGAGAGCAGAGACTTATGAAGAAAATCAGACTTTTATTAGTTTTGTCTCTACAACTTTCTCATACAGAATTGAGAGCTGAGGTGCTCTATTTATAGGAATACAAATTATCCAATCTATTCAAACTCTCTACTACAAAAAAGTACCAAATAAATTGAAAGTCCAGCTACAATTATGAATAGGCTTTGACCATGGTTCAAAGTCTCGGTCTCGGTCGCCGACTCGGCCGGCACCGAGACGGATCGGTCTCGGTGACTCGGATCGGACTCGGACGATACGCGCAAAACGCTACATAGAACGCCAAAAAAATTATGAAAAAATCATGACAAATCATAAAAAATGTAAACATCCAAATTCATGCATCACATATTCAAAACATATCACCTAACACTCAAAACATAACGTGAAAGTATAAATACAAGCGTCGTCGGTAGAAAAATATCAAAATATATGCATAATATAGTAAATTGCACAAAATAATTCATAAGTACCTGCTAATAATATCAAGATGGTTTCTTAAGATATCTTTAGTAAGTATGTACTTCGAACTTAGTAGCAGACTATTTATTTACATATTTTCCCTGAAAGAAGGATCATTCACAAGAAAAGCAATAGTCACCAAGTCGTATACATAAATGCTCATAGCTTTCTCCAAAATGTAAGATTATGTTGTGTAATTCGTTGATTTGCGGTAAGAACAGCTTGTCAAACTTTTGTACATATCTTCTTCCTCATGTTACTCGAAAAACAAAAGTATATTTTTGCTCACAACAGCCTATATTGTCAAACAAGCAGAATTTTGATATTACCCTTTTCAATTACCCATTCTTGATGATAAACTTCCCTAAACAGAAACCAGGTGATCCCATTAAATCAGGTGATTCCAAATCCACCAAAGAAGAACACTAATCAGAAGACACCAACCTCTCAACTTCCCAGATTGCTTCAGTGCTCCCGCACATGACAAATTTCCTCACCCCTGATCCTGAATCCATCTGCCTGCGGTAGGATCCACTATACATTAAACACAAATTAATTAGAGAGAGAGAGGAACAGAGAGAGGGAGAGAGACGGAGACAGAGGAGAGAGAGGGAAACACAGTGGAGGAGAGAGAGAGACGGAGAGAGAGAGAGGGACAAAGAGAGAGAGAGGGAGAGGGGGAGAGAGACTGAGAGGGAGAGGGAGAGTCCGACACACACACACACACAGAGAGAGAGACAGAGAGAGAGAGTCCGATAGAGAGAGAGAGATACAGAGGGAGGGAGAGAGTCCGACAGAGAGAGAGACAGAGAGAGTCGCTGCGGGAGAGAGAGACAAAGAGAGTCGCTGCGGGGGAGAGAGAGAGTCGCTGCGGGAGAGAGAGAGACAGAGAGAGAGAGTCGCTGCGGGAGAGAGAGACAGAGAGAGTCGCTGCGGGGGAGAGAGACGGAGAAAGAGAGGGAGAGAGGCACAAAGAGAGGGAGAGGGGGAGAGAGAGAGACTGAGAGGGAGAGAGGGAAGAGGGAGAATTACCTGGCGACGGCGACGGCGACGCGAGGGGACGGCGACGCGAGGGGACGGCGAGCGCGCGCGAGAGAGAGAGATCAGATCTGATCTCTCTCTCTCTCCCTCAGCGCCTTTAAAGGCGCTTCGTCACGGGCCCCGAGTCGACCCGGATCGGGTCCGACTCGGACCCGATCCGGGTCGACTCGGCGATCTTCGGTCGACTCGGGCCTCCGAGTCGTATCGGAGGGGGCCGAGTCGGATACGACTCGGCCGAGTCGTATCCGACTCGGCCGAGTTTTCGAACTCTGGCTTTGACTCTTACTAAGCAAAAGCTCTTCTAAATAGGAACTCCTAGTTTTACTACTCTTTGATCAACAGTCCAATATTAATATGATTTAGAATTGAATTATATTTCCAACGTCCTCTCTTAATTCAATTCTTCAAAAAATATGTGTTGAGTTATCTTCGCAACTTCAGGAACATATTCTTGAGTGACTTCGCAAATGTCTTGGTATTCTCCTTTGAGGTAGTAAAGCCCAATCTCCTTTTCTTTACATGCTCTTGGCAAATGTGTTGATCAATCTTCTCGACTAACAAAATATGTAAACTTTGGTAAATAAACAATTTCATAGTTGTAGTACATGTATTGCATTTGGGCTCATATGTATTTTTCTTTTCCACTTAACTCTAGCTGGTTCCTCACCTCCCAAAGTAAGATCTCTCACATGATTTTACAGAATAATCTTGCTTCTCTTTTTGATTTTATAAAGCATATTTCTTTCTCAGATTTTTCTCTAGGCTATCTTGTTTTATATTTCCTTTTGTGACAAAAAAAAATCTTTTAACTGTTTCTCCAACTTTTTGTTTTTTTGCATTAGACTCTATCTCGAACCTTTGTTTACGGTGGCAATGGTTCTTCATTTTGATATTTCTTGCTTTTTTCTTGATGTTATCAACTTCTTACAATATATGATGTTTATCCTACTCTTTGCTGATCTCCATGACTTCTTCAAAGATTATCTTCACCATCTTTTTTTTCTTGATGGGACCAAGAATTGGAGGGCTTGACTTTCTCCGTGACCAAATCGACAGTGCTTTACCCTATTCTATTGGTGCAACTAGAACTTAGTCATCACTTTTTCTCTCCTTTTATTTTTCTTCTCTTTCTTCTTCGTCCTTTTCTTCTCCTCCTTTGGCTAGAATCTTTGTTCTCATGAATTTGCACAGATTCTATGGGTAGCTCTTCCTTGAATTCTTTAATTGCATTAACTTTTTACATCTTCTCTTTAAATTCATAAGTTCCATGAATTTTCCCCATCGCTTCCTCAAACTCTTTGACTTCGTGAGTTGTCTATATCTCTCTCTTATACCTTTCACCAAACACCTCAAGCATGTTCTGCTCTTTCACCACTAATGATGTTCAAAGTATCTTCATCAACTACATGGTATATTAAGAATAGTTATATTCTCCCTTCTTTTGTGTCATCAAGATCTCCATTTTGGTTGGTGTTTGTTTGCCCTAAATTTTTTATTTCTGGTATATATATATTTTTTGGTAGGTGAGAGAAGCAAGTGATAGTGCTTTATCTTTTTCTTTCAATTTAACTTCTAGACACAGTAAATCACTAACTATTCTGTTGAAGATATTTATGTGTTCAAGGATGGGTGTACCTTTCTTCAAGCGGAGGTTGCAGAGGTGCTTCTTCAGAAAGAGCTTGTTAGACAAGTTCTTCATCATATAGAGGCTTTCTAACTTTAACCATAATCTCGTTGTTGAAGTCTCGTCCATAACTTTAAACATCACCTCATCCGTTAAGCATAGCTCGATAATACTCGCCTAAAATTCATATCCTCCCAATCTGAATCAGTCATGTCATGGAGTTTGCTTGCTTTGTCGTGCAATGCTTTGAGCAATCCCTCTTTCAATAGAAGCGCTTTAACCCTTCTTTGCATTAAGGAAAGATTTTCTTTAATGTTGAACTTCTCCACCTCGAACTTTGTTATCATCGTCATCTTATTCACTACAAATTGAAAACCCTGAACTTCTCTCGAGCAAATCGACGATCTCTTTGTATACACAAGAGAACCCAAATCCGACAACCGTCAGCTCTGGTACCGCTTGTTGGGACTAGCTCGAAGTAACAAGCTCGCTTGATGACAAAAAAGAGAGTAATGAACAATCACAAACAAGAAGATTTACGTGATTCGACAATTTGCCTGCGTCACAAAAAGGGGAGTAGTTTTTATTAGCCTAAAGATGGGGATTACAAGAATTATTTTCTCTTAGAGATTTCTCTCTCAAGAGTACAAGTTTGCCTTGAGGAATTGACTTCTTTCTGGATTTAGGGATTAATTCATGGCCCTCTCTCTTTCTCTCACACTATATAGCCTTTTCACATTCTATTTTATTTTACAATAGGAATCATATCCTATTTACAACTTCTTTCTTGAAGCATGAATCTGAGCCATTGATTTGCCTTAATAAGACCTTGATCCTGCCATCCGTGCTTTGACTTTAGTATGGCTGATGCCCCTTATTTCTGAATCCGACCGCACATGTATTTCCCGCACCCGCATCTAGTTCCTGTCCAACTCGAAATCTGAGTCATACCAGAGATAGTCTTTGAAACCAACTTCAATTTAATTTATGAAATCAATTTGACTTTCACTCAAATTGCACATAGTTGGCTGCATGTGAAGAATCCTTATTGAAGTTGGATTATACATTATTCTCTCTCATGAATAATTTCTAAGTTCTGCCGAATTGAGACTAATGCAACCAATCAAAGTAAACCAAGCCATATGTCATCTTTAATTCATCCATCTACTAATCCTTGTTGCCATGGATTTGGCTATGCATGATTAACCTTAATCCCTCTTCTCAATGACTTTAATCTCTTTGAATGCAAACAATATTTCCAACAGGGACAGGCCCAATGAAAGTCACAATATCGTTGCCATAATATAGTACATTCGATTTAAAAGAGCACATCGATAACTAAAACAAGGATTCGTCTTGTGACTCTTTGAAGATTCAAATTTAGGCACTTCTGTTTGACCAATTCAGGTAGTTCATTGCTCAGTCCCTGCCTAACTATGACATAACCTTTTCTCATGAAAAGTTAGGCTAAGATCAATTCAAATCAAGCATGCAAACCATAGAACATGAGAAAAGTACCGGACAGAGCTACAAAAAGAAAAGAATATTAGGCCAAGGTAGGCACATGTTGGCCACTCATGCCATCATGACATCAAAGTACAATGAGGAACAAATTTCCAGTTCCTTCTCAATGTAAATCTTAAGTGGAATCCGGACCTATAACGGTTGGACAGATGAGTTAAAACGCTTTGAAAAATTAGAAGTTTTCAATGTTTGTTTTTATTTCTATCTTTTATTGCTGGTCGGTTAGGTGGGAGGGTGGATGGATGGATTTGCCATAGTCTTTCTGTTTGTATGTGCAAATGCAAGCAGCATTTGCAAGAACAGTACAGAGGAGGAATCCCCAAATTTCAGCTTTACCGGTAGTTGCAGGAAATATATGCTCAGCATGAAATCTCCCAAGGGGTAAGCTACACTAACAACTGCCAAGAAAAAATATCCAAGATATTTTGGATCTTAAATCAGTAAACAAGTGGGAACAGGGTCATCCTCGGTTTGACCCAAGAAACAAAACTACATCTACTTAAAGTATATAAGCATGAAATAGGACCCAAATATTCAGCCAACAAATGGAATCTGGCCCACGCATAACTTATTTTGATTATGATGCCAAATAACTTTCTTCCACTTAACTTAATGGACCAGCTTAAAAACAAGGTACTAAGTGAAAGAAAAAGAGAAACTACAGTAATCTTAGATAGATACAGGCAGACGAACAGAACACCCTAGCCATTATCTCGATGACGACCTAAACTACCCCAATTGTCCACCATCAAACGTGCCAAGAACTTTGATTTGGCATTGTACACTCTGCATAACTTTAGCAACACATCAGGAAATACTTCTTGATGCAGAAAATTAAGGAGAAGATATTATTTAATAAAAACCCGTATGATGATCAATTTACCAGAAAAATTACTGCTAGAGATCAAGCAAGGTGGCATAGCAATAGCTAAGAAGGAATGACCTCTTTTTTTTCTTTTCTTTTTTTGAGTTGGAAGAAGGAATGATTTCAATGCTTATGCCTTGGGTAGAAGAATATATTAACACTTTAAAATGGTTGCTAAATCACTCAGGAAAACAATTATATAATGAGAGAAGATAAGAAGACTATTATCAGCAAGGAGTCAAAATCTGGAGAGTTGTGAACAAGGGCAAGTGAGTGACAGTAGCAAATATCAAAAGAGTTCCCAGTGCTAAAGAAAACTAAGTAGCACGTATAACGGGACTTACATAGGAAAGTCTAGAAGGTTACCTACATAGCAAACATAATAAATTCAGATAGCTTTATGACCACAACATCGAGTCCTCAAATTACCATATGCCGAACTTAGTCTTAACTCATGAGAATACAATCCTATAATTAAATGATTAATATTCGGAGCCTCAACGTGACTATGTAGAAAACGGTCAATGATTAACACAGGAACACCCGGTTCCATTTGACCAACTAAGGGAATTTGACATTTACACAGATATCACGGATCTCCTCTTCTGGTGAATAGAATCCAGCTTTGCTACCTGCTGAGATGGTGGTGACACTCCCTCTGTAAAAGAGGGAATGATAATATGATATACACAAAACTTCTATATCTCAAAGCTATGTCTATAGCTTTCAATTGTGCCCCAGTGCTGATCCACAGCCTCAATTAAAGTATGCCACATAGCTTTATGGGATATATTCCTCCCCAAAGAAAACAAAACTAACACAAACACTTTTATGGCAATTTTTCATATATCAGTTGCCTTCGAAAAATAACCTAGTCAGACTCTTCAACGCCATTATCATCACAATCCAAGCCTTTTCCCATCGAAATCAGATCATTCAAAATCAACAATTTCCACATATATGAATATAAGTAACCACAATAAAATCACCAAAACAGCAGCAGGATCACTATAGAAATGCTATCTGAACTAATTCCAAAGTTGCCACATAAAATCTAGAGACTTGCGTTCACCTTCGATCCCGGAGTGAAAGATTCCGAGGCCAAGCCAGTAGAGGTAGTTGTTAATAGGGGTGAGATCGTAGACATTCAAGTAGAGATGCGTCTTACTGCCACTGCCACTGCTCCCCTCATTCTTGTGCTCTCTCAACGAAGACGAAGACGAGCGCGGCAGAATCGAGCGCATAATTACCTCAACTCGAACAACAGCAGCAACAGCAGGCAAGAATCTAGAGGAGAAAAGGCAGCATTTTTGGATTCCAAGAACCCTAGATTTGTTTGCAGAAAGGGGACGCTTTTAAACTTAAGGAGGCAGCGAGTTGTTTCTTGAGAGGTTATTTCTTTGTGGAGTTAATTGAAGCCACGCTGGAATCTAGATCACAAGGTTAACCTCGCGGGAAAAAGAAAAGTAGAGTGAAGACCCCAAAAAAAAAAAAAAAAAAAAAAAAAAAAAAAGAAAAAAAAAAAAAAAAGAGTATTGGTACTTTTCGTGAGCTTAAGGGCCTGTTGTTTCGTTGCAAAACATCGCAAGTCGTAAGTCGTAAATGAGAATGGAAAAGTGAACTGTAACAGAGAAAATATATTGTGTTTTACGGTGTTTGATTGATAAAGTGAAGTGTAAATAGAAAAGTATATTACGTTTTACGGTGTTTGGTTGATAAAGTGAAAGTGTAAATGGTAAAGTATATTGTGTTTTACGGTGTTTGGTTGGTAATGTAAAAGTGTAAGTGAAAAAGTTGACCACAAAATTAACTGTAGCAGTGATTTAAATATTATAAATACTATTAATTAATCTACTATTGCAAATTAAATTGTATTAATAAATTTGAGATAAAAATTAATAATCTTAATATTTTATTTATAACAATAATATTAATAAAATATTAGTATAAATAGTAAAATATTACTAAAATATTAACTAAATAAATAATATAAAATTTTAAGAAAATCTAAAGAACATTAAAAAATTTAAGAATACTAATAAAATATAAATATTAAAAAAATCTTACAACAATAATAAAATATAGTTATAATATTATAATATTAAAAATACTTGAAAATTATTATAATATAAATTTTATTATAATATTATTGTAATATTATAGAAATATAAATTAACAAAGTAAATATAATTATAATTTAATAATAAATTATCATTATAGTATTATTATACTGAATTATTATTACAATATTAACATAATAAAATATTAATATAATAATAAAATATATTATGATATTAATAAAGTAATTTTTTATATTAAAAATAAATAATTAAATATATAGTAATTTTATATTAAAGTATAATATTGTTATATTAATAAAATATTAACTCTAAATAAAATAATAAAAATGGAATAAGTATTAATAAAATAATAAAGTATTAAATAAAATATTAAATTAAAATAGTAAAATATTAAATATTAAAACAATATTAAAAACAATAAAAAAATTAAAGATTAAAAATATAAAATAATTAAATAACTAAATAAGAAATTGAACACTATTTAAAATATTAAATATTTAATAATATTAAATTATATATTGATTATCAAATAACTGTTTTGAACTGTAAGTGTACTACAAGTGAGAGTTACATGACCACAAAATTAACTGTAGCAACTGCAAGTGAGAAAATATGAGTGTAAAAGTGAGATTTACATGACCACAAATTTAGCTGTAGCAACTGCAAGTGGGAAAATATGAGTGTAAAAGTGAGATTTACATTATCACAAATTTAACTGTAGCAACTGCAAGTGGGAAAAGAAGAGTTGCATTTTGCAACCTGTTTTTCAGCGGAACAAACAACGGAAAATGGAAAGAAGTTTTAACGACTTGCGTTTTGCGGCGTTTTGCGGCGAAACAAACATGCTCTAAATCCGACACCCATATTAATAATTATAGCTTATTTAAGAGGACATGATTAAGTATTAATATTTTTTTCCGATAAACTGAATTTCATGATATATATATATATATATTGCGTAAAGTGCTCCTAGTAGGTCTCCTTAGATTACAATCTAAGGAGGAGGCTTAAAATCCCAATATTTTGATTTTTTTTTTTACAATCCGACCGTACATTATCATCTTCATGTTCTAAGATGTGCACATATAAAAAATCAAATGATTTGAATTTCGTTTACTTATTGATTTAATCGTTCAATTTTGTTCTACTTTTAAAAAACCGTTAATATGAGCTTGAAAACACATGAATATGATTGTGTATAAAATATTGACAGGTATGTGAATGAATGATGCCATAAAAACTCTTAGAAATTATTCGATAATTGAGTGAACGCATGTCAAATACCGATTTTGATTATTGTATGATTTCTATGAATGTAAGTGGGAATGTGATATTTGTATATACATGCTTGTGTGCATTTGTATGAGGAGGAAGGGACCGGGCGAGAGTCTGTGGTAGGAGAAGACGGGATAATTTGTATGTTATATAAGTTGACATGTGAATACATATCGGAGGAAAGGGCCGTGTGAGAGCCATTGGTGAGGGAAGCGACTTATTATGCTTATATATATTGTGACGTGTGAGGACATATTGGAAGAAAGGTCGTGCGAGAGCCGATAGAAGAAGAAGACGGAGCTCTATTTTATATATTATATTTTATGCGAGGGCGGGAGCTGGTGACAGGGGAAGACGGTGAAAAAATTCAAGCACTTAATGTGATTGTGTAATGTGTGCATTCTAATTGTGATAAGAATTATTTATTATTTAGTGTGTGATCAATGAATGTATTATTGTGATTACAGAGCCATGTGAACTTGATATCGTGATGCATTAATCAATTATATAAATATATAATTATTGTGTGCTATAAGAGTACAGTATGTGATCGGTGCATCACTAATTACGAATATGATGAGATACGGGATTGTATCATGTAGTTGAGACATTTATGTTATAGGAAAATAAAAAAGGCTGGGTAGAGATCAAGAATTAAGAACTGATAAAGATTTGAATGACATATATAAATAAGAACTGACCTCGAAGCTTTGAAAGTTGAAAGTTAAATTAAGCATGCATCCATATAGGTTTATACTCGAGTTTTACTTTATTCATTGAGCTATTAAGCTCATCTCGTTGTTTTAACCCTTTTTTCAGGTCATTGTAAGGGTAAGGGTCTACCTTGAGGCCTTCAAGGAGCAAGAAGGATTTGGATAACATTTTGTTGAGCACTCGTGTTTCATTTGTTAAGTTGCCTTTTTGTATAAGTAATGAAAATACTTGTATTTTGATGTATATATATGTGTGTATATATATAAGTGCGTGTGGACACACACACGTGTGTGTGTGTGTGTGAGGATGGTTGATAGTAGTGCAAGTAGTATATATATCAGTTTTGTATTTGGGATGGTTTGTGCTCTATAAGAATGATGATCTTTTGGCAGCGATGTGAATTCTAGAATATTTGATTTTCTAGTTAAATGATGTGTTCAGATTGGTGTTGGACGAAATTAGATATGTTGTATCAGGACAGATTCCACATTATAGAGAAAATGCGGTCGAAATTTTCGGTGATTATCAGAATGATTAAGTATAACGGTTAATAATTATGGTTACTCGGTAATTAAAACTGAGATTGTTACAGTATGTGTTTCTTGGAGAACACGAAGATGGAAGTGTGAGTGAGATAGACTCATGCGATGCTAACTTTTTTTTAGAGTAATTCCCTAGTAAGCGAGAGGTGAGCTATGATTTGGACTTATAAGAGCTAGACAAAATCGCACCAATCTGCCCAGTAAAGCAAGAGGATTCTGAGCCTATGCCTCCTGGAAACAGTGGGAGCAACACACTTATGGATGTTGTAGTATCACCATCACAGAAATCTCATATGCTACGTCAAAGCAACTATAACACTTCCCTCGTCACCACTTTGAGATTGAGGGCTAAGTGTGCATAGTGGCACAGCACGACAGTGCGGAACTGAGATATGTCAACGAGACCCTCTCTGGCCCTAACACGAAGGAATAGATGTCATAAAAGATGAGATGAGTCTATGTGGACAAACCAAGTTTGCGACTTGGTGGATCTACCTGTTGGACGCAAGGCTATAGAAAAAATGGGTTTTCAAGATCGTGAAAGAGAGATGAATCTATTGGTAGTATAAGGCACGTTCGTGGTGAAAAGGCTACACCCAGCGAGAGAGGGTAGACTACGAGAAAACTTTCTCTCAGTGGTGAGGTTTGCCTCTATTTGCCTGAATCTAGTGTTGGTTACTCGTATGGACTTGAAACATTTTCAGATGGATGTTAAGATAACTTTCCTTCACCCGGAACTGGATGAAGTGATCTTTATGGATTAATCAGAGGGCCTTGCATCCAAGGTCATGAACGCGAAATTTGCAAGCTCAAGCGGTCTATTTATGGATTGAAACAGTCCTCTAGACAATGGTATCTTCGATTTCATTGAGCCATATTATAATTTGGGTTTACGATGGTTGAAGATGATTATTATATCTATCTTAAGCGACCTAATGAAAAAATCCTTATCATGACACTGTATATCGATGACATACTAATGGCTTCTAATGATTTAGAGATGATCGTCGCCACCAATGGTTGACTGACATCAAACTTTGATATGAAGGACATGGCTGAAGTGAATTACTTGCTCAGAGTAAAGATCCATAGGATCGATCTAAGAGGGTTCCTGGTCTACCCCAAGAGACGTACCTGAAAAATGTCTCAGAAAGATTCAAGATGCATAACCCGAGACCCATTTCGTCTCTAGTTGAAAAGATCATCGCCTTAGCCTTAAAGATTATCCGCAGACACCTGAAGAGCGGTAGTAGATGGCGCGCACACCACATTTTAATGCCATCGGGTTCTTGATGTATGCTAAGTTGTCTACCCGTCTCGATATATTTTGCACAATTGAATTACTGAGTCGTTTCCAATCGAATACTGGTCTTTTTTATTGGAATGTCGTCAAGAGGGCGTTGAGATACTTGAGAAGTACAATTGACTACATATTGTGTTATGGCAGGTCTGACTTGCGGTTCCATGGATACATAGATGTGGATTATGCCAGGGACATGGACGAGCGCAAATCGACTTTTGCATACACCTTCTCGCTCAAAGGAGAAGCAATCTCTTGGTGCAACAAGAAGCAGTCAGTAATGGCACTATCGAAAATGGAAGCTGAGTATGTTGCAGCTTTAGCAGCAACACAAGAAGCCATTAGGTTGAGGTCATATTGCATGTATCAGATCTAATTACTCTTCATTGTGATAGTATGGTGGCAATAGGTCACGCATAGAATGCAAGACACCATGTGAAGACTAAACATATAGATGTGAAGCTTAATTTCATCAAAAAATGATTAGAGGAAGTCACCCTTAAGGACATACCAACTAAGCACATGGCTGCTAATCCACTGACCAAGCCATTGCACTTCAATGTTTTAAAGTCATGTTAGAGCTTTAGGTTCACATAGATGGTGATGTAAATGTACTATTTTTATAGTGACATGTTTGTGACACTCCTATATCCATTCTATGTTTTCTGGACGATATAATATTTTGGTTGGTTGACAATTGTAACGCCCTGATCCCGCGAGTACGAAGACGTTACTGCGATGTATATACGTAGGTTGAAATACCCTCACGTATATACGCTAAGCATCAGTACAAGCAAGAATCAGAGTACGGAAGCACGTGGTGCATTATACATTCTAATATATGAGTACAATTACAAAGTTATCACCAGATGTGACACAATATTATAATAATATTACATCATCGTTAGGCGCAAATGCGAGAATACAAAGAGATGTACGAGTATGAACAGTACAAAGGCGCTCACGAGTTAACAGAAGGAAAACTAGAGAGACGCACAGGGGGGCTTAGAAGGATATGGCTTCAGACGGTCTGCTGGAGATTCACGCTACTGCGGCACCTCTCAGGTCAGTAACAGGGAGAATCCATAAGCTCCAAGCTCCGAAACCTAGACATGAGGATCCAGGGGAGTCAGAACTCCCCGGCGAGTGGTGATGCGAATGCCAAGTGGCGTGCGTAAATAAGCACACGTGTATCGATAAATCCGAATCATAAACACACATAGAAAATCGTGTTGTGAGTACAAGTATACAGGAACAAGAGAGATATAGCAGGTGTCATCCAGCAGAGAATACACATGGTATAATAAGATAAGAGCAGGTAAAAAGACGAGAAGTAAAGTAGATAGGGCAACACCAGATATCTCCTAAACTAATATGAAATCGAAAAATTGATAAAACTGAATAAAATTGATTACGAGCAAAACCAATCGTATAGGCTTAGGTCACGGCTCCATGAGATTAGTACATTGAAAGAATAATCCAAATAAGGAAACCCTCATCTATATACCTTTATCCCATGTCACCGTAATCCGAGTGCATACAACCCGAGTTACAAAATAATACAACAAATTGTATATTAGTATCTTATTATAATTGGGATCGTCTAAGTTGTAGGCATAGTATGTGTCCCATTTCACATACTTTCACTTACAACTTATAGAGCAAGTTATTTGAAAACTGATGAAGTTCGACGAACCATGTTTAGGATGGGCCCCGTACATGCTCGGGACAACGATCCAGGAGTATCCGGTGCTGAGCTGGAACGTACCGCTAGGTACCGGGACTTATGCACGCCCGAATAGGAATAGAGTAGCAGATCCCATAGAAATAGGCCTAGGGCGTGTGCATACTCGATAGTAATAAACAGGAGTAGGGGTGTCAGCACACCCCACGGAATCCCTGGTGGCCGCTAGGTGATCCCTCAAGTATGTGGCCACGCGTGACTCGATAAGACCACCATAAACATGACTATTCAGGACCCATCAGTTTCCCCCGAACCGGTGCAGGTTGTCTATTTATAATATTATGTAATTATCAATTTACGGGATAGCAGGAGCAGGACATGATCAGGAATTCAGAAGTACATGAGTACATGTATAACAGGAGTACAAGTCATTGTATATAATACAGGATAACAGGTCACTATATATAATACAGGATAATAGGACAGGATTCCCGTAAATGTGATAATCAAAGGTCAAGTATTAATATGACAGGAGGCAGGTGATAAGTCATGTCATAACAGGAAGCAAGAGTTAAGTAGAAGCATGTCAGGTGTCAGGTGGTAACACATCAGTTGTTAAATGATATAAACAGGTGCTAGCATGTAAATGATAGGTATCAAGTAATAGCATGTCAAGTGTTAACATAACAAGTATGTACATGGCAAGTGATAGAGTAATCGCTGAGCACAATCAAGCGGATCTGAGTAGACTGAAGGTACGGACAACAAATAGGGTTTAACATTAGAGCACCTGGCGAGGTTATCGGGACGACTCGGCTTAAAATGCGAGTAAAAAATCCGGCAGCATCTCGCCTAGACGAATCTAGTGGTAAAGCGCTGAGCGCTAAGCATGCCTACCAGGCAGAGCTGAAAAACCTGATGGTCTGAGTGCACTTCTCTTCCGAGGTAGTGGGCGAGAGAGCCCGGAGGCTAAAGTACGCTCGAGGTCTAAGCGCACTCTCGATAACTACCACGAAACCCATAAGGGTACAGGTCTAGAAGCATTGATAGCCAGCCTGGGAGTTGGCAGAAACCTAGAGTCAGTACGAGAGTACCTGCACGAGATGTTAGTACCACACAAGCATACATACAAGCGTGATAATATCTACACTACCGTGAAGTGGAGAAGCCCAGAAGCTAAGAGGGCCCGGAGGCCAAGTAGAAAACCCGAAAGCTGAAAGCTTCCGGAGGCCAAGTAGAGAGCCCGAAGGCTAACGACCACGAAGGGTCGGCCACGCATGATATAAAGTAGTAAAAAAGTACATCACAGGCATGGTTTATGTGCAAGAAGTAAACTACCATAATATAAGCATTCATCACAGGCATATACATGTACAATCATAAGCACTCGGTCACATACAAATACAGGGGCACCGCCTAATACAAAATACATATGAATACATAATAAATTACACGTCGACCCGACCAAGCGGGAAAAAACTAAATCAAGGCGAGAACACTCACCTAAATCTCCGGAAACATCGAAACTCTAAAATCCCGGGAACTCGCGCATGCGCCAAAAATAATATAATATATATATAATTATTTAGAGAGAGAAAGAGTGATCTAGAGAGAGAGAAACCTAGAGAGAGAAAGAGAGATTTTTAGAGAGAGAAAGGGTAAAATCTAGAGAGAGAAAGACTAGAGAGAGGTAGAGAGGGATATCTAGAGAGAGAAGGAAAAGGGCTAGAGAGAAAGAGAGGAGAGAGAGAATCTGGAGAGAGAGGTGGCGGTTAGAGAGAGAGAAAGAGGTGAGAGAGGGGGAGAGTGGGGGGGTTGTTTCCCCCTCCCTTACTCACGCACGCGCCCCCCAAGGGCCCACGGCCTGGCCAGCGGCCAGGCAGCGCCAGGTGGCAGAGCCAGGGCGGCGCCGGCCACCGGCGGGTAGGGGTGGCCGCCGGCCACCCCAAAAGAGAGAGGGGAGAAAGGAGAAAGGGGGTGGAGTTGATGGTTTTGGTGGTGGTTGTTTTTGGGTGGTGGTGGAGAAATTGAAGGAGATGAGAGGAGGAGAAGGAGTAGGGTGTTGTGGGGATGAAGTTGGAGTAGAGAAGAGGGTGGTAATGGTGGTTAATTTGAAGAAGAAGAAGAAGAAGAAGGTGGTGGTAGTTTAGAGGAAAAGGAGATAGAGGTTGTGGTTGATGTTGGTGTCGGAGATGGAAGAGAGGGAAGGAAATGGGGTGTGGGAGATGGCCGGAGATGGGGAGTCTCCCTCGCCGGCGACGATGGCCGGAGCGCCAGAGGGGAGGCTGGTTGAGAGCCGGCCAAGAGATGGAGAAGAAGAAGAAGGGAAGGAGAAGAAGAGAAGGGAGAAGAAAGATAAGGAAAAAGAAAAAGAAAAGGAAAAAGAAAAGGGGGAGATAGATTAATGGGAACGAGGGGGTGATGGGACCGGCCCCATGTGGGGGGGGGGTGGGCTGGTTGAGGCGGTGAAGTGATGGGGAAAAGAAAGGAAAAGAAAGAAAGAAAGAAAGAAAGGAAAGATTCCAAAAAATATAATATTATAATAAGGTCAGAAAATATTGACTGTTCCAGAAAAATCCCCAAAAATATTCAGAAGTAGAAAATATTACGAAATTACTTTTCAGAAATAAAATCCAGTTTTCAAATTAAAATCCTGAAATCAACCGTCGATACCAGTTTACATCGGTTCAGCCGGATTTTGATAAATTTTGAAAAATCTCAGAAAATATATTAAAAAATATGATTCTAAGAAATAATGTAAAAGTAGAATCTAGAAATTCAATTTTTATTGTAAACTAAATATCCTGGAATCAACCAGCGATACTGGCCGACACCAAATCCATTGGAATTTTGATAAATTTAGAAAAATTTCAGAAAAAGTATTTAGATAGAAAATATGATTTTAAAAAATAATGTGAAACCTATTTCTAGAAATTCAAATCCATTTGTAAATAAAAAATCTAAGAATCGGTTAGTGGTACTGGTCGACACCGGTTTTGAAGATTTTCAATTTAATTCAGAAAAATTCTAAAAAATTATAAAAAATCTAAAATATTAGAAAATGATGTTTGAAACTGAAATCGGTCAAATTTGAATACCAAAAAGATCAAATCGAGTAATACCCTAGGATCGGGTCCCGGTTCATACTAGGGCTGACTCCGAGTTCACGAATCCGGATCCAAGGAAAAATGATTATATAAATAATTCATAATACAAAATAAATACAGGAAGTAAATTGAAAAATATGATCGAAAAATTTGAATACGCAACTAAGTACGTATTCTGGGAGCGGGATATTACAACAATCAATTACATTTTTATCCATTAGTGCATAAAATCTGTTGAGATACTTGAAATTTGAATAAGCATAGAAATCAGACATGTCAAGCAGGTTAAAACTGGCATTCTCACACAAACAGTCGCCCTTGACACTGTATGGGCAACGAGCTTAGATGAGAAGCAAATGGTTATAACTGCACCGATCAATATAATCAAGAGCAACATCAATGAACAAGTTCAAAGCATCACTTTGAAATGAATCAAGATAAGATCGCTCTGGGCATTGCACCTAAGTCGCTACATGATCAAAGAAATAGATTACCCAGATCTATTTACATCTTGTATAGTCAGATGTGCACCTTAACTGGGAGCAAAAGGATCGCTTGCAGAGTAAGAGGTAGCAGGTCAAAGTGGGATGAGCCCGTGAGTGGACTAGGATTTGTACGCTCTCATAATAAATGACGCGCTCAAGAAGTTACTTCACCATAGCACACAATCATATTACATGTGCTTGGTGTAGTTGTTTGCCGGGAAAAATTTGAAGAATGTGAATCGTAAAATTTTCTTGAATCAATGAAAGATTACAATAATCTCAAAAATCTCGATTACAAGAGAGAGAAGATATTCAATCTCAAATCTTCTCTTTGTTTAATGCTGGGTTCTTAATGTAGAGGTGGAAAGTGAATCTTGTTTTCCGTTGATGGGGGTGAACGTCAGTGTCTTCTGAGAATCTTCTCTTCGGACTATTGACGGAGTAGCGCAACTCCTATCCAATGAAATCTCAAAGAGACTTGAGGAAAAAACTTATACTCAGCAAGTTGTTAGAAGAGTTGGACTCTTTATCAGTGTTTCTCCACCTCAATTCAATCCGACTAGAATTTGACTAAGAATCCGACCAAACTTCCGACTTCAAAACCTTCGACCCATCTTCAATAGCAAATTGAGCTATTTATAGGAGTTTTAGGGGTAAAATTGTCCCCTAAAAACTCTCCATGATGGGGGTTAACTCCCCTCATTATGTGGGTGATAACTGACCCGATAATGAGGGTTACAAGTACAACGCAGGGCTCTTCTACAGTTGAAACGCGGGTTTCGAGCCTCGCGTTTTGGCGTTATAGCGTTGTTGGATGCCGGCTTCGAACCTTGCTAGATGCGGGCTTTGAACTCTGCTAGACGCGGGCTTCAAGATCTGCGTCTTAAGATTGCGATGATGTCAAGACGTGGGCTTTGAACGCTGCATTTTGCCATTGCAGTGAAGCTGAGACGCGGGCTTCGAACCCTGCATCTTGGCACTGCAGTGAAGTTGAGATGCGGGCTTCGAATCTTGCGTTTTGACACTGCAGTGATATTGAGGCGCAGGCTTCTCTGCGTCTTGGTATTGCAATGATGCTGAGACGCGGGCTTCAAGCTTTGCGTCTTGGTATTGTAATGATGGCTAGGATACGGGCTTCGAACCCTGCGTCTTGGCATTGCAGTGATGTTGAGACGCGGACTTCGAGCTCTGCGTCTTGGTATTGTAATGATGGCTAGGATACGGGCTTCGAACCCTGCGTCTTGGCATTTCAGTGATGTTAAGACGCGGGCTTCGAGCCCCGCATTTTGACACTGCAGTGACGTTGAAACGCGGGTTCGAGGTCTGCATCCTGGAATTGCAGTGATGTTGAGACGCGGGCTTCAATCCCCGCATTTTGACATTGCACGGGTGGCTCTGATTAGCCTCGCGTCTGGAGTATAGACTCTGTTCTCTGATGACTTATTCTCAGTGATTTTTAGACAGTCTACAGAACCCCCTCCAAAGTTTTCAAAACTCCGCGGTTGATTGGGACGAGTTTTGAAATACTTTAGATTTTTCTCCTAACAGTAACCTCTCAAGATTGGACTGGCAATCTTCTGCGATACCTTGAGCTTATTCTTGTCTGAATTTTGATCTTCGTGAGTGTACTGTTACCAGAAATGATCGCTGTGAGTGTCTGGATATGTAGTCCGGACCTTCTCGGTGCTCTGAGCTGGTGGTTGGTGTACTGTTGAACCAGGATAAATAGTCATCTACTTTTACCAGTGTACTGTTGAACTGATTGCAGAAGAAAGACTGAACGCAAGTCTTGTAGCCACGGAGGTCATATTGCCTTAGAGACGCAGACCTCGTCTGAAGTAGAAACACGAGTCTTATTCATAGGAGAGACGCGAACATCGAAGTGGAGACGCATCTCTTACTTGGTTGAAGTAACGCAGACTTCAAGGTGGAGACGCGAACTTCTCATTGTCCATGAAATGCGGCTTTGATTCTTTTTAAGAGATGCGGCTCTGATCGGTTGAGAGAAACATGGCTCTGATTCGTTGAGAGGACGCGACTCTGAATGTTAAGAGAAACATGGCTCTGAATCATTGAGAGAAACGCGGCTCTGAACCTTCTAGAAACGCAGGCATGCATTCTTCAATTTGATGGAGGGGACGCAGTCTTTAGACTTGTGAAGGGACGCGGACTTCAGAAAACGACCTTCGAAGTGTCGCATGCATTTTGGCGTGAAGATCTCGCTATATTTTTCAATACTAAGTCGGCGTTTGACGGTTGGGGACGCGCGTCTTTGAGATTTCCCGGAGCAAAAATTCACGTGTCTCACCCAGATTGGATTTGATATTCGCATAGGAATTAAGGCTGTTAATTTTGACCTTTAAGAATGACTTTGATTTTTATGTCATTAATTACGGGCCATTTAGCAAGCCTATAATAGGCCATAACCTCTTAACAGTCATTCATCTTGACTGTTTTTCTTCGCGGGCATATGCTCTGAAGAACTCCGTCTTGATGTTCTCCTTCCCTTCAAGGGCATATGTTCGAAGAACAAAAAGAACCCAAAGCTTCAATGTTTTCTTTCAATCTTCTTCAAAGATTACCACTATTAAGTGATTTCAAGATTAAAAAGTATTGCTTTAAGTGCTTTCATGGTCGTGCCTTAACGAATGAAGTCCAACTTCTAGAGAACTTTTCTTCCGATAAGAAATGGCTTTTGCCGTGGTAAGGCTCGGTTTCTCGAAGTTCTGCCATCACCAGTCATGAAGAGACTTCGTCTCTTGATCCTTTCTTGAAATCTCTTTCTTTGAGATTCATGCGCCCATGCTCTGCAAACACGCCTTTTGCGTTACCTGATGAAACGCGAGCTTGTTGACTTCAAAGTCTAAGTCTCAAAATTTTCAGGCACGAGTATTAGGAACTCCGCGTTTTGAAATTTGAAACGCAAGTTTTGTATATGAAGCTCGCATTTGGGTTTTTTAACTTAGAAGATTTTAAGTTTGCTCTTTGAGATCTCTGGACGCGAATGTGACAAACTCTGCGTCTCAGACGCGAGTGTGGTGAACTCTGCGTCTTGAAGTCCTAGACGCGGATCCACATTGTCTGCACCTGAAGTAACTTAATAAAGTTTTTAAGGCCCGGGTCTGCATCTCCAATATATGTCTCGCGTTTGAATTGTCAGACACGAGTCTAACATCGGCTTGCATTCGAATCCATATTTGCTATCTCCGCGTCTGGAGTTCATAACTTCAGCCCCGTGTTTGTGCTTCTGGCTTTCTATCTTTGCAGAATTTTAACCCTTGTTGTTTTTGTTTGTTTTTTTCTTGCAAGTCTTGGCCATATCGAAGGTGCTGGTTCTAGCGTCTTTGCTGCGTCCACTGAAGGAGACATGAAACGACCAGCTTGTTTGATTGGCGAGCACTTGGGAAGTCAGAGCTTCTGTTTAAGGGCGAGGAAGATTCGCGTGGTTCTCAATACACCTCAAGACATTATTGGACATGATGCACTAGTAATGTCTCAGATCCTTCCTGATCGTAATGAGTATGGCGCATTTAAAGGTCATGGGAAAGGGAACGTCACCAGTAAGGTCTCAGATCCTCCCTTCACCAATCTTACTCAAAGAAGTGATAGCGACGAAAAATCCATGCTCATTGGATGACTTTCTGGTGGTGGGGCTTCCCATTAAGCGATGAATTACGGCCTTGTGAAGACCTTCGCACCAGTTGGTCGGGTGGAACCTGAATGCTCCCCTGTATTTCGACCTCGAGAAACACCATTGTTTTCAAGAGGAGAGAAAGTTGATCTGCCGTTACCGGTCACAGTCAAGAGGACGAGTTTCGTGTTCTCGAGGAGTGAGTGCAACCTTTCGCTGAGTAAGAGGGACTTTTTTGTACTCCTTTGTTATAACACTCAATCTTATTGTATAAGAGAGCATTTTATATCACTTTCATATTTTTGAATATCAATAAAAGTGACACTTTTTCTGTCTTCTTATATGTCTTGACTTCTTTTTTGTATTGAAAATCAGACAAATAGAAGTGATTACCTTTGATTTGCTAGAAATGTAACATTTTAACTTAGCAAGTCAAAGTTGAAAAAATTCCATTTAAAGAATTTTAAAAATTACTGTCAGAGGTGTGATATTAACTTGACAGGAGTAGAATAGTGCATTTGCCAATCTATGAATGAAAATGACAAGTGAAATTTTCAACCCGCAAAGGATTGTGACTGAGTCTTCATCAGAGGTTTAGTATTAACATAATTAAGACTTAGCTGGGGATTTGATGGAAACACCATTAAAGGTATGATATTAACCTAACAGTGATTTTAAGTGGACCTGCCATTCTATTGACGAGAATAACAAGTAAGACTAGACCCACTGGGGATCTAGGAAAGTTTTTACCGTTAGAGGTGTGATATTAACTTAACGGGTTAGATTAAATCTTGTCAGAGGTGTGATATTAACTTGACAAGAATGTGAGCTAGAGGTGTGATGTTAACTTAGCTCCATAAGAATTTCAGTTTCGTTTGGAAAAACTGAAAATACCACTATCATAGGTGTAGTGTTAAATTTGACAGTGGAGGTAATGCTAGAGGTGTAATTTTGAACTTAGGATTAGTCATCTCGACTTCGATACGGAAGTTCGAGGGAAAGTCATTGTCATAGGTGTATTGTTGAACTTAACAATGAACTGGATGCTAGAGATGTATGTTAAACTTAGCATCGCTCATCTCAGCTTCGATATGGAAGCCTGAGGAAAAGTCATTGTTATTGGTGTATTGTTAAACTTAATAATGAACTGGATGCTAGAGGTGTGATGTTAAACTTAGCATCGTTCATCTCAGCTTCGATATGGAAGCCTGAAGAAAGTGACTGTCAGAGGTTTAATATTGAACTTGACAGCAACTTAATCACTGTTAGAGGTGTGGTATTAAACTTACAGTAATTTATCAGAGGTGTGATGTTAACACGACAAGAGTTGATTTGCGATATGAGCAATTTTGAGGACTTGTCATTCTATTGACGAGAATCGACAAGTAAAGTTTGAAATGTCAGAGGTGTAGTGTTAACTTGACAAGAGTTGAGGACTTGTGACTCCATGTAAGAGAGTGACAAGTGGAAGTTCGTATTCGTTGGGGAGTATCGAAATTTTTCACAGTTAGAGGTGTAGTATTAACATAGCAGCGATTGAGCTTGTGGACCTACCACTCCATGGGAGGGAATTGGTAGGGAATTTTGGTGGAAAATGGAATGAATTGTCAGAGGTGTAATATTAACGTGACAAACATTAATTTCCTAGGGCATGAGAGGTTCGCCGTTAGAGGTGTAATATTAACATAACAACGGAGATTTTGAGTGATTTTGTTGCCAGATGTTTAATGTCAACTTGACTGACACCACTGGAGATCAAGAGAAAATGACTTGTCAGAGGTTTACTAGTTAACGTAACAAGTCTCTACTCATTTCGTCGGGAAAATGGACACAGGTATTTTTGTGGTCCTACCATTCCGTGAGAGGGAATTGGTAAGAGATTTTGGAGGAGAGGATGGGACCAAGTCCCTTAGGATTTTTAGCAAACCCTCAGCTATCAACGGATTTGGTATGCCTTTACTAACTACCGTTTGAGTTGGGCTAACCATGCTATTCCCCTCAGCATGATGAGTTTTTGAGAACTTATGTTGGACTTAAAAGCCAATGTTTTCCTCTTTCCTTAACCGTTGGAGGCATCAGAGGTTCATAGATAAACTAGAGAAGAGTAACAAGGCTAAAACTGAAGTTTCGCACTTTATTTCTTCTTCGATATTTACATCATGCATCATGATGTAACCAGCGTTCGATCGGCTCGACACTGATCGACTGTAATGTGATCCAATGAAGAAAGAAAGAAGCTCTTCATTGGCGTTCTTCCAAACATCTTAGATCTGGAAGTTTTGATCAGAGGTGTAATGTTAACCTGATCAGGGGATGAATCCTATCAAGGATAGTTCTTCTTCAAGAATCCGCCATTGATCGACATCATGAGCGTATCACCATCTGAGATTATAAAGCGGTATGCTCCATTTGAGTAAACCGACTCCACTACAAATGGTCTTTCCCATTTAGGCTGGAATTTTCCTTTGGTTTTATGCATCATCATCATGGGTCTTCTGACGGCTAAGACAAGGTCACCTTTCTTAAAAGTCTGTTCCTTGACTTTCTTGTTGAAGGCTCTGGTAATTCGAGCTTGATGGGCTCGATTTGTTGTTGAGCTTGCAGGCGTTTATCGTCTAAAACCTTCAGCTCCTGGAGTCACAGTCGACACTTCTCCTCATTTGTCATCTCTGTTGTCAGGGCAACGCGTAGAGATGGGATCTGAATTTTTAGTGGAAGTACGGCTTCACACCCGTATACCAAAGAGAACGGTGTAGCTTTCGTCGGGGTTCTCACTGTCGTGCGATAAGCCCATAAGCATTCACCTAACTTATCATCCCAGTTACGTTGACTCTTCGAGACGAATTTCTTGAAAAATTTTCCAATGGTCTTATTGAAAGCTTCTGCAAGGCCGTTAGCGGCTGGGTAGTATGTTGTTGAAGACACACTCTGAATCCTGAACTTGTTGCAGAATCTTTGAAAGGCTTGGCTGACGAACTGAGGCCCATTATCATGGACAATCCGTCGTGGAACACCAAAGCGGTAGACCCCGTGATGTTTAATAAACTTGATCACGTCAGATGTCTTTACCTCCCTTAAGGGGATAGCTTCAGCCCATTTAGAGAAGTAATCGATTATGACTAAGATAAACCGATATCCTTTGGATGAAGGTGGGCTGATAGGACCTACCACATCCATTCCTCACATTTCGAATGGCTAGGAAGAAGTTGTAGGGCGAAGATGTCCCGATGCCTGGTGAATGAAGTCACCATGGATCTGACAAACATGGCATCGCTTAACGTAAGCGATGGCGTCAGGGATCATCTTTGGCAAATAATATCCGAGTCTTTAGAGTCGATCTCCAAGTTTTGGACCACGTTGGTGAGCTCCACACATGTCGTCATAAGCCTCTTTGAGTATTTCCTGTGCCTCTTTGTATGACAAGCAGCAGAGGAGGATTCCATCACGCAATCGGAGATACAGTGCCCTTGTAATCGCATTGTAATAGAATTTAGAGGCTTTCCTTCTAATGGCAGCCGTCTCTTTAAGGTCATCAAGCAGAATGTCGTACAATGCGTAGTCGATGTACGGAAATCGCTAATCCCTGAGCTCTGGACCTGTTGAAGTCTCTAGAGCTTCTTTTATTTGAAGGTCTCTTCTTGTTTTTTTGTTGTTTTCAAAAGCGAATCTTGGACAATACAAGTCATGGTTGTAGAAGAGTACTTTCTCTGCCGCTCCGGCTGAAAGAGCCAAGGAAGCAGCGAGAGGTGTGAGTGCATCTGCATGCGCATTTTGCTGGTGAGGTACATGGTCGATGTAGAAGTTTCTGAACCTCTCTGCCATGTGAATAGTTGCGTTATGATAGGCTACCAAGTTTTCATGTCTGACTTCGTATTCCTCGCGAACCTGGTTAACGATGAGCTTTGAATTACCGTATGCTTCTAGATTTTTAACGCCAATCTCATCGGCGATTTGCATCCCGATCAAGAGAGTATTGTATTCCGCTACATTGTTGGAACATGGCTCAGTTAATGAGAATGCATGAGGGATTACGTAGTTCTATGGGGAGACAAGAACTACCCCCACTCCTGCTACAATATTTCCTCGCGGGTCTGTTCTCGATGCTCCGTCGAAGAAGAGTTGCCACACCTGTCCTTCAAAAGATGCCTGAGTCAAGCAAACTTCAGCGATCTTTTCAGGGAAAGCTTCATAAAATTTTGTAGCCCTCGGATCTGGATGCTCAGCCAAGAAATCTGCCACTGCTTGTCCCTTTACAACTTTTTGAGAGAGCAACATGACCCATTTTGCCAATCGACCATTTAGTGATGATGACTTCGTCATAAGTAACCTTAAAGGATTGACTTTTGATATAACGTGTATGGTTTGGCCCACCAAGTAGCGTTGCATTTTCTGGACGGCGAATACCAATGCCAACATTCTTTTTCAATCGGGTTGTACCGATGCTCGGCTCCGATCATAGTTCTACTCAGATAGTAGATTGCCTTCTCGTGCCCCAGATCATTATTCTGGGCTAGTAAAGCTCTTAAAGAATGATCCATCGCTCGTACATAATTCAGAAAATTTTTTTCTGACACCGGAGATGTAAGAACAGGTGGTTGCGTGAGGTACCACTTGATTTCCTCAAACGCTTGTTGGCAAGCATCATCCCAAATGAATGAAACACCCTTCTTCATCAATTTGGTGAAGGGTTGGCATCGTCCTGAGAGATTTGAAACAAACCTCCGGATATATGCCAGACGCCCTTGTAATCCTCTAAGCTCCCTAAGACTCTTTAGAGGTTGCATCTCCTGGACAGAGCGGACTGTCTCTGGGTCGAGGTGGAATCCTTTGGATATGACAATAAACCCTAGGAATTTACCGCTGGCTACCCCTAGGAAGGATTTGGTAGGGTTCATCTTCAATTGATGCGCTTGCATGATATCAAATACCGTCTTCAGATCTGCTATGTGATCACCTTTGGCACGACTTTTCACCGTAATGTCAGCTACGTAGCATTACACTGTTTTGCGTATATGCTCGTGAAAAATTGCATTCATAGCTTTCTGATATGTTGCCCCCGTGTTCTTCAATCTGAAGGGCATGACAGTATAACAATATACCCCTAATGGCGTCCTGAAAGATGTATGCTTCTCATCGTTAGGGTACATCTTAATTTGATTATATCCTGAGAATCCATCCATGAAAGACATCTGTTCAAACCCATACGTACTGTCAATCATAACATCCGTGATTAGAAGAGGGAACTAATCTTTAGGACACGCCTCATTTAGATCACAGAAATTAATGCAAACCAGGATCTTCTCATTCTTCTTGGTAACGGGGACAATATTGGCTACCCAATCAGGGTGTTGTTCCTCCTTGATAAAACCGGGGTCTATAAGCTTCTTGACTTCCGACTGGATCGCTTCCACTATCTCTGGACGGAACCATCGCTGCTGTTGCTTGACAGGTTTCACATCCGGATTGATGTTGAGGCGATGCATAGCCACTTGAGGATCAAGCCCATGCATATCCTCGAAGTTCCAAGCGAAAAATCCTATATACTCCCGCACAAGAGATACTAGATCTTCCTTCTCGGAGGGTGATAAGCTTTCGCTTATAAAGATGGGCTTAGGGTTAGCCTCACCTCCCGGATTGATCTGAGTGACCTTATCCTCTGCGGGTGGTTCACGTTGTTCGAAGTGAATATCTCAGAGAGTGTTTAGGTGTTTGATCCAAGGATCTGTATCCGACTAGATTATTTTTTCATCTCCATTTTTCGGGTGGCTTGTTGAAGCCATGTTTACTGAAAGTTCTTTGAAAATGCTGCCGACACTGACATCTGACTCCCACGATGACGTGCCTGACGAGTGATTATGGTATAATGACTCTTCAGACTCAGAGGCTGACGGGATTGGAGTTGACATATAGCCCAACCCCCTGCGACTTCGGTGATAATAATCAGGGGCTTTCCCTTTTGGAACGAAGGATCGAAGCAGTGTTCTTCTTTCTTCCCCAAAGTTCAAGCCAGGACCACTTGTCAGGTCATACCCCATGTTTTCCATCATTCTGAGTACATTTGGCTCATAATGAGAGAATCGAGGAGGTTCATTCTCAATTTCTGAGTCTTCACGAGTCATTGATTTGGACTCGACTCTTCCGAAAAGGATCGGTCTTTGGCCTTTGCGTCTTGCTGGGATCTCGAAGAAAGATTATTGTGCATCACTGATGCTTGATATGCCGTGAGGGATGACCTCACCGGTACATGCAATGATGTTAGGGTATCTATTGACGACCAAGGGTCATTACCTACATCGGTACTAGTATCTGACGGTACATAATCAGAAGCAAACACAGAAAGGTAAGCCAAATCTAATTCTTTATTAATATACTACTTGCCTACATCATTGACGGTGCTATTGACACCGAGCTTATTTATGCTCGTTACAAGTGGGTTCAGCTCCCAAAAATATTCTTCTTCTGCCTCGGGTTCAATATCAGCTTCATTACCAGAATCTGGTTCTTCTGGCTGGGGATTCTCGTTCATCTCCAGAGAATCTTGGTATAGGAGGGAGTTCGTGAAGTAGTTCTCTACCCCTTGAATGGATGCCTTTCGACGATCAACGTTCAGATTTTTTCATCTTCGTCAATAGACTTCATGACTTGATGGAGAGTAAAGGGAACGATGGAGTTGCGATGAATCCACGGTCGTCCCAGCAGCAAATTGTATGAAGTGTCGGCGTTAATCACATAGCACGTCACTTTAGATTTTAGGTCCACAATCTGACATTTGAGTTTAATCTTCCCCATTGGGCGCGTACCATTGGCTTTGAAACCATAAATGGTGGTTTGGGTGGCGCTCAATCGGTGAGTGGAGATTCCCAAGTGCTGCATGACCCGGCGGGGCATAATGCTCAACGCGGATCTTGGATCTACTTGAATGCGCCTAACTTCAGACGATCCAATATACCCTGTGAAGTATAGGGGCCTATCATGTTTCCCCTTAACTTGCATGTCGTCTGGCGTGAAGGTGATGTAGGGGGTACGTTGAGAAGCGTGGAGGCAGTCTTCTTCATCTTTCGCTTGTGGTTCAGCCGGAATCCGGGCCATAAAACCTCAGCATCAGCTAAAACTTCTCTCAAAGCTTCTCTTGTTGACTTTGATAGTCTCAGGAGTTCATAAAAGGTGATCCTGGTCGGGATGTTGGCCAGTTGAGCCAAAACATCAAAGCGGTAAGGTACTGGAGTCCCTTTCGCTTTGTTCTTCCGGAGGGCCTTGGCATACCGAATCTCCTTTTGCTTCACCATGGGTTGCTTCGTGGATTGCTTGGTCAGCTCAGAGATGGGTTTAGGTAGATTTGCCACCATCTCATCGTATTTCTTCAAATACGACTGACCCGAACGAGTTTCAGCTACGAGCTGTGCATTCAGCTCTGCAGGAAAGACGATTGTCTCCTCCTCCGAGTCGGTTAGTGAGGGGACATCAGTCTCTGCTTCCCTGGAAGAAGCACACACCACATTGCAAGGCGAAGCTTTTGCTTTCCCTTTAGACTTCCTGTTGGTAACAGTAGTCCACTGTTGGCCTTCCACAAGGTCAGGATGAATCTACATTATTTCTCCCTAAGGAGTAGGAACAGGTACGAGACCTCTCTCCTGTTGGTGATGTGGGTCTATATTGAGCACTCTTAGTTCCCCTTTCGGGATGGGAACTATTCCGGCTGGCGTTAGAGGCTGTACCCCGAACTGAAGAAACGACGTCATTTTAGCTGTCACTTTCTTCTGCTCTGGGCGGAACTTGAGTACTTCTGCATCAATCAAAATTTGAAGGATGCCTTTGAAGATGTAACAGCTCTTGGTAGGGTGCCCCAGCATCCTGTGATACAAGCAGTAGTTGGGATTGTCGGTCTTGCCGACCTCCTCGGGACGTCTAGCTTCTAGAAGATTTAATCTGTTACTCTTGTTGAGTAACTTGAATAACGAATCGACATGTTCGTCCTTGAAGGAGTACTGCCTGTTGGCGCGCGACTGACTTGAAGAACTACCCCCTCTAGTAGACTGAGGTTTGACGGGAGACTTCGTCTCTGTCGCCAATGTGTCCTTCCTTTTCGATTGGAAAAATACTTCCGGCATACACCTTATCGAATTTTTGAGTCTGCGCTTGTTCTTCTGCCTTAACCCTGGCGACAATCTCTTCTGCCTGTTCGCTCTGCTGGACTAACTATTTTCAAGTACGGCTTTCAGCAACTCCTATCTGAGCTAGAAGTGAGGTCTGTAAATTGTGACGGCATGTTTCCACCAGGTGGCCTGGTCTACCGGTAGGACATCGGAGTGCCATATTCCAAAATCTCTCCACAAATGCTTTAACCGACTCTCCTTTTTGTTGCCTCGTCGCCAGGAAAGTTGGCATGGTAATCTTCGAGTCGTCTTCGAAGAAGCGTGTAAGGAAAAGTTTCTCCAGATCACCCAGTTCTTAATGGAGCCTTCTGGGAGCTTCATGAACCATTCGAAGGCGAGTCCCTTCAGAGTGTCAATGAATAAACGCGCCAAGATGGCATTATTTGCTACTACGTTCCCTGTCTGAGACTTGAAGTAGTAGATGTGTTGGTTTGGTGACCCTTTGCCGTCGAAGGCCTGTAGGGTCGGAGCTTTGAACTTAGGAGGGTACGGGACAAGACCCCACTCAGCCGGGTACGGCTGGACCACTCCTACTTCTTGGAGGCCTTTCTGATTGGCGAGGGTTTTAAGACGCTTTTCTAGTTTATTCATCCTTTTAGAATGAGTGCTCCCATTCTCTGAATTGCCTCCCTCTTCGGACGGAGACTTGGACGACTCGGAATTGGACTGTTCCTCCTCCTCTGTATGCACAGAAGATGAGCTCTCCCCTTCCTTCCATTTGTCCTTAGACTTCTTAGAAGGAGTCTTGGCCTTCTGCTTTCTCCTGCCCTCAAGCAATTGTGAAATCATCTGCTTGAGGGTATCGATAGATTCTTATTGGGCGCAAATCATATAGAGTTGTTCCCTCTGGGCCTGGGCTTGCTGTTCAAAGCGCCTGGCCATCTCCTCAAGAGTGCTTATCATATACGCGAATGCTTCCTTCTCTACAGAAGAGTTCGAGGCCTGTGATTCCAAAATGGCAGAGTGCGATTCACTTACTTCAATGCTCCGAGTTAGGGCACTGTAGTCAACTGGGGCTACCATGCCAGTTCGAGTACGGGTATACCGGTACATTTCTTCCGGTTCAGCGTTAGACTCATCAGAGCTGACTATTTGCTGTTGTTTCTTACTTCTGCTTGGCGTAGTGCTTGGACCCGCTATGTTTGCAGTGACTTTAGGATACTCCGTATCAGAGAAAGTTCTCCTTGTGCGGGAATGACGCCTTTTAGTCGATTGGGAGGCTGACGTAGATGATAACCGTCTAAACACTGACTGCTTGCTTATATGTGAGCTGCAGTGACATTCAGAGAGCATTGTTATGATGAGCTGTTCACAGCAACATCATGGAGCGATTTGATGGGCACTCCTCCTCTTTGTCAGATAATCCTTTAGATTCGTCGGAGGGGATCGAAAAGACTAGCCTCGAGTTTTCGAGGGCTTTTCAGCTTCTGAAACCTATCCTTGAGTTGCAAATATGAAACGCAGTGTTGAGAAACGTGGAGCTCACATTCTGTAGAATGAATGTGCCTATCGCGTTTTGGCTTTGAAATGCGGGTCTTGTGCATCTGCTGAGAAGAGACGCGAACCTCGCGTTGCTGATTATCGTGTTCGGCCAGTGACATTTGGGAAACGCGGACTCTCTGAGTCCCGCGTTCTGTCATAGAGAGCGGGTCTCGTGCGAGTCGTCTTCGAAGAAGCGTGTAAGGAAAAGTTTCTCCAGATCACCCAGTTCTTAATGGAGCCTTCTGGGAGCTTCATGAACCATTCGAAGGCGAGTCCCTTCAGAGTGTCAATGAATAAACGCGCCAAGATGGCATTATTTGCTACTACGTTCCCTGTCTGAGACTTGAAGTAGTAGATGTGTTGGTTCGGTGACCCTTTGCCGTCGAAGGCCTGTAGGGTCGGAGCTTTGAACTTAGGAGGGTACGGGACAAGACCCCAGTCAGCCGGGTACGGCTGGACCACTCCTACTTCTTGGAGGCCTTTCCGATTGGCGAGGGTTTTAAGACGCTTTTCTAGTTTATTCATCCTTTTAGAATGAGTGCTCCCATTCTCTGAATTGCCTCCCTCTTCGGACGGAGACTTGGACGACTCGGAGTTGGACTGTTCCTCCTCCTCTGTATGCACAGAAGATGAGCTCTCCCTTTCCTTCCATTTGTCCTTAGACTTCTTAGAAGGAGTCTTGGCCTTCTGCTTTCTCCTACCCTCAAGCAATTATGAAATCATCTGCTTGAGGGTATCGATAGATTCTTATTGGGCGCAAATCATATAGAGTTGTTCCCTCTGGGCCTGGGCTTGCTGTTCAAAGCGCCTGGCCATCTCCTCAAGAGTGCTTATCATATACGCGAATGCTTCCTTCTCTACAGAAGAGTTCGAGGCCTGTGATTCCAAAATGGCAGAGTGCGATTCACTTACTTCAATGCTCCGAGTTAGGGCACTGTAGTCAACTGGGGCTACCATGCCAGTTCGAGTACGGGTATACCGGTACATTTCTTTCGGTTCAGCGTTAGACTCATCAGAGCTGACTATTTGTTGTTGTTTCTTACTTCTGCTTGGCGTAGTGCTTGGACCCGCTATGTTTGCAGTGACTTTAGGATACTCCGTATCAGAGAAATTTCTCCTTGTGCGGGAATGACGCCTTTTAGTCGATTGGGAGGCTGACGTAGATGATAACCGTCTAAACACTGACTGCTTGCTTATATGTGAGCTGCAGTGACATTCAGAGAGCATTGTTATGATGAGCTGTTCACAGCAACATCATGGAGCGATTTGATGGGCACTCCTCCTCTTTGGCAGATAATCCTTTAGATTCGTCGGAGGGGATCGAAAAGACTAGCCTCGAGTTTTCGAGGGCTTTTCAGCTTCTGAAACCTATCCTTGAGTTGCAAATATGAAACGCAGTGTTGAGAAATGTGGAGCTCACGTTCTGTAGAATGAATGTGCCTATCGCGTTTTGGCTTTGAAATGCGGTCTCGTGCATCTGCTGAGAAGAGACGCGAACCTCGCGTTGCTGATTATCATGTTCGGCCAGTGACATTTGGGAAACGCGGACTCTCTGAGTCCCGCGTTCTGTCATAGAGAGCGGGTCTCGTGTCTCTGAGAAGTGTACCGCCCCGATCCCGCAGGTACGAGGACGTTATGGCGACGTACATACGTGAGGTGAAAACACACTCACGCATACGTTAAGCCTCAGTACAGGACATAGCCTCCATATAGACAAGAGTTCCAGCAGGAAATAAGTACAAGAATACCTACAGAAAGAGGTTAGTGATCATAACAGATAGAAATACAGGAATAAAGGAGATAACAAGAACAAAGCACATAGATACCTATGAAGGAATCCCGATGGTAAAGTCTTCTATGGGTCTGTTTGGATATAAGGAATTGGTGTGAAGTGAGGAAGTAGGAAGTAAGATTTATTTCCTTTAGGAAAAAAGGAAATGAGTAGTAAGTTTTCTGGTGTTTGGATGGTTGTTGGGAAGTGTGGTTTGGAAAATGTTTTGTCGTTTCCGGTGTTTGGATGGTAATGAAAAGTGAAAATGGAAAAGTTGACCACAAAGTTGACCGCAAAATAATATTAAAATAAAAATTAATTAAGAAAAATAAAAATAGATTGTAATTAGAATGCAAGTGAGATTTACATGACCAAAAAATTAACTGTTTTATGCTATAACTTATTATAAATGAGATTTACATGACCACAAAATTAACTGTAGCACTCTGGAAGTGAGAAAATGGTTGTGTAAAAGAGAGATGAAAAGAAAAAGGGGGTTTTCTTATTTTCCTTTTCCGGTGTTTGGATAGATAGGAAAATGAGCAATTATACTTCCCCACTTCCTCACTTCACTCGGATTCCTTGAATCCAAACAGCCCCTATGTGAATCCAATGAACTAGCTGCCTGAACGATAACTCGGATCTCCAACCTGGGCACGCAAACCCAGGGTCGTCAGAAAGCGACCTAGTGAGTGGTAAAATGAAGGAGGAGGTACTGTAACGCCCCGATCCCGTAGGTACGGGGACGTTATGGCGACGTACATACGCGGGATGAAAACACCCTCGCGCGTACATTAAGCGTCAGTACAGGAAACAGCCTCCCTATACACAAGAGTTCCAGCATTAAATAAGTACAAGAATACCTGCAGAAAGAGGTTAGTGATCATAACAGATAGGAAAACAGGGATAAATAAGATAATAGAAACAAATCACAAAGATACCTATAAATGATCTCGATGCTGAGTCTCCTATGTGAACCCAATGGACTATCTGACAAAACGATAACTCGGATCTCCAACCTGGGCACGCAAATCCAGGGTCGTCAGAAAGCGACCTAGTGAGTGGTAAAATGAAGAAGGAGGTAGTAATATATATTATAGTAATACAAACACGATACTAATATATAATACATGATTTTGTACTAGTGATACCATAGAATAAGCATATAATAAGCAAGAGAAATAGATAAACATGTCGTCTTTTATTATCATCACTACCTAGCCGGTTATCATCGGGTCATGTCTATAGTCGTCTAGTCGTATCCAGTTTATATAATAAATACTGTTGTCTAGTGAAGACGTGATAGAAGTGAACATGCAGGTGGGCATATGCAATATGAACATGCAGGTGAGCATATGCAATATAACCACAATACTGTGTTGTGCATATACAGGAATGATGTCTACAAGGTATACAGAAAACAGAATAGATGCAATGCAGAACATGCATCGTATGCCACCACAAAAAGAGTAATATGTACCAGGCAAAGTAACAAGTATACATGTAACATAATATCGGATAAATGATCAGGAACAGTAACAAAATAGTATACATGTATCAGGCAAGTCATGTCATTTATACAATAGTAGCAATCAGTACCACCTGGTATTTTAATCACTCTCTTCCAGTGTCCCATACCACTGGTAGTTCATACTGGAGCCCGCACTCCAGTCGAACCCATCCGGACATGGCCTACGGGTACCATTATCCAAACGAGAGAGTGACCAAATAACAAGTGTTCCCGACGTCACTATTGTGTATACTGTTTTATTATGTTAATTGAAAACCCATGGTCGAGGAGCTCTTATCGGGTAGGTGTATCCCGTGCATACCCGGGATCACGGCCTTAAACAAACCCCTGGCTGCTGAGACCAGGGCCCTCCGCTAAGAGGGGAATAATAATCAAGTAACGGGAGCTCATGGAGCAATTGGTAGGTAGCACTACCGTCCCCTGCAGTGGGAGAATAATATGGATCCAGTACATCACCCGATAAGATCTAATCAACCGTCAAGTCTCCCCCATACCCAAGTTAGCTTTATGATCTGATATGTCAAGTATACAATGTAACAAGAACAAATACAGTACATGATACGGGTAACATGATAATAGGACCTGAGCTTTGTTGATAGCATAGAACAATATAACGGGAAACGGGAACAATATAACGGGAAACAGGAACAATAAATGTGGAATTCCACATATCGCATATCAACAGCTCTCATGTCCTGTTATCATGTTACCCGTATCATGTACTGTATTTGTTCTTGTTACATTGTATACTTGACATATCAGATCATAAAGCTAACTTGGGTATGGGGGAGACTTGACGATTGATTAGATCTTATCGGGTGATGTACTGGATCCATATTGTTCTCCCACTACAGGGGACGGTAGTGCTACCTACTAATTGCTCCATGAGCTCCCGTTACTTGATTATTGTTCCCCTCTTAGCAGAGGGCCCTGGTCTCAGCAGCCAGGGGTTTGTTTAAGGCCGTGATCCCGGGTATGCACGGGATACACCTACCCGATAAGAGCTCCTCGACTATGGGTTTTCAATTAACATAATAAAACAGTATACACAATAGTGACGTCGGGAACACTTGTTATTTGGTCACTCTCTCGTTTGAATAATGGTACCCGTAGGCCATGTCCGGATGGGTTCGACTGGAGTGCGGGCTCTAGTATGAACTACCAGTGGTATGGGACACTGGAAGAGAGTGATTAAAATACCAAGTGGTATTGATTGCTACTATTGTATAAATGACATGACTTGCCTGATACATGTATACTATCTTGTTACTGTTCCTGATCATTTATCCGATATTATGTTACATGTATACCTGTTACTTTGCCTGGTACATGTTACTCTTTTTGTGGTGGCATACGACGCATGTTCTGCATTGCATCTATTCTGTTTTCTGTATACCTTGCAGACATCATTCCTGTATATGCACAACACAGTATTGTGGTTATATTGCATATGCCCACCTGCATGTTCACTTCTATCACGTCTTCACTAGACAACAGTATTCATTATATAAACTGGATACGACTAGACGACTATAGACATGACCCGATGATAACCGGCTAGGTAGTGATGATAATATAAGACGACATGTTTATCTATTTCTCCTGCTTATTATATGCTTATTCTATGGTATCACTAGTACAAAATCATGTATTATATATTAGTATCGTGTTTGTATTACTATAATATATATTACTACCTCCTTCTTCATTTTACCACTCACTAGGTCGCTTTCTGACGACCCTGAATTTGCGTGCCCAGGTTGGAGATCCGAGTTATCGTTTTGTCAGATAGTCCATTGGGTTCACATAGGAGACTCAGCATCGAGATCATTTATAGGTATCTTTGTGATTTGTTTCTATTATGTTATTTATCCCTGTTTTCCTATCTATTATGATCACTAACCTCTTTCTGCAGGTATTCTTGTACTTATTTAATGCTGGAACTCTTGTGTATAGGGAGGCTGTTTCCTGTACTGAGGCTTAATGTACGCGCGAGGGTGTTTTCATCCCGCGTATGTACGTCGCCATAACGTCCCCGTACCTGCGGGATCGGGGCGTTACAGAGTGGTATCAGAGCCTAGGTTCACACCTGGTGTGGGTAACCACCTGGGTCAAACCTCGAGCTCAGACCTACAGTACAAGCAGAGGCAGATTAAAGTTTATCTGTCTCTGAATTTGGGGATTCCAGCAACGAGTACAAGAATACCATGAGCTTGACAATTCATTCCTTGACTCGTGTGTATTCTTTCCTTCCTTCCAGTTGTCCACCAGAACATCTGATTTCCTTCTCGCTTTCCTTGCATCGTCTTGCTTCCCATTCGTTAGGATTCGTTTACTACCATACTTCTCCATCGAGTTCCTTATAGATAGCAGAGTGCGCAGCGGAAGTGTCGTGGACCAGTAACATTTAGGCTTTAGGGCTGGAAATATTATTCTCACACCTGATTTGAAATTTTGAGGACGAAATTTTCTGTAAGGTGGGGAGAAATGTAACCCTCTGATCCCCGATGTACGTATCACAGTATCAGTACGCGATACGACGTACAAAATTGATTTAACCTCCGATTGAGCTAATTTCAGTTTCAAAAATCATTTTCTAATATTTTAGATTTTTTAGGAATTTTCTGAAATTTTTCTGAATTATTTTGGAAAAGCTCTGTTGTCGGTGTCGACCGATACCGATAAGCGGATCTCTGATTTTTAATTCACAAACGAAGTTGTATTTTGAGGATCCGCTTTCACCATGTGCCTTAGAATCGTGTTATCTATGTTAGGGTATTTTTGGGAATTTTTCTGAATTTATCGAAAATCCGACCAAACCGGTATCGCCTGGTATCAGCGAAATCTTCCAGGATTTTTAATTTGCAAACCAGAGAGAATTTCTGTAAACTGTTTTCATATTACGTCTCAGGCTAATATTCTCTATTTTCTGTAATTTTTGGGCACCTTCGGAACTAGTCGAATTTTGGGCCATTAAATAATAGTAGTTTAATTATTTAAATACTTTTTCTTTTCTTTTCTTTTTTCTTTCCCCTTCTTCCTTTCTCTGGACGATTCCTCCACCGCCATTCTTTCCACCGCCTCCCCCTTCTTTAAATCCTCTCTCTCTCCTAAGTCCCTCTAATTCTCACAAACCCCCCTCTCTCTAACTCTCTCTCCCCCTTTAAAACTCTCTCTCAATCTCTCTCCCTCTCTCTAACTCTCTCTCCATAGCTCTCTCTCTCTCCCTCTCTTCCACTCTGTTTCAGGCCAGAGGGAGCCCGCGCCCAGCCAAGCGCCGCCCAGGCACTGCCGCCCCCAGCCCGGCGCACCGCCGGTGGCGGGCGTCCCCGCCGGCGGCCGCACCGCAGCCCGGCCGGCGCCACCACCCCCCTTTTCCCCTTCTTCTTCTTTTTCTTTTTCTTTCTTCTTTTTCTTCTCCTTCTTCTTCTCCTGTGATGCTGCTTCTCTTCCTCCTTTTCTCCTCACTCTCTCTCTATCTCCTTTCCCCGGCCCAACCTGAGCCGCCACCGGCGGCCGGGACCGCCGCCGGCAGGCCGACCGGCCCGCACCCGAGCAAGCAGCAGCACATGCTGCTGCTGCTCCTCCTCCTTTATTGGGTTTGGGTAGAACCCAAACCCAATAACTCTATTGGGGGAAACCCAATAACCCCCAGACCCGTTAACCCGTTTACCTATAAGTTAATTGGGTTTGGTTGATTGAAAGAGGCGGTGGGAAGAAGCGCGTGGAAGAAAAAGGAAGAAGAAAAAGAAAAGAAAAGAAAAGAAAAGAAAAGGATTTTAAATTATGAAAATAATATTATTTAATTCGGCCCAAAATTCGACTAGCTCCGAAGGTGCCCAAAAATTACAGAAAATAGAGAATATTAGCCTGAGACGTAATATGAAAACGGTTTGCAGAAATTCTATCTGGTTTGTAAATTAAAAATCCTGGAAGATTTCGCCGATATCAGGCGACACCGGTTTGGCCGGATTTTCGATAAATTCAGAAAATCCCCAAAAATACCCTAACATAGATAACACGATTTTAAGGCACATGGTGAAAGCGGATCCTCAAAATACAACTCCGTTTGTGAATTAAAAATCAGAGATCCGCTTATCGGTATCGGTTGACACCGACAACAGAGCTTTTCCAAAATAATCCAGAAAAATTCCAGAAAATTCCTGAAAAATCTAAAATATTAGAAAATGATTTTTGAAACTGAAATTAGCTCAATCGGAGATCAAATCAATTTTGTACGTCGTATCGCGTACTGATACTGTGATACGTACATCGGGGATCAGGGGGTTACAAGAAGAGACACGGACCTCGCGTTGCTGAACGTCGCATTTGAGAGGTGAAGTCATAGAAACGCAAGCCTCTTGAGCTTCGCATTTTGGTCTCCAAACGCAGACTTCGCGCGTTTGACGTAACTCAGAAAGGACGCAGGCATGAGCCTTGCGTTCTGTTTCTGCTGGACAGATAGTTGCTTCAGCTTCCTGCGTCTGTTATTGACGTGTGCGTCGCCTTTGTCGGCGTTCGGTATTCCGGTTATGCTTTACGGGTTGATGGAAACCCCTGTTAACCTGGAGCTGAGGAAGAGGAAGGCATGACCGGATTGATCTTCAACAACGTTGGCCTCGCGGGTCTCTTGGGAGACGTTGACGTAGTCCTTACGTGTGATGCTGTCAGCGATGGTGCTCTTTGTACAGGCCATCTTCGGAGAAGTCTCTTAAGAGACTTGAGAGCGGATCTCTGAGGAGACCTTGCGGTACTGCCGCCCTAGGGCTTTAACTCTTCATACTTTGCCTGGTCGAATTCTACGATAAGTGACTCGACCGTTTTTCCCATGAAGGTGACGTCACCTTGCGCCACAATTTGCTCCTCAGTAGATAAAGTTATTCCCAGCGGAGTCACCATCTCTTATTTGTTGGGAAAATTTGGAGAATGTGAATCATAAAATTTTCTTGAATCAATGAAAGATTACAATAATCTCAAAAATCTCGATTACAAGAGAGAGAAGATATTCAATCTCAAATCTTCTATTTGTTTAATGCTGGGCTCTTGATGTGGCGGTAGAAAGTGAATCTTATTTTTCATTGACCGGGTGAACGTCAGTGTCTTCTGGGAATCTTCTCTATGGACTATGGACGGAGTAGCGCAGCTCTATCTAATGAAATCTCAAAGAAACTTGAGGCAAAAACTTGTACTGAGCAAGTTGTTAGAAAAGTTGGACTCTTTATCAATATTCCTCCTCCTCAATTCAATCCGACCAGAATTCGACTAAGAATCCAACCAAACTTCTGACTTCAAAACCTTCGACCCCTCTTCAATAGCAAATTGAGCTATTTATAGGGGTTTTAGGGGTAAAACTGTCCCCTAAAAATCCTCCATGATGGGGGTTAACTCCCCTCATTACGTGGGTGATAACTGACCCGATAATGAGGGCAGTTACAACTACAACATAGGTCTCTTCTGCAGTTGAAACGCGAGTTTCGAGCCTCGCGTTTTGACGTTATAGTATTGTTGGATGTCGGCTTCGACCTTACTAGACGTAGGCTTCGAACCCTGCGTTTTGCCATTGGAGTGAAGCTGAGACGCGGGCTTCGAACCTTGCGTCTTGGCACCGCAGTGATGTTGAGACGCAGGCTTAAAACTCTGCGTCTTGGCATTGTAATGATGCTGAGACGCGGGCTTCGAGCTCTGCGTCTTAGTATTGCAATGATGGCTAGGATACGGGCTTCGAACCTGCGTCTTGGCATTGCAGTGATGTTGAGAAACGGCGTTGAGCCCCGCGTTTTGACACCACGGTGACGTTAAAACACGGGCTTCGAGATCTGCGTCCTGGCATTGCAGTGATGTTGAGACGTGGGCTTCGATTCCCACGTTTTGACATTGCACGGGTGGCTCTGATTAGCCTCGTATCTGGAGTATAGACTCTATTCTCTGATGACTTATCCTCAGTGATTTTTAGACAGTCTACAGTAGTGTCACGCCCCGCTTCCTAAAATATATTATAGCGGGGACGCGAAAAGAGTCGACGACTCATATACACAAGAAAAATACCCCACATATACGCATTAAGCCATAGTACAAAGGAATTAATAATAATAATATAATAAAGTTTTTCAGCATTAGTAAACAAGTACAAGAATATCAATAAAAGAGTCAGTAATTATGATAGATAAGTAAGCAGGCACATGATAATAAAGATACACACTAGTGATAATAATGGCAAATTCTTTATTAGAGTCTCATGAAGCATCAAGTACTATTGAATCTCTGAGCTCAAACCTAAGTATACAGTCTCAGAGTCATCAGAAAGCGACCTAGTGAGTGATAAAATGAAGGAAGATAATAGTTTACCGTAATAGTATTACAAGCCCGATAACATATAATACATATTTAAATAGTAGTAATACAATATAATTATATTAACAGTTGGTATGCAATGCTACTAACAATATATTATTATATCAACGTTATAACATTAATAACCATTAGCATGTTACTACTATATAATATGTGCAATAAGCTACGCAACATGGTTATATACTAATAAGGTCAATTTGTATGATTAACGTGTGCCAAGTATTCATCAGTTCAGATTTATTACTTAAAATATCAGTAATTATAGCTGAAATAGTACAATCAGTAACAATGGTATAAACAGTGATAGTATTAACAATAGCAATAGCATGAGCAATAACACAGTATAAGCAGAAAAATAATAAACAGATAACGAGTAATGCATTAAAATTATACAATAACAATCAGTATCACTTGATATTTTAATCAATCACTTCTAGTGTCCCACTAGCAGCTCATACTGGAGCCTTCACCCCAACAGAACTCATTCGAACATGGCATACATGTACCATTATCTGAATAAGGGAATGACCAAATAGCAAGCGTTTCTGACGTCATCATTGTTTCTGTCATTTAATTATGTTAATTGAAACTCAAAGGTTGAGGTGCTTTGGTCGGGTAGGTGTACCTCGTGCATACTCAGAATCACGAGCTTAAACTGACCAAGGCTGTCCGCTAAGACCAAGGCTGTCCGCTAGGACATGAGCAGGAAACAGGAAATAAAAAGCTCAAGGAGCTATACAGATGCGGTATCCAGCACTACCATGTTCCCCGCGGAGGGATGAATATGGATCCAAGGACATCCACCAACAAAACCTAGTCTACCGTCAAGTTTCTCCCAACCCTATGTTATATTTATTATTTTAAACTATACAGTAAACATGGAACAATAATAGTTCTTATAGCATGTAACAGGATAACAAGACATTAGTGTTTATATCATTTAACAGGATATCAAGAGACATGAGATCCAAGAGATGTGGGATAGCGGCTCCCATGGATTCTAAAGATGGCCCCTACTAGGTGTGTGCGGTGTGACACTTTTCTCTGTGTAGCACTTAGTTTCATTTGACACTTAGCACTTAGTTCCATTTGACACTTTTCTCGTGTAGCACTTAGTTCCATTTGACACTTAGTTTCACACTTCTGATTTGCGATTTATCTCATTGAGGAAATGAATACAGCTTTCTGTGGTCCTACCATTCCACGGATGAGAATTGGTAGGGGACCTTGGAGGAAGGTATTGTTCTCTGTAAGAATATTGTTAGATAATTCCGCCGAGAGATAGAAGATGGTGTTCCTAAAACTTGTTTAGGAATCAACGCAATCCTGCTGGGGATAGGAGAGTAATACTCGTAAAATGAAGGAAAAGTCAGAGGTAAAAACTTTAATATGACTTATATGTTTTATGGATCCATCATTCTATAGAAGAGAATTGGTAGAGGATTCTGGAGGAATCAAATAGGATCAGGTCCCTTAGGATTTTTAGTAAATCCTTAGCTATCAACGGATTTGGTTTGGCTTTACCAACTACCGTTTGAGTTGGGCTAACCATGCTATTCCCCTCAGCATGATGAGTTATCGAGGACTTTTCGTTGGGCTTAAAAGCCAACTTTTTCCTCTATCCTTGGCCGTTAGAGGCATAGGATCGTTTTGTTGCTTTATGTAATTCCGTGGGAATGTCAACTAGAAGCTAACATTCTTCCTGGAATCTTTTTGGTGTCTTTAATGTTGACATCGTGCAGCGTTATCTCTCGATGTTCGAACAGTTTGACTCTGAGGGGATCCTCAATGATTAGAGGTGTAATGTTGATCATGGATGATATTTCTTCAAGAATTTTCTATTGATCGGCATCATAAGCGTGTCACCATTTGGATTTGACAGACGATATACTCCATTTAAGAAGACTATCTCTACTACAAATGGTCCTTTCTATTTAGGTCAGAATTTGCCTTTGGACTTATGTATCATGACCATCAATCGTCTGATAGCCAAAATCAAATCTCCCTTCTGGAAAATTCTCTTTTTGACCTTTCTGTTGAAGGCCTTTGAGATTCGAGCCTGATAAAGCTCGATACGTTGTTGAGCCTGTAACCACTTCTCGTCTAGCGCTTCAAGCTCTTGGAGATGTAACCGATGGTTATCTTCGTCAGTCATCTTGGTTGCCAGAGCAACACGCAGTGACGGTATCTGAATCTTTAAGGGTATGACTGCTTCATATCCATACATCAGAGAAAAAGACGTATTGCTTATTGTGGTTCAGACCATCATTCAATAGGCCCAAAGATATTCGCTGAGCTTCTCGTTCCAATCTCATTTCGTTGTGGAGACGAACTTTTTGAGGAGCTTGATGATTGTCTTGTTGATGCTTCTACTAACTCGTTGACAACGGGGTTATATACAGTCGGGGTGACATTCTGAATTCGATATTTATGACAAAATTAATAGAATGATTGACTCACAAATTGAGAACCGTTGTCATGGATGATCTTTCGGGGAACACCAAATCGATCGATGACATAGTGTTTGATGAAGCTAATAATGTTAGTCATTTTAACTTCAATGAGCGATACTTTGAAAAGTAATCAGTTATCACAAGGATGAACCAATGACCTCTAGCTTATGGAGGATTGATTAGTCCTATTACATCAATTTTTCAGGCTTCAAATGGCCATGCTGCGATTGTGGGATGGAGAAGTTCTGGGAGTTGATGTATAAAATCCGCCTGGATTTGACAAGCCTTGCACCTTTTCGTGTAATTAACTGCATCAGCGATCATAGTCAGCCAATAATAGCTGAGTCACTGCAATCGATTCTTGAGCTTCAGATCTGGTTGATGAGCTCCACATATGCCATCGTGAACCTTTTTGATTACTTCTCCTTCTTCCGAATTGGATAGACAACGAAGAAATATACCGTCGTATGAACGATGGTATAGAGTCTTTACCACTGCATCATAATAGAATTGAGTGGATCTTCATCGCACAAACATCGCTTCCCTGGGGTCATCGGGCAATATGCCGTGCAGCGCATAATCGATGATCGGGAATCACCAATCCCTTGGTTTGAAGTTTGTCGAGATTGTAGGAACTTCGCTAACCTCTAACCCGTACTTCAGATAGAAGAGATGACGAGTAGCCACCGTGAGACAATAATTGATATTAGCAGGTAAAACCAATGTAGCCACTAGCGCAGCTAGAGCATCTGCATTTGTATTTTGGAGACGAGATACATGACTGATGTAGAACCCTTCTAATGTATTAGCCAACTGAATGACTGCATGGTGATAAGATATCAGGTCTCCATGACGAACCTCATATTCACCCTTGACTTGGTCGAGGATCAACTTGGAATCACCATAAGCTTCAAGGTATTGTACCCCATTTGTTGAGCGAGCTGGAGGCCAATGAGAAAAGCATTGTACTCAACTACGTTGTTGGAACAAGGCTCTGTTAGCGAGAATGCATGAGGGAGGACGTGATTCTCAGGTGAGATAAATTCCACCCCCACTCCGGCAATAATCTTGCCTTTTAGTCTGGTTCTTGATGCACCATCAAAGAACAACTGCCATATATCATCGCTTGAAGTTATGTTGGCTTCGATAACTTCATCCGGAATACGTTCATGTAACTTTGAAGTTTCCCGGATTGGATGAGTTGCCAAGAAGTTTGTGAAGGCTTGACCCTTGATGGCTTTCTGGGATACAAAGATCATATCATATTGGGGCAGCAGTATGGCCCAATTAATCAATCTGGAGTTTAGAAAACTTGGCTTCGTTATAAGAATCCATAGAGGATTAACTCTTGAAATGACATGAATAGCCTGCCCGACCAAGTAATGTCGCATCTTCTGGATGGTGAAGACGAGAGCAAGGCACTCTTTTTCGACTGGGTTGTAGCGACTTTCAGCCCCAATTAAGGTTCTGCTGAGATAATAGATAATTTGCTCGGCACCATCATCATTCTTCTGTGTGAGCATAACGCCTAAAGAATGGTCCATGGCTCTTACATAGAGTAAGAATGGTTTTCCTGAAATAGGAAATACCAAGCCTAAGGCTTAGTGAGGTATTCTTGATATCCTCAAAGCTTTTTGACAAGCGTCATCCCAGATAAAAGATAAACCCTTCTTTATCAGTCGTGTAAATGGTTGACAATGACCTGACAGATTTATAATAAATCTTCGGATGTAGGCCAGTCTGCCTTGTAGACCCCTAAGTTCTTTGAGATTCTTTAAAGGCTGTATAACTTGGATGGCTTTGATCTTGCTGGGGTCAAGATGAATTCCTTTAGATGTGACAATGAACTCAGGACTTGCCGCTTGAAACTCCAAAGAAGGACTTTGTTGGGTTCAACTGGTGAGTCCGCATGAGATTCAACATCGTTCTCAAGTCATAGAGATGGTTGTTCTTGTCACGACTTTTGATTGCAATGTCGTCAACATAACACTCCACTGTCTTTCATAAGTGATCTCGGAAGATTGTGCTCATTGCACATTGGTAGGTGACACATGCATTCTTGAAGCCGAACGTCATTACCGTATAGCAAAACACACCCAATGGTGTTCGAAATGACATATGCTTTTCATCTTTTGGGTACATCTTGATTTGATTGTACCCTCAAAAGCCATCCATAAAAGACATCCTTTCGAAACCACATGTGTTGTCAATCATGACATCCGTGATAGGTAAAAGTCAATATAAACTCGGATCTTTTCATTCTTTTTAAGGATAGGCACAATGTTAGTGACCCAGTCTGGCTGTTGTTCCTCTCGAATGAAGTCACATTTGATGAGTTTTTGAATCTCAGCTTCGATTACCTCCATAACGTCAGGTCGGAAGCGTCATTGTTGTTGTTTGACCGGATTAGCATCCGGTTTGATGTTGAGACGATGCATGGTTACCTGAGGATCACACCAGGCATGTCTTCATAGCTCCAAGCAAAGACATCTATATATTCTTTTATAAGAGATATAAGGTCTTGCTTTTCCGTTGGTGACAAACTTTCGCTTATAAAAGCTTCGGGTGTGTTTGATCACCCACGTCAATTTGGATTACTTTATCCTCCGTAGGAGGATAGAGTTGTTTAAAATGCTTCTCCCATTGAAGATCAAGTTGTTGAGCCCATGGATCAGTGTCGAATGGCTCGATGTCCTCTTCTCATTCCACTTGACTGGTTGATGTCATGTTGGCAAAGAGTTTCTTGAAGGCAACCCTCGCACTTACATCAGATTCTCAATCCAGTAAATCTGAAGAATATGATGGTAGAGACTTTTTAGACTCTGAATCAGATCGAACAGATGGGTAACGTATTCCAACCCCTGCAAGTCTAATCGTAGTAGTTGGAAGGCTTTCCTTTCATTACAAAAGGTTGTAGAGGGATGAACCGATCCTTTCCGAAATTCAGGTCTTCACCATGACGTAAGCCGTATCCCATTTCTTTCATCATACGGTGCGCTGAGAGAGGCTATAGTTATAGAGTCGTCATCTGTTGTGAGAGAGACGACATTGCATGACTTGCCTTTGAGCTTGGGCTTGCTAGTTTCCTATTGTTCATCTTGGACAATACCTGGGTGAATCCACATGATTTCTTCAGATCCTGTCGTCATTGGAATGAGGCCCTTAGCTTTCTGCTTTTCAACCATTGGGTTGATGATGTCCAATCTGACTTTAGGGACTAGGACCAATCCATCTTGAACAGTCATCTTCGGGAAGGTCCCGAAATTAAAAGTCACCATGTTGGCGGTGACTTTCTTTTGTTCTGACTTAAGAGTCAGAACCCAGCATCCACCAATACTTGAATCTTGTCTTTTAGGATAAAGCATCTGCTGGTAGGGTGATGCACCATCCTATGAAAGAGGTAGTAGTTAGGATCATTTGCACGCCCCACTTCATTAGGTCGCTGAACTTCATGTAACTTAAGCTTGTTATCGTTGTGAAGCAAGTTGAAGATTGTCATCACCTGTTCGTCTTTGAAGGAGTACACTTTTGATGAGAATTTGTTTTCTTGATTGCCATTGGTGCCGCTCTTCTACTTTGGTTGAGTTGCCCCTGATAGCTCAACGGCCTTAGTTTCTTTCCCTTTTGGTTGAGAAGATTGGGCTGCATCACGCCCCTTGGTGTTGACCCCCCAATTATTCTTGGGTATTGAGGGTTCAAACTTCTTAGCCGATTTCTCGGGTACCTCAGCTTGCTCTACATGCTCCTTTCATGTATGGGCTTTGACAGCTCCCATACGTATTTTCACTCTGACGAGAAAATTATGCTGACATGTCTGGAGTAACATGCGTAAGGGCATGCCAGCGGAGCACATAAGAGAAAGGTTACGGAACCTCTCAATGTATTCCCGCACGGATTCTCCTCCTTTCTGGACCGTCGAGAGGAGCTTGTCCATAGTCACCTCGATGTCATCCTCGCAGAATCGAGAGAGGAACCGAGTTTCTCGGTCAATCTAAGAATTGATGGAGCCGCTTGGTAGACTCCTGAACCAATCAAAGGCTACCTCCTTAAGAGTGCCAATGAATAGTCTAGCTATGATGACATCGCTATCTATTACATTACCGATTTGAGACCGAAAGTAATAGATATGCTTGTTGAGTGAGCTTTTGCCATCGTACGTTGCAACATAGGTAGCTTAAACTTCGGTGGTTATGGCACAGAATCTCATTCCAGCGGGTAGGGACAGGTCATCCCGATTTTCTTCAGTTCATCCCTTTGGGTTAGGGATGCAATTTGAGCTTAGATGTCTTTGATTACCTCAGCATCGATTGAAGAGCTTTCCTTCGATTTCTCAGTCTTATAATGTTCATCGTTGTTGTACTCCTCTTCATCGTGATTACTACCGGTCTTTTTGGTATTCCAGTTGACCAAGAGCTGAGCTAACATCTACTGGATGTTGTCCAAAGCTTCCTGCTGAGCCCTGCAAGTCTGCTCTTTTATCTTTATTCACCGACGGAGATCATGATCATTATTGTCAGCTATGTTAGCAGATACAAGCCCCGTTCGTGCCGAACTGATGGTAGTTGATAAAGCATATCCACTGGCCTCCTCCTCATGATCGGACTATTGGAAAAGGTTCCTCAATGGTGCTGGTGACACAACTCCTGCGCATGAAGAAGGTTGACCGTAATAGTAGGGTATTGCTACCCTGGAGCGAGTACCTTGGAAGGCACCTTCTTGTTCCACTAGAACCTGACTTAAGCCGGGGTTATAATCAGAATCCGGGGAGCTAGCTGGAGGAGTAAAGGTCCATCATCTCCTCCGTCGGGACCGGAATAGATCCCTCCCTCTGCTTATCATGTTAACAGAGGCTGCTACAAGATGAACCACCTTTGTTGTCTTCTTCTTCCAGGACTTATGCTTCTCAAAAATTCAGGCTAACAACCGATTAAATACTGGTTGTTGGATCAGAGAAGTGATAGGCATTGTCCCCAAATAACAATGGACAGAGTGAACTATCACAAGTTGACACCCTGCTTATCCGCACTGGGACGGCGAGATGTGAACAGGTTCCTCAGAGCGAATCTTTCGCTTATTGCTCGGATAGTCTCTTAAGTCTGTGTTATTTGGACCCAACGGATCCAACACAGAGACTCGAGAAAACTGAAAGCTGGCCCTTGGCTTAGCCTTGAAGGCTTTCTTTTTGGCTATGGCGAAGTTTGGATAGCTTCATCTGAAAGAGTAGCTTCGCAAGGTGAAGCTACTGTTTTAGCTCTGCCTTTGAAGGCGAGCTTAGCTTTACTGTGCAGAGCTTTTCCTTCAAGCGAGGCTAAAATAACCTCCCTGTTAGCACCCAGCGGTGCTTTATCTCTAGCCTCACGGTAGAGATTCTTAGCACTTGGTGCTTTGTCTCTAGCCTCGTGGCAGAGGTCCTTAGCACTAGGTGTTGTCTGTAAGAGCGACGCTGAATCAGCTAAGCTACTAGCACCCAAAAGTGTTTTGGCCTTAGCCTCACGTGATAAGCAAGGCTGAACTCTGTGAAGAGTTGAACTAGCTTCACATGATGAAGCTATCTGAGTACTTAGTGCTTTAGTTCTGCCACTAGCAGGGAGTCTAGCATTGCCCAATAGTGCTGAGGATGTAAGTGGGGCTGCAGTAGCCTCGCTGTTAGCACAAAATACTTTAGCCTTAGCCTCGCGGGACAGGCGAGGCTTAGCTCTGTGAAAAACTGAGATAGTCTTGTGGCCAGAGACTATTGTAGCTTCGCATGAAGCTGAATCAAGAGAGAAGATTATGAATTTTGCAACCCACATAGCCTTTGAAGAGGCTGTTTTAGATTCACAAGGAACCTTTATAGCCTCGCGCGCATCGTTAACATGTTGGCGCTGGACTAAGTCAGTCTCTGTTGAAACCGTGATAGGCTTGTGTAAAGCTTGTTTAGCCTCGCGTGAGGCTGTGATAGGTTCACAGAGAACCTCAGTAGTCTCAACAGAGACTTGCTTCTAAGAGGTAGCCAGAGATGCTCTGGCTACACTGACCTTCTTGTGCTTGCGCACATGTAGGGGACTTGTGCTACCCCCAAAGAGAAGTTGTTCAAACATCTCTTGATCAAAATGAATAACTGGGGTCTCTACAGTAGACCCAACGTCACATTGCGACACTCAATTCTCAATAATGGAGAAACAAATTTTCTGACAGAGTCGCCATCTTGTTTTCCATCGAAATTCAATTGGGAAAAACTTACAAAATTTGAGGAGAAAATTACAAGTAATTGAACAAGAAATGAAAAATTACAAGTAGAGCTCTCCTTGAGATTTCTGGGTAATTGTGTCGGTAGAAGTTTGGTCAGCGCGCGACCACTTTTTCCGTTGACGATGCGATCGATGGAGTCTTAAGGAATTCCTTCTCGTCTGATTCTGGAGATTTTTTGAGAGAGGAAGATCTTAGGGTATTAGCATCCTGAATTTAGAGAAATGATTCTCTGAATTTCCTGAAAGCGAGAGAGTTGGCTCTGCTGATGAGTGCTCTCTTTTAGCTCTTTTTCTCCTTTTGATTTTGTGCCTCTTGATGTCTTTTTTCTCTTTATCCAATCCTGAGTTCATCCGAAGAATGAGCTATTTATAAGCTCTCAGGGGTGTAACTGCCTTTAGAATTCAGCAAGACTGATAACAGTCAGTTAGCCTTACGCTATAGGCTATTTTGAGATTAGCGCGAGGCTAAAAAGCCTCATGTGAAGCTAAGTACAAGCCTTGTGCGAGGCTAGATAGGCTCGCGTGAGCCTAAAAATGGTCATTTGATCTGGCTGTCTTCATTTAATGTGGGACGAAGTGGGCAGGTGTAACCTCCCATTTAAAGTGGCATTAAACCCACTAAAGTAGTGGGGTTAGCCCACTAAAGACTTGGTCAAATGTTGACCTGGCAAACCCTCCAGCGGGGGGTACAGAAAGCTTCGCGCGAAGCTAGCATAGCTCCTCAGGTGAAGCCACATGAAAAGCTTCAGGAAAAGTTAGTATTAGCTTCAGGCGAATCTATAATTAGCTTCAAGTGAAGCTGAAAGTTAGCTCTTTGCAGAGTTATGAAGGGCTTCAAGCGAAGCTTACAAGAAAAGCTTCAGGCGAAGCTGTAATTAGCTTTAGGCGAAACTGAAAATTAGCTCTTTACAGAGCTATGAAAGGCTTCAAGCGAAGCTTATAAGAAAAGCTTCAGGCGAAGCTAGTATTAGCTTCAGGCGAAGCTAAGATTTTAGGCCTTCAACAAGGCTATAGAGCTTCAAGTGAAGCTATCCTCTTGGGCCTGCTTAGGCCTCTTTACAGTGATACTTGGCCTACTGCCTGCTTCACTGGATCAGTAAGGTTTTAAGTCATCTTTTTGTCTCTGGGGATGGGCAGAACCTGATCGTCAGCTTATCCGTATCTCATCTTTTATAAATGTCGACAAGTTTGGATATCGTTCAGACCAGTTGAAGTGCTACCTAGGGAATATCTTTTCGGAGTGTCAACAGTTGTGTGTTTAGCCTTTTGATCTAAGGCAGTGAGTCTTTCCTCTCCGATTGAACGGAGCCGATTCCGCCTACGAGTTCCCTTTTTTAACATAGGAAGATAATACACGGGAGAGCTAGATGAGAAAAAAGAATAGTGTAGTATCTATTTTTATGAATTTTAGCATAAATTGAATGATGGAAAGTGATGATCTTACTCGCCTAGTTTGAGCCGGTGATAAGGAGGAATAAAACGGTGTTTACCTATCTTATTCTGACTTTTCACACGATTCGAGTGTCCCTAAGCTTAGGTCGGATGATATGTGTGAGTATACGCTAAAACATGCAATGTATGCAAGATAAATGAGTAAAAGAGATGAAAGGAAAGAGTGTTTGGCTTAAGAAGCCGGAATAGCTCGTAGAATCCTCTCTATTGATAGAGTAAGGACTTTGGGAGAGCCTTGGGAAGGAAATGCTCCTTATGAGGAAGTGGAATGGAGAAGAGGTGATGCCCACTTGGAATGCTCTGACGATGGGTATCGAATTCCATAAACTACCCGATGTTGTCCATGTTTAAATGATGGGGTTTTCCATGCAGAAATTAATCTGGGGACATTTAGCTGGTTCATTAAACAGGGATGCGAATGATAGGCCAATATTGTGCGCCTGATGTAGAATTAGAGCGAGGAGAAAAGAGAGTAGAAAAAAGAGAAGAAGAGAGAACTCAGAGAGAGATAGAGAAGAATTTAGAGAGAGAAAAGAAAGTAATTAGATAGAGAAAGTCTAATAATCTGTATTTTTCATAAAACAAGTCTCATCTACAATGAAAACAAAGATGCCTATTTATATATTAGCATTTAACATAAACTAGAAAACTAAACAGAACTTGATAAACAAAAAAACTCTAATTGCCCAAAATTAAATAACATCTAATAAAATAATAAATAAATAACACAATAATTAATTCCTAGTTATGATCTCCATCATTTTCCCTGGTTGAAAAGAACTCATTTTCGATGAGGTAAAGTGTAAATAGCCTTCCAAGAGGTGAAGATCAAGTTGAAAGAATTCTTTTCAGTGATCCAAGTGTCATCAGTAGAGAAATGATCCTTCCATCGAACAAGAAAGCGATGATAACCACCAGAATGTAAAGTAACAAACTCATTATTCTGGACATCAAGAATCTCATTTGGCAGTTCTAAAGCAGTGAAAGGAGCACGAATAACTGGAGTGGAAGACGCCCTGCAGAAATATAAGAAGGCAAAACTGGAGGCTCGAATGTGCCTCGGTAAGGAAATAAATTTGCCAAATTGAAAACTGGACTAATAGAAATATTCGATGGCAATTCGATTAAATAAGCATTGGATTCAAACCTATGAAGAATAGGGTTAGGCTCAATGGTTCGGGCATGTAATTTTTTAACAACATGTTTATGATAACATTCAAGACAAATGTGAACTATAACATAATCCTCTTCATTAAATTCTCTATGCCTACGATGTGCGTCATCAGCAAGTTTATAAATATCATTGTTCAAAAAAAAATTTTCGTTTAATCTCAGCATGCAAATTATGGATAGTTCAACAAAAACTCCAGCAAAATTAGACAGGCGATAATCAGTAGGCAACAAAAAAAGATCAATGAGTTGGCAGGGAGAAAGACCATGAATAATCTCAAAAGGACTCTTACATGTCAACCTATTAACAAAATTATTATACGCAAACTCAGCATGTGGCAAAGTAAGATCCTAATTTTCTGACTTTTCTCCAACTAAGCATCGAAGTAAATCACCTAAACTATGGTTAACAAGTCAGTTTGACCATCAGTTTGAGGGTGAAAAGCAGAAGAATACTTCAATATAGTCCCATACAACTTTTAAAGAGTTTTTCAAAAGTAGCTAACAAACTTAACATGCCTATTAGATACGATCGTAGTTGAAAGGCCATGTAACTTAACAATCTCCTTAAAGAATAATTTAGCCATATGTGAATCATCAGTACTTCGAGAACAAGGAATGAAGTGAGTCATCTTATAAAATCTATACACAATCACAAAAGTAAAACCATGTTTTTCGCTCAGTTTTGGGCAATCTTAGGATAAAGTCCATGCTAAAATCTCTCAAAAAGGTACGTGGAATAAGAAGATTTGTGTACAAATCAGTTTTTGTTTCTTAGACCTACCTAATTGACAAGTGCGACACTACAAGACAGTGTGGGCAACATCTCTTTTCAATGAAGGCCAATAAACCTATCATCTACCATATCAATGATTTTATATGGACCAAATGTCTAGCTAAACCTGCAACATGTAATTCTCAAACTAAGAAATCATCTCTAAGTGAAATACGAGAAATACACAACTTAACACTTTTAAAAATATCGTCCTTTCTTATATGAAAATCACCTTGTGTCGGATTAGGGTTATCTAAAAACTCTTTATAAATGATCAAAATCTGGATATTGAGGGTACTCATCCATAGGGCACTCAAAATGTACCACAGAATTTTATGGATGATAATGCAACTAAGAGCATTAGCAACCTTACTTAAGGCGCAACAAAAATGTAGCCTAATTACCATAAAATGTATGACTGTCAATGAATATATGAGAAAGATGATAAATCACCTCGAAATGCCTTGAATGATGTCAAAGATATCTTCAAATAAGGAAATAAAACAATTGCACAAAAAAAAGGAGAAGTAAGCTCTTAAAATTAGGAGAAGTATCTCTCCGCAAATAGGATGAAGAAAGAGAGAGAGAAATTTGACTTGCTTGAGTTTCCATACTATTTATGGTACATTATATGAAGTCAGTTAACAAAATTCCAATTCAGATTCCCTCTCAATACAATCTTCTAACTCATTACTTATTTTCTAGAGAAATTCATGGGGCTGTTGCCACCTTGCCGCGCTCATGTTAGAGGTTGGTTAACCTACAAAGCACTCCGACAATTTTCTTCAGGTTCGGTTTATGTGTGTGAGCCATACACACATATTATAAGAGAGCCAATCCCGCGTTGACACAGGAGATTGACCCTCTTATAATATTATAAGAGGCTCAAATAATTTAAAGTTTTGTCTCTTTGAAACCCGACATCTTATCCAATTGTCAACGCGAGATTGAGCGTCTTATAATATGTGTGTGTGGCTCACACACATGAACCGAATCCTTTTCTACTGGGTGAGGGTGATGAAGAAATCTCAGGAGCTCACATATATAAGCTTCCTCTCCCCTCTGTCCAGTGGGGGTTGAATATTCTCAAAGAGATGCCCGAGGCCAATAAGAGCATAACATTGCTGTAGATTACTCAACCAAGTGGATTGAAACAGAGCCAAGCCCAAGAATCTCAACCAAGGACGGTACACTAGTGAGAATAACCAGCCACATCGAGCATTGGAATTGTTTCGGGAGCTTCAGTCGGATTCCTGCCCATTTCACCCCGATGAAGTGACCACCGCTAGTGTTATGCCCGGGATATCGTCCACTGGCATGATAAAACCTTCGCCGATGGATCCACCGGTATGCTCGGAAGCTTGGGCTCGATCGAAGCACCAATGCGCCGACCTCACAGATGGACATGCACTTCAAATGTGGCAGAGAAGAAGAGATGGAAGCCGAGAGGCTCATCGAGGAAATGTCCTGTAGTCCGAATGGGATCATCTCAAACTCTTGGTTGTTTGCCTGCGTGTGTCACAAGGATATCGAGAGGGCGATGAAGATGGTGGAGAGAATTGAACCAGGGAATGCGAGGAACTATGTTATGCTGAGGAATTTGTATGCAGAGGAGGAGAGGTGGAGAGATGTGGAGAGGATTAAAGAGAGATGTGGAGAGGAGCTGTGGAGGGAAGAAAGAGCCTGCCTGTAGTGTGCACAACTTATATCGGATACACACACATACATACTACAAGCATGATTATATATACGTACATACATAAATACAAGCATACTCACATAATACATCCTTGCAAATAAAATTGCACGCATACACATGTATGTTTTTATATGGATAATTCTATATAAGTATACACATACACATATAGATATATTCATATAGAAATACACATACACGTATAAGGTTTGAACGTGCACAACTTATATGGGATACACACACATACATACTACAAGCATGATTATAAATATAACAAAATGATTAGAGTTCTGAAAGCAGAGTGCAGGGGAAGCATCAGAACGCAAATTGATACTAACATCATCAGAGGAAAATATAAAAAGATCATCATGCAAACAAACTAGCCAAGAAAAACCCAAAGCATGTATAATATGTAAACATTCATCATTACTCCATTAGCAGCTCAACTCCCATGCGGCCGGAGGAAAAACATCGAGCATTTCAAGGCATTGGCTGCGATGCTCCGAGAAGAAATCACTGTATTGGTTTATGTAGAAAATCTTCACAAACCATAGCATTAGATAACTGGGAAAAAAGGGCGAGGAAAAATGGGCAGCCTTCAGCTTCACAAATAAAACAAACCAAGAACAAAGATTGTACCAGGATTTTGTGAATGAATTACAAGGACAAAATAGTTTGACCTGCAAAATATTACAGAGACTGAGAGTTAGTGTGCAATTCTTATTTTTCCAAGTAGTGCATCTCACAATAGAAACAGTTTGTCCACAAAGCAGGTACGCGCAAATAACCTACACATTTCTCCAAGGGATTCTAGCTTATCAGAATACAACAGTCCTAATACTGCATGTTGTGATAAAGGAAACACCTCTACACTCTTAACTTAATACAAACTTATAGAAAATTATGGATCCACATTCCACACACATCCATCCTCCAGATTAATGAGCTTCCAGCGTTCCATTAACTGCATCCATCGGTACCAAAGGAGGACACAGAAGAGTACCTGAAGACATGACTTTAAATCAATAAAAAGTTCACACCCAAAAATACAAAGTCAATATTTCTTTTGCAGTATAAAGGATATGCACAACTTCAAAGATGTAACTGAAGTAAAACGGGAGGATCCCAATTACCTTCAAACTAAAAATTGAAGAAATAGAGTTTTGAAAGAAGAAATAGAAAAGAAATTAGGGTTTAGAAAAAAAAAAAAGGGGATAAATATTGAGTTTCGCACCCCTTGCGTGCGCTTCACATCCCTTACACTACGGGCTTCACACCCAATATTCAAGAGCACCCTCAAGAGAATTTAACTAGAAAGTTTTTAATTATTCATTGTCCATGTTATTTTATTGAGTTGAGCCTCTTTATATAGGCTTTTACAAAACTTCCCCATCACAACCGATATGGAACTAAATTTCAATAAAAGAAACAAATAAACTCAAAGAAAATAAACTAAGACATAGAGTCATCTAAGAACGGGTGATCTCCTCATCAGTAACAATTCCATTTACAAAAAAAAGATATGTCACAAGGAAAGAAAAGAGGGAAAAAGAACACAGAGAGGATATTTTGTAAGGAAAGAGGGGGAAAAGGAGAGAGGATGTCATAAAGAAATAAAAGAACTGTGGAACATCACTATGCAGATGGTATCATTGTCAACAAGACGGCAGTTGATGATTATCTTTAGTTTTCTGCTAAATGGTTTATTGAATTTTTCATGAATAAACCTGCTTTGGAAATTATGAAAACGCCTCATATTTAACTAAATGGTTTATTACAGAACAAGAACCCAACCAAAAGAGAGTTCTAAGTTCTGACGTGCAGGAACTATATAAAACAAATTCACAAGTACACAGTGTTACAGGAAGCAAAGTCAAATATGGAAGCTAGACAGAAATCTGGCTCAGGGATCGAAATATCGGCCGAGTCGGATACGACTCGGCCGAGTCGTATCCGACTCGGCCCCCTCCGGTCCGACTCGCCTGCCCGAGTCAGGTAAGTATCGCCGAGTCGGCCCGGATCGGGTCCGAGTCGGACCCGATCCGGGCCGACTCGGCGACCCGTGACTGCGCCTTTAAAGACGCAATGAGGGAGAGAGAGAGAGAGATCAGATCAGATCTCTCTCTCTCTCTCTCTCTCGCTCGCTGTTCCCCCCGCGACGCCGTCGCCGTCCCCCGCCGTCGCCGTCGCCGTCGCCGTCGCCTGCAGGTATGTCCTCCCCTCTCTCCCTCTCAGTCTCTCTCTCCCTCTCTCTGTGCCTCTCTCTCCCTCTCTTTCTCTGTCTATCTCCCCCGCAGCGGCGCGCGCTCTCCTCTCTCTCTCTCTCTCTCTATCTCTCTCTCTCTCCCCCTCTCCGCAGCGACTCTCTCCCGGCTCTCTCTCTCCGCAGTGCGTCTCTCTCTCTCTCTCTCTGTCGGTGGCTAATCTCTCTCTCCCCTCTGTATCTGTCTCTCACTCTGTATCTCTCTCTCTGTCGGAATCTCTCTCTCTCACTCTGTATCTCTCTCTCTCTCTCTCTGTCGGATTCTCTCTCTCTGTATCTCTCTCTCTCTCTCTGTCGGTGGCTATCTCTCTCCCCCTCTGTATCTCTCTCTCTCTCTGTCGGAATCTCTCTCTCACTCTGTATCTCTCTCTCTGTCGGATTCTCTCTCTCTCTCTGTATCTCTCTCCCTCTCTCTGTCTCTCTCTCTCTCCCTCTCCCTCTCCCTCTCAGTCTCTCTCCCCCTCTCTGTCTCTCTCTCTCCCTCTCCCTGTCAGTCTCTCTCTGTCTCTCTCTCTCTGTCCCTCTCTCTCTCCGTCTCTCTCTCTCCTCCACTGTGTTCCCCTCTCTCTCCTCTGTCTCCGTCTCTCTCCCTCTCTCTGTTCCTCTCTCTCTCTCTCTAATTAATTTGCATTTAATGTCATTTAATTTAGTTTAGTTTAGGTAAAGTTAATTTAACTTAATTTAGGTTAATTTAATCTAATAAAATTTTGTAATTACGTTAAGTAATTTAATAATTTTATTGAAGTTAGGTAATTAAGTTAGTGTAGGTTAATCTAGCATAAACTAGTTTAGTTTAATTTAATGTAGTTTCTACCGACGACGCTTGTATTTATGCTTTCACGTTATGTTTTGAGTGTTAGGTGATATGTTTTGAATATGTGATGCATGAATTTGGATGTTTACATTTTTTTATGATTTGTCATGATTTTTTCATAATTTTTTTGGCGCTCTATGTAGCGTTTTTTGCGTATCGCCCGAGTCCGATCCGAGTCGCCGAGACCGATCCGTCTCGGTGCCGGCCGAGTCGGCGGCCGAGACCGAGACTTTGAACCATGATCTGGCTTCTTTCAACAAGCTGAATTCAAGCTCATTGCACAAGCCAAGTGCAAGATAAATGAAGAGACTTTTTTCTCTAAATTTACCAAGAATTATCCGCTGTCAACTTTGCCCCAAGATAAGAATTATCCACTGTCAACTTTGTCCCCTCACTAGTTATTCATGACCTTATTAAAATCCACATCCAAAAAAAACATGCTACTTGAAGTAGTATGCAAAGGTAAATTCAAAATGACTTGAGTACTCATGCCAAATTATGCATAAGGTGATCCTCATAAAAAGAAAATAAAATAGGCTAGGAGGAAAAAGGTCAGGAACATTGCATAAATGTTAAATGTAAACACATCATCAAAAAGTCCAGTTAAGGCTTTACTTAATTTGATATAGTACCTACTATCTACAACTTCTACATTAAATGAGATATGGAGCTTACAGAACTAAATAACACAACAAATACAGAGTATTTAACCAGATCAAACCTATTACTAATGATAGCTCTCAAGCATGTCTAAAATAATGATAACGTAACAATAACGTTTTTCTTTCGTTATATTAATATAAGTTATAACGTAACACATAATATAAGTTACACAATTTAATATTTATTTAATAAAAATAAATATATACTATATTTAAGAATTTTTATAGATAGAAAAATAATTTAAAAATCTAAAAAAAATATCAAAACAATATATAACATATTTAGTAAGTCTCACAACAATTTTTAACGAGCATCAAGGAATTGAGGTGCTTCAATGTCGTATGCTCGTCAATTGAAGAGAGATCGACGACGAGTTCCTCATCAATTGAAGAGTCTTGCGATTCTTCGATTTTAGAGCGTTATGAAGGCCAATTCCTCGTCAATCGAAGAGAGATCAAAGAGAGAGGAACTGAGGTTCTTCGATGCTCGCCGATGCGAAAGAGAGATGCAATTGAAGAAGAACTATAGAGAAAAGAGGAACCGCACGAAAGAGTCGCCGTCGCCTGCAGAGAGAGGAGGAACTGGGGTGCTTCGATGCTTCGCTCGTCATCATCAATTTAGGATTTTATGTCGATTTGGTCTGGAGAGAGAAATCGCTTCGTTGTTTTATATTTAACAACCCATGTAAATAACGTGAGTTACGAACGCTATATTATTTTCGTAACGCAACGTTCATAATGCTCTAAAAAATACTCGTCACTAGGAACTGTGTTTTTTGCGAGTGTTATATAACGACTGAGTGCTGTTATGTTACATAACGGATTATAATGAGTTACATAATGGGTTTTTTAATACATTGCTCTCAAGTAACCTAAATGTTTAAAATCTACCAAAGTAAATCAAAAACAACAGGAGGCATCTCAGAGACTATATTAAAAAGAAAGAAAAACCACCACTCATAAATACTAGTACATAATTTGTGAATGACAAAACCTTCTGGCATATGTCTCATCTGGATTTATTAGCGTAATAAAGTGCTCTTGAACTTGCTCGGGTTCCATACTCTTAAATGTTGGAATAATATTTCATCATCTATAATTTCAGGATTAACTGAGCTCTTTTTTTTTCTTTTTCTTTTTTTTTAAAGGAAGGTGAGGATGGGACGCAAAAGGAAAGAGAGGGATGGGTTTCTCTCTTTTGGCACAGCAGGCCTCCCGAGGAGGCCCGTACAAAGGGCTATTAGCTCAGTGGTAGAGTGCGCCCCTCATAATTGCGTCGTTGTGCCTGGGCTGTGAGGGCCATTTCATTTCTTTTAGGGAGATTTTATTCAAGCAAGCAAATATGACATGGTTACAGAAGTCTATCTATCATACATGCTTCAAGGGGGCATCATGACATAACCATTTGGAGGGGGGGATGGGACAGGATGCACTAGCTGCTGGTATTTGCATCACATGATATGATTACTCCATGCATTGCACTAATCCTAAGAGATCCGCTACCGGGCTTCTGTACAAAATCCTTCTCAGATTCCCATTTCTGAAAATCACTGAATACATATTTTATTATCTAACTAGCAGTCAGGAGAGATACAAGCAGGAGCTGCGTCTAAAGTAAACACTTGTTTTGAAAATGATACTCTCAAAAAATCTGCCTTTCAAACTAAACAGATTTGATATAGAAATTGAGACATTAAAAGATAGAATGAGTATATCCTAGCACCACATCCAGGAACTTTGTCCAACAGACTCTCTCCTAAGCCCTCCATCACTTATCCTCGTTACCAAGATGAACAGCATTCAAACAGAGTGCAAAATTAAACTACTCAACCATCCCATTGTATTTTGTACATGCAGAATCAGCAGGTAAATGAATATTGCCATTTCCTAATATTCCCCCATAAGGTGAGTGCCTAATATTGTAATTTTGGTATTGGTAAATGCCAATACATATTGGATGGACAGACAGATCTAGTTCTTAGGATTGGTATTCCTTGAAAATGTATGTATGAACATGATGAATTGCAGCAACCCAATTCTTCTTCCTCCTCCCAAGTGTATGTGCCTTCTTGATTTTGGTAAAACACAAAGTTGAGGATGAACAAAACAGGAAAAAAAAAAAAAGGGAGAAAGAAAGAAAGGAAAAGTTCTCAACTATTCAAGGATCAAACCAAAGAGTGCCAAAACCTTCACCGCAAGATGCTTAACAGATGTCTCAGAAGTCAGATCATGCTTAACATAACTTACCCATCAAGTTCGGTAAAAGCCCCTATCTATTTTAGCATACAAACATGGGTTGACAATTCCTTACTTTTCCAACACCCATTAATAGTATACTAGATAATTACCTAGCTTATAAATCTGATTAGCTCCAAAAGATGGCCTCCCTGATCAGCAGTAAAATTCGACAAAATGATGCTCAAGGTTATTTAGCCATTTAAAACATGGTCACATGACCACAAATCCTTTACTTACAAACAAAATTGAGAACCAAAATTCTCTATTGCAATAGCCACATGTTTTCAATTTTGAGAAGGAATAACATTTATGAAGCTGGGTTAAATACAACCAACAGAAGTATTATATTATTCCAGCTAAGTCAAGAATGACTTAGCATGGAGTTTTGCAAAAGAAGCAATCAGAATACGTTCCTTCAACATGTAGGCACTTCCCCTGCTTTGCTTGGAAATTCGATATGTGCAGTTTCAAGAACAAAAGGAGACTACAAATGCTAATAAACCATCAATTATTATATTGGAATTACACACTGTTTGTACGTAGTATATTTATTAAAACCAGGTTCCTAGAAATTTCCATATTTTTATAGGATTTCGTAATATTCAAGTTCCTATTGTCCTCTAAAAGCCGTGACAAGCCCTTTTCCGCATTTGAATCAACATAGACCCAATCATTAAGTCCAGTTAATCATGGATTCACATGTTATTTCTAACATGGCTTGAATTTGGCATTAATCTCGATACCTTGAAGATCTCGACACCATGACAAGCTTCAAGATGGACTGAGTTGAATAAACCCAGCATTATCATAAATAAACAAGCAAACACATAGACCACTTTATGGACAAGCATAAGCTTATGTTAAGTTAGCACAAGGTCTCCAACAATTGTAACAAATAAAATTTAGAAGATAAATGAAGCTTATTAAGGAATCTATTATGGGAAAATAGGTCAAAAACATGCACGATCAAATCAAAATTATACACTGACTAAACCTCATATGACAGTATCCCCTACTTATGCGTCAGGCAATAAGATTTGGATGCGTGCATTCATAAAAATTAAGAAGACACCAGGTGATGGGAAATCACAAAATATCCCTCCATCACATGCAAATGTGCATCCATTTTCTAGCTACGAGAGAGACAAGAAGTTATAATTATTAAAACACTAATCCATCATATTCATCCTAGGGATGAGGGGTTTTGTATGTTGAGATATGGCCTCTGATAGTTTCATTGAGACCATTCTTATTTACCCTCTTTGATGAGAACAGGTGTATACACTATACAATTAAAAGACCCCTAAGTTGGCAGTGGCACAGAACTAGAACAAACAAGGATTTCATTACTTGCTTGATTATTTTCATGAACAAACTAAGTTACAAAAAAATTAGCACTAGCCTTCATTGAGAGAGAGAGAGAGAGAGAGAGAGAGAGAGAGAGAGAGAGAGAGAGAGAGAGAGAGAGAGAGAGAGAGAGGAGTTACTTTCAAAAGTATCCAGTCTAAGGCTCAATTTTAAGCTTTAATCTATTGCTGGTGTAGGAAGTAGGAAATAAACGCCATTGTGTTGAACACAATTCAGTAATAAGAGTCAATCCTGAGAGTCCAGCTTAAGGGTGCAAACTTTCACATTGGGATTAGAATCCAAAATAAGGACCTGAATGTCCTTAACTTGTGTCTTTCTTAGCAAGGACTTGTGTAAAACCACTATCCAGTTAAGGGTCATAAAGGTCCATCTGAATTTGAACTTGATTCCAATATCTGGCCAGAAAAGCTCATATCAATATCGACTGGAGTCATGTTTAAGGATTTGACATCCACCTAAAATTTAGGAGAGATTTCAACTTCAGAAATCCGTTTGAATTGATTTCTAATCTTATTTAAGCCTTAAAGCTCACCATTTGAAATTTGTTCGGCTTCAAGCATTAACCCCATCACAAAATCTAAGTGGAGACGAATTTGTGGACTTGACATCCACATGAATTAGTGAATTATAGAAATCTACATTACCAAAAGAATTGTCAAACAAAAAGACACCCTCTTTTGGCGTTACCAATGCTGCAAGCATCGAACCCATCGCAAAATATATGGCTCCAACCTAAACAAGCTAAATAACATATCAGCCCTCCTAGGTCAATATATTCAATACTAGCATCCACATCACCACAACAAGCTAAAGAGTGGCTCCCCATCTTGGTAGTGATTGCTGATCTTCTACTAACTAAATACAACAAAGGTTTAGGTGATGAATTTTGATAAACAAGCGGCATAAATATCACAAACCATAGAAGAAAAACCAGGAAAATTTTCTCTCAAAGATCAACCAATAATGTTTATTAGAGTAGAAATAAGACTATTTGTTATAGTAGAAATAAAAAAATTTCTTTTCTTTATTTTGGTCTCCCACTCCAAGTTGGACATTGTGTATTCTCCTAATCTTATTAGGACATGTATTTCTTTTCTCTATAAATAAACGACCACACCATAATTAAGGGAATATGGTCTTCTCTTCATCTTCTTCTCCTCAACATAGTGTCAAAGCGAAAATCCTAACCTACCCGCTTCTTCTTTTAAAAAAAAAAAAAAAAAACCTAACCCTAACTTTATTGCCTTCTCCAAAAAAAAAAAAAAAAAAAAAAAAAAAAAAAAAAAAAAAACTAGTGTTCAAAATTTAGTCAAAAATCCTGCCGAAATCCCCACGAGTTACTGTTCAACAAATTCTCTCGAAAATCATCAAAATTACCACAAAACACTATTCATCTTCCTTCTTACTTTCTTCTTTCCCCAAAACCCAAACCCAAAAACCCTAACTCAAATCCCTCACGTCACCACCACTCTCCCTTGCCCCCACCATTTCCTCGTCATCGACCAGCCCTGATTGGCCACCGACAACAGATCTCCTTGTTGTCGATCCGTCACCGACCAACCCCGATCGGCCACCGACAACCTCCAAATCCTTCGGTCGACCTTGCCAACATCTCCAGAAACCTGTGTATCTCTCCTCTGACCTTGCCAACACCACTGCACCCTCTATTTGATGTCGTCGACGCCTCTGCTCTCTTCTTCCCACCTCGTGGACACCCTCTGGTCTCTTGTCTACTGTCGTCGATGACATCTGCTTACCCCAAAGTTCTCGCTGACATATATAGCCTCATTTAGTGCCTCTCCTGGTGTCTCCTACCTCATCTACTACATATTCTGTTGATGTTGACTACCTCTGCACCATCTCCCGCTGTAGTCGAGATGATTTGTTGCTCTCTTTACTAATTGCTGATACTATTTGTTGCTCTCTTTCCTGATTGCTGATACTATTTGGAGTTATCTCTCTTCACTCCAGCCACCATTGCTGTCTCTATTCACAACTGCAGTCGTAGTTACTACTTGGTCTTTTTTGTTGATATTGTTGATTGCATCTGGCCTTCTCTGCAATGATTTATCTGCTTGTGTGGTACTCTCATTCCCACTCTTTATTTTTCACTATTTATGTTCTTTGTATATGGCTAAGTATAAGGATGGTCGAGGTAACACTTCTTGAGGTCGCGGTAGTCCGTCTTTTTGTGGTCGTGGTTCATCTACTAGAGGCCGAGTTTTTGATCGTGATCAGAATAATTCTCGAAAGTATACTCATTGCAATCAAATAAATCACACTATTGATCAATATTGGGAGTTGCATGGCAAACCTTCTTGGTCTCCTCGAGCTGCTTATTTGTCTAGTACTGCTGGATTATCGACTGCACATGACTCTAATACTCTTTGATACTTCCACTGACGAATCTGTGACTATCAAAATCTAAGTATGATTCTCTGATTCAAAATATACATTCAGTCTACTTAAGACATTGCTACAGTGACACATCCAGGTATATTTTGTTTAGCAAGTTTATCACCTTTCTTAGATCATTGATTCTGATGTGTTAACCCATATGATTGGTAAATCTATAGTCTTTTCCACTTTTCACACATCTTCTTCCCCTTCTAAAGTTTTTGCTGATGGTAGTTTCAAACATAATCCTGACACACTGTTAATCTCACTTCTTATCTTGTACTCACTGATATTAATTATATTCCACATGTTTCTTTTAATCTTGTATATGTGAGTTGTTTGATCAAAACTCTTCAGTGTTCTATAACTTTTCTCCTCCATCATGTACTATTCAGTACCTTCAGACGAAGAAGGTGATTAATATAGGGTATGAGAAAGATGGTCTATATCATCTTCAATGCGGTGATCAACTGAAAGCGGGTGTTTCTACTCTGGCATGTGATAAGTTTACGATTCAGTGACACTTATGTTTGGTCATGCATCTTAAAATCTATTAAATTGTTATTTCCTTCTGTTAAGGCTGTCTCTAAATTACAGTGTGAGTCATGTCAATTTGATAAACATCATAGAACTTTTTTCATCTAGGATAGTTAATCGTTGTAGTTCTCCATTTGAAGTTGTTCATATTGATATTTGGGGTCCTATAAGAATTAAAAGTGTGTTTTAGTTTTTCTTATTTTGTAACTTTTATTGATGACTATCCTCGCATGACTATATTTTTAATGAAAGTTCGCCCTGAAATTCTCTCTATTTTTCAAAGATTTTATAAAGACATTAGTACTCAATTTAATTGTTCACTTAAGATTTTATGATCTAATAATGCTTTAAAATATATGCAAAATGCTCTTCAAGATTATTATGTTTCTCACGGTATAATTCATCAAAGTTCATGTGCTCATACACCTCAAAAGAACGGCGTTGTTGAAAGAAAAAACGTCATGTACTTAACATTGCTCAAACACTAATGATTCATATGCATGTTCTCAAGTGTTTTCAGGCTGACACAATCCTTCTTGCTTGTCACTTAATTAATAAGGTTCTTTCTTCTGTTTTAGATGACAAAACCCTATTCTCAGTTTTTTTATAAAAAAAAAAATGTTTGATTTACCTCCGAAAGTTTTTTAGTGTGTTCTATTTAAATTCTCGAAAAAAGACATGATAAATTAGATCCTCGAGAAGTTCAATGCGTATTTCCAGGATATTCTCGGACACAAAAAAAATATCGATGTTGAAATCCGTCAACAGAAAGTATGTGATTTGTGTGGATGTCACTTCTTTTGAAAACACACCAAACTTTTCAGCCCTCTAGATTTCACTACAATTCCTTCGACCACTCATGTTACTCTTTCTGAACTACTAGAAGATTCACCTCCACTCCAAATTTATTAACAATGTAGAAGATTACCACTGATCCTAAGAGCTTATTCCATTATCAGTCAATTGCTTCTACTGAAGTGTCTGAGCTTCCTATAGCTCTTCAAAAAGGTACTCATTCTTGCACTCAGCATCATATAGTTAAAGTGTTATCTTTTTCTCATTCATCTCCTACATACTTTAGTTTGCAACCATATTATCTTCTATGTCTCTCCCAAAATCTCATCGTGATGCTATATTAGATCCTGAATAGAAAAATGCTATTAATGAATAGATGACTGTTTGCATGCTAATGAAATATGAGAATTAACCTTTTTACCACCGGAAAAATAACATGTTGGTTGTCGATAGATATACACTATCAACTTTCTCCTCAATGGACATATTGAGCGCTTAAAGGCACAATTGGTTACCAAAAGATACACACAAACTTATGGCGCTGATTAAGTTAAGACTCTCTCCAGTAGCTCGTCTGCATTCTGTTCGCATTCTTTTATTAGTTGTAGTGGTGAAGCATTGACCTTTGTATTAGTTCGATATTGTAAATACATTATTGCATAGCAATCTTCAAAAGGAGGTGTATATGCTTCAGTCCCCCCCCCCCCGGTTACGAGGTTAGGGGGAGATGGACAAGGTCTGCAAACTCAAAAAAGTAATATATGATGAAAATAATCTCCATGAGCATTGTCTGACAAATTAAGTACTGTTGTTGTACACTATAAATTGAGACGGAGCTCAAGGTTCTAAATATCGGATATCGGGATTGTATCGGATGGGGGTTTTTCATATCGGATATCAGGAGACACCGGAGATACGCGCGCATATCGGGCGTTCATATCAGATACTATATATAATGAAATATTGATAACTAAAAATTAGCTTAGTGTCATAGATATCATCTACCTAATAAAAATATATAATATGCATGCAAAGACAGTAAAAAATAATACACATTTGCACGCAATCGTGCAATAAATAAGTTATTTCATATCGGGTGATATTTTGAGCGATTTATTGCCCGATATCGGGCGATATATCCCCGATATTTCAAATACCGGCCGTTTTTTGCTGCAAACAAAATGGCGAACATTTTTCCCATATCGTATCGGCAACAAGTAAAAAAAGAAGATATCGGCCGATATTTAAAACAAGGACGGAGCTCCTTTGATTAGTTTATATTTGTAAGATTTTCTTCTACCAACACTATTATTGTTGCAATTTACGTTGATGATATTGTTGACACTGGATATGATCATCAAGGTGTTATTCAGTAAAAAGCTTATTTGAGTTCTCATTTTCATATGAAAGACCTTAATCTCTTGAAGAATTTTTCTAGGGATCGAGATTGCTCGCTCTCAGAAAGATCTTTCTTTGTCTCAAAGAAAATACTTTACTGATTTGTTAGGAAAAAACTGGTACATTAGGACCTAAACCTATTGATACTCCTATGGATCCTAATATTCGTTTTGATTAAAACTGGGAGAGCCGCTTGTTGATCCGAAAAGTACAAACGATTGATTCATAAACTAATTTACTTAACTGTCACTCGACCTGATATTACAATTGTTGTGAGCGTGTTAAATCGATATATGAAGAGTCAGTATCAGTTTCATTGGACTGTTGATTGTCGTATCTTGCGGTATCTTAAAGATGCTCCATGTAAAGGGTTGTATTATCATCCTTCATCTCATTTGGATATCGTGGGATATTTTGATGTTGATTGGGCTGATGATCCTATTGATCATCATTCTACTACTGATTATACAGAGGCAAACTTACTCGTATGTCCAAAAATTTATCCTAATGAATCAGAGTACAAAGCTTAATTTTTACTTTTTAGCTCAGCCTAATGAATCATTATCAACTAGCTACATAGCTCCCATTATCCCCAAACTATCAATTTGATTTCACCACTATATAATTAGATTTCACCTAGTTAGTCATCTTATTGTCCAAAGGAACTTTAACTTCTTTTCAAAGTCAATGAAAATATGTAACTTTGAGCACACACCAACTCATCAAATGGACTAATTCACAGAATAAATTATGTGAGCTGGACTCTTAAAATAAAGCATTCTGATGGAATGTCATAATAGGCAAAATTACTAAACATCTATCTTAGCATACTACATTGACTTAAAATATAGCTGTGAATGATCGAATAATATATACTTTATAAATGAACATTCTCTGAAACTAGAGCATCACATTTTTGTTTCTCAGTGATGCATACTTAGCTGACTCATACAAGCTAGAAGAAAAATTGCACATGTCAGCTAACACTAGAAGAAAAGTTCCAACAAGCTAGCATTATAATACACCTCTATTTAAGGTGGTCTTCATACTTAACTATTTTGTGTTGGCCAGTGCATGTAATTTTCCATTGACTAATGAAAAGTGTGTGGTATTTTAATGTGGGTTTTCATAAAAGAGGAGTGTTGTATTCAACTTGCCTTTGTTATTTATAGGTATAACAATGGAAATAATGTCTGTAAATCCTTGAGGAATCTGTCATCCATAATTCGTTCTTCATTAAAATATGACCAAATCATACCACATTAAAATACACTTCCTAGTTCACCAAGTGACGTGTCTTTGAAACTAGGTCCATACCCGCAGTTGATAGCATACATATCCTTTAATTCAACAAAGAATACACAAAATTAAAAAGTTGTGTGATTTACAAGCATACCCAATTATCAGTGCATCAATAAAACACTTACCCATTCCCTACTCCGGCACTGCCGAAGCAATCATCCCGGTCTTCCTCGCGTACGCAAAGATCCCACCAGCCTCGATCACGGGCCCGGCGTCGCCGATGGGCTTCAGCGCGTACTCCTTCCCGGTGCTGTGATTGATCAACTTGCTGGCCCCGAGATCGACGGTCACAATGTCCCCAGTCTTGCACTCCTCCCAGATTCCAACCCCCTCCGACTCCACGGGGTAAACCTCTCCGGTGGCGACGGAGTTCCTGAAGAAGATCCTGGCATAGGACTCCGCCACCACGACCCTTGCCCCCGCCGCCCGAGCGCCACGGGCGCGTGCTCGCGGGACGACCCGCACCCGAAATTGGCGCCCGCGACGATGATCGGGTAGCGAGTGGTGTCAGATCCGGGTTCGACGAACGGGGTGGGGTAGGCGGCGGAGGGGAGGCCAACGAGGGCGAGGGATCCGAGCTTCTTGTACTCGTCGGGGTTGGAGGGCACGAGGGTCAGGTGCTCCGCCGGTATGATTTGGTCGGTGTCGATGTTGTCGGAGAGGACGTAGCAGGGGCCGTGGAAGGTTGGGGCGGTGGGGGAGGAGGCGGTGACGGTAGCGCGGGGGGTGAGGCTGAGGGGTTTAGGAGAGGAGTGGGGTTGGAATTTGAGGGAAGGGGAGGGTTTTTTTGGGAAATTGAGGAAGGTGGTGGGTTTGGGAGAGGGGAAGAGTGAGGGTTGGGAGAGAGGAGGAAGGTTGAAGACAATGATGCCGCCGCCGCCGCCGCCGCCGCCATTGCAGTGTAAGTTCGGTGGACTAGCGCGGTTGATTGGGCGTTGTATGTAACGTGGGGGATCGGAGATTGATACCCAAACGGGCCAAACCGCAGACCAAGGCACCCAGCAGATCAAGGCACCCACTAAAATTTTTAAGGGTTTTTTTATTTTAAAAAAACTCATTTCAATAAATAATTAAGAAAAAATTCTCTTCAAAACAATTATCAAAATCGATCTCTCCCCGTCACATCAGCGCCACGTTTGGCGATTATCATTTTCGCTTCGCCAGCGCGGCCGGCGGGCGTGCGGAGGAAAGAAAATTCATGTTCGGATCCGAACACAAAAATAACTTAAAATTCTGAGTTTTAAAAAGAGCACGAGCTCATATATAAAAAATTTTCAGAAAGAGAGAGAGGAGAAAGATGATTTTTTTTTTTGTATACAGTTCATGTTCGAATTTTCAAAACCTTAAACTGAATTTAAGCTCTTTTTTAGTTCGGGTTTTGAAAACCCGAATCTAAATTTTCACCTCTCCGCACGCCCGCCAACGCCTCGCTGGTATCCTCGCTGATGTGACGTATCAAATATCGATTTTGATAATTATTAAGAGAAGTCCTTTTTTTTAAGTTATTTATTAAAATCAGTTTTTTAAATAAAGAAACACAAAATTTTAAAATAGTCAATTGCCCCCCTCCTTCCACCCTCCCCCTCCCCCTTCCTCCGTCGTCTCCCGTCCACGCCCCTCCCCGTCCTCGCCCTCCCTCGCACCCCCTCCCGTCGTCCCTCCACCCCCCCCCCCCCCCCCCCCCCCCCCCCCCCCCCCCCCCCCCCCCCCCCCCCCCCCCCCCCGATCTACTGTTCGCCAAAACATATATGGATATGCGGCCAAAACAATATAGATCTGTTTCGACTGGAGTTGGCTGAAAAATGGATTGAGTAGAAGGGGAGGGGGAAGAGGGGAGGAGAAGAAGGGAGGTCAGGGCAGAGGGGAGGCGGGCGGGTAAGAGAGGGGGGAGGGAAGGCCGGAGAGGAGACTATTTGTTTGATGCGGGATTATTGAGTTGGATGCCGAACAAATAATCCCACATCAACTAGATATAAGGATGATTTTGAGTATACAAAAACTTGAAAAACTCCAATTAAAAAGCTAATATTTTGAGATGATGTCCCAAAGACTACAGCCCCTCGTGCACCAGCAATCCTAGAAGCTCCTAAAAAGCAACTAATTATGAAATGGATAAGCAGCTTGCGCGTGGAAGCAAATATTCTATCTCATGCAGGTAAAAAAGGCACTTGTCAAAGCCTAGCTAGCTTTCGTTCCCCATATCTCATGGGTCTTGGACTTCTCAATAAATAGCAACACGATCAACGCCTTGAAAGGAAGAATGAAAAAAAATTTGGGCTTCGAATCCCTAGGGGAGACACCTTTTTTCTCAAAGCATGGTACAGAGTGCAAGGTCCCAAACATGTTCCAGATCTTTGAGATGTCAATCGTAGTCTCTTTTCGAAGCAAAGCACTTCGCCAAGTTCTCCTTGTCAAAAGCCACATCAAAACCTGGATGTTTATAGATATGGAGAGGTATCATCAAAACCACACACAACCATCGCAGAATCACCTTGAACACACTCCACACATTTTGTTTTAACGAAGATGGTTGACCAGATACATGGAGTTCACTAATACCAGACAGTGAGAGGGCCATTGGTAGCAGTCTACTGTTCACAAAAGTCCAGCTCTCATCAAAACCTTTTATTCTGCACGGGAGAATTAGCCCGGCAATTTGAACGAAAGAACTAAAAAATAGCAGCGGCAATAACGAATGATTGAAATAACAGTGACAGGATGTCTCCTTTTGCGCTATCACTCTGTGCAATGCAACCACCTTCAATGTCAGACCTTCCTCTGTCCAATGCTTCCTTTTGCACCATCACACGGTATAATGCTGATTCACGCCTTCAATGTCCAAGCCCTTCCGTTTCGCTGAAGATTCAACCCGTCCTTTTAGCGTGTGCAGCTCTCTCAGCCTGCATAGTCAGAACCAGCACATATCGATGGCATCAGATAATTTTGCAGTTTTCCCACAATAGAAAGATTTTCCATGTTATTCTCACCTGAGAAATTTTCATAAACATTGCAAACGAGAATTATATAGGCTACTAAAAGGACATGGAATTTATAGTAAAATGGTTTCACAGTGGCTTCCTGTGATATCTGCAATTGTTTCAAATGATACTTGTATAAGAGTGGCTAATGATCACGATGCTACATTTCTCATTTCTTATTTCCTCATTTCCCTTCTTTCCTGACCTAGAAAAGTCTTGTAATTTATCTCCCATGGTTGGCATTTTGTATCATAGCCAAATGCATCATGGAAGCAAAATGTGTGGCCATAAGCATCAGTTTGGTTTGAAGGGAACAGTTATAAGAACTTTGTTTCCTCTCCCCAAAGAAAACTAGATTTTTTTCAGCCATAATTAGAAATTTTGGACAATATGAAAAATGGTTATCATTATGATTATGTGCTAAAATTTTCAATTTTTTCACCCAAAACCAGTAGAAATATATACTTCAATATTTTTTAGTTAGGTAGAAAAATGTTCATGTTATTATAAGTTTTCATGTCAATGATTGTCTGCCAAACTGAATGATTGAAAATAATTGTACCTCTTAAATGAATTTTTTCCTCTCTTCAGGTAGATGTTCCATTACTATAGATTTAGCCAAAGCCAGATTAAGCCGTTTTGATCTCAAGACAAAAAATAATGATATAAAATAGAATATCTCAAATGGGAAACTTTAGTGATTTAACAACAATGAAAACCAGCCCACTTGCAATGCCTTTCATTGTAGGACAAAAATCTTTTTTGACTCACCTTGTAATTTCTGCACGCCGTTTAGCTTCCTCAGCCATCTGATTAATATCACTGAAACTACCTCTATCAGTAAAAATCAGTCGTTCTGCAGGTTGCAGACCATGCAATGTCCGTTGCTCGCGGGCCCATGCAGCCTCCCGAGCTTCGCGACCAAAATCTTTCTGGCTTGTAAATGCCATCTGAGAAAGATAATTAACCCATAATGCGAAAGTAAAAAATGTGACGGCAAGACTAAAACTAATAAGAGATGTAAATATAAGTATCATAAACTGAATCAACAACGGAATCGGAAAACCTAAAAAGCTTTAAAAAAGAAGCCAGTGCTGAAATAAACATAGTATCAAAGCCAATGAGATACCAACCCTTTTATCTAGAACCAGATTCCAGGCCTTCCCACTAAGAGCATATCGTACACCAAGTTTAATTGGATCAAGCAACAAATAGATAACAATGTTGTACACCCAAACAACTGCTGTCCAATCCCAACCTATACCTCTGATTCCAGCAATTTTCCAGTTTGCTTTAGCAGCTATCACAGTAGCAATCTGTTGTGCAAGAGTTGCAGAAAATAGAAAGGAAGTCAATGGCTCACTTTAAGTTTTAAAAGAACAAAATAAAGAAAAATAATTTCCATGGCGTAAGTCCATCCTCAACTACTAAACAATAAATGATTAGGATACATGCTAACGGAAACATAAACATAAATAAATATCATATTATACTGTAGCATAGAGAGCTTATTCCTGTAGGGGTCAATCTATAGTAAGCTTATATGTACTTCTGTGTGTGCGTGCGCGCACGTTAAATTGTCTGAAACTACCATGAACTACTAGTGTTTTGCTCAAAATTACACTTCCAACTTTTTTCCCCTTGAAGTTACCACGAACTCTGTCTTTTGCTTAAAACTCCCGAACATTGTTAACGAAGTAAAACGTCCTAAATGCCCTTTTTAAAAATATTTTATCTTTTCAAAATACTTTTTTTTTGCAAAAAACTTCTCATGTCAAATAAAATAACTACAAGGGTTTGTTTACAAAAAACAATTATCTTCTCTAAAATGAAAATTTTGTATTTTAGGCAATTTCTGTAATTTATAAATATTTTCTTAACCAGAACTTGTATATATCGTATATATGGTTAGTTATTCATGCAAGGGTATTTTTCTCATAAAAAAAGTCACGTGCTAGGCACGTGACATGACAGAGGAGTTACAAATGTAGTTTTAAGCAAATACGCGGGAAACTTTGTGGTAGTTTCAAAAACAAAAAAGTTGATAGTTTTGAGAAAAACTCTAGTAGTTTATAATAGTTTTAGAGAATTGTGTGTGTGTGTGTGTGTGTCTTAGATGTCATCTAAGAGACTGCGTCAGATGGCGCGTTAACTCCAATCTTCTATCATTTTTTTATGATCCGACCACACCTTATGATTTTCATATTTTAAAATGTACACATATAAAAAAATCACGTGGTTTGTAGTTTGTTTACTCATGTATCAAATGGTTCAATTTGTTCTATTATTGAAGATTATGATGTGACGTCAGACCGTGAAAAAAATTGGAGCTTCGATGTGTCATCTGACAGAGTTCTCTTAGATGACATCTACGATACATATTTCTCATATATATCTGGAAAAAAAATATACCTTAGATGCTATCTAACAGAACCTTATCGAATGCTGTATCAAAACTACGTAGTTTGGAATTCATTTACTCATATATCAAATAGTTAAAAATTTAACCATTTTTTAATAATAGAACAAATAGAACCATTAGATTAATGATTAAACAAACTCCAATTCATGTAATTTTTTATATATACGTCTTAGGATATGAAGATTATGTGTGTCGTTGGGTCATGAAAAAATGACATGGAGATTGGAGTTTTGATGCGCCATTTGCCAGAGTTCCATTAGATGACATCTGAAGTACATATTCCCCCCCCCCCCTCCTCTCTCTATATATGTGTGTGTGTGTGTGTTTGTGTGTGTGTGTGTATGTAGTCTTGATTACTTTATATTCACAAGCTAGTTTTCACCTTTGAAATTTGGACCGCCACATAGACAAATAATGATGGGAAATGTGTTAACTCTCACTCTTTGGGGTGAATGAGAAAAGTGTGCGCGCGCACGCACGTGAAATTGTTTTTGAAAGCTGTATAAATTTTTTTTTTGAAAGGTATAAATACAATAATTAGGTAATATGTGGATTTTCCCTATACAAAGCAAGTTGACGTATATTCATGATAAGTAAAAAAATAAGGTTTTATGCAGAAGGAACTGCCAATCCAATTCTTTGGGCTGTGTTCAAACAGACCTCTTTCGTCCCCTGCTGAACATCCCAAACAAATAAATGAAGAATTCATATGAGAAAAAGATGGAGCACTAGTAAACATTTCAAAAATCCTTAATATTTGAAGAAGGTTTATATAATATTATTACTGTATGAGATCAAGTCCATAAACTAACACTAAATTTTAAGGAAAGAAAGTATATAACATGAGGGCACTGTTAGCACTGTATAGATTTTCTTGAGATTTTGAGGGCTTAAAATAAGAATGTGCAGAAACCACGAGGGTGTGATTTGCTTACTGTCATCCTTGCACTTAACATACAATTCTTGGCATCTTGTCAAATTTCTAACATAATTTTCAGATATGAAGGGAAACTCACCAGCTGAGCAATTATAAATGCCGCAACAAGGAGAAGACCAGGTCTCTCAAAGTAAGAAAAACCTCTGGAGCGAGTCACGAAAATTAAGGCCTGACTAATGGTGCTCACTTGAAGGTATACAGCAGAAGCCAACATTTCTGTGTTATCAAAGCGAAGATCATTATTTGATAGATCTAACTTGTTTTTGTTGAAGGTGTTGAGTTTGAAAAATGGCTGCAAAAAAAATAAATAAGATGCATTATTCAATATGGATCAGAAAGCATATGGGAACGGGAAAGTGCATTTCAAGACTATGAACAGACACAGCTGAACTCTTATCTCATGGATTTAGCTTCTTTTTTGAAGGAAGTTCCTCACCTTGGAAGCATGCTGCCAAGAAAAATAAGAGTAGATTAGACTTAATATATAAAAATACATGTGGGGGGAAAGGAGCATTATAAAATTATGAGTAGCATCAGCAAATACAATATGAAGTTATAAGTACTAGATTTTAAGCACGTGCGATGCACGTGTATTATAAGTAATTATTCAAAACTTTCCACTCCTGTTAAAATCTGTTCCTGTTTATAACTCATAAGAAATTAGTTAAGAGTTTTAAACCTAATTAATTATATGATTTTTCTCTCAAATTTAAGATAGCTAATTATCTATTTTTTGAAATGTTTTTGGTACCCTAATTAGTTAAGATAACTAAATATATATATTTTTAAATGTTTTTGGTACTCTGCCAAATAAAAGTTAGATAACAAATAAATAAATAAATAATGGACGTTTGAGATACAATTGAGAAGCAGTTGTGTGACATGCGAACATTAGGTCAATTATTAATCGATTCTAACTCCTTAGGGAGTTTACATTAAAATAGTAATAATAGAAATAGAAATTCATATTTACAATATTAGTGCTTAACTTATTAATCTCCTATAATTCTTGAGTATCTTATTTGATTGTAAATTAATTACAATTTTACATCAAACTTATAAAATATTAAAAAGTCCTTATCTCAAAACACATGCATGAAATTCTATTCAAAAATGCTTAACTTTTTTAGGATGAAAACGTAAAAATGCATGGAAGTAATTGATATACAAAGAAAGTCATGCAAATTAAGATTTTGTCATGGCTTATTTTTAAAGTTTCAGGTTATTGGTGGGTCCCATGGAACCACCTAACATTTCCTTTTTCGTTATGAAAGAACCGTCTTCTAACAGTTACAGACATATGCATTCTGGTGATTGGTGGGTCCCCTTTTTTTAAAAAACACAATACATATAAATGCCTGCACTCACTCTCCGGAAAAAGAGAGGGAGGTTGGGTGACTGGTGGCCCCGCACTTGTGGGGTCAACGCCAAAAAAGAGATCACATATCTAAAGCTTCTCGGAGAAATTTCAACATTAAGCACTAGAATGCATCCTTGGAATCCTACTTATTACAGAGTATCTAATAATAGAAGAAGGCAATTAAGATGTTACAGAAACTTTTGACATAAGCACTAATTATAGAAAAGTTAACATGTAAACTACAAATGCAACTTGAAATACAATGACCGCATATGTTTGCTCATAATTCTTGGTTAAGCAGGAATGAAGCACTATCAAAAAAAAGTTGTTCAACAGCATTAGCAAAAAACTAGGCCTTATTCCAAATTGTTTGGGGTCAGATATGTGAATCCCTTTTCTCTATCCAGCTTTATTAGAGGTCATCTCTTCTGTTAAATTAAGAACTATAATATCCTTTTTACTTCCTCAATTACATTCATTAAGGTCTACCCCTAATCCTTGGCTCTTCATCAACTACAATCATCTCTCTCCTAATTGGCACAATTGTAGGTCTCTGTTCCAGATGTGAAACCATCTTGATCGTCATATTATCCTCAGTCGAAGCTACCTCTAACTTCTTGCGGATGCCTAGGAAAGAGTTAGTGCAAATAAAAGTCGACAACTTTAGGTATAAAACGATATGAGTGTGAAAACCTACAAATGTTTTTCTATTCAGTAGAATGCTCTTGTTATGCCAAGGCACTTCAAGACGCATGACAGAGGCAGCTGACAGGCCAATGTGTAGTGTTTTATTTGATAGGTCCCACAAATATGTCATTAGCAATTTTGGTTGACTGCATAGAAAGCCTGTGCTACATAGTTGTCAATATTGTACAATATGTGATACGCATTGTATGATACGATATGATATGACCTGAGAACGATACGTATTGAATGGTTGTATTGGGGTGGGTCGGTTATCATACGATATGATTCATATCGTCCGATATGTTAAATTTGAATGTTAATTGGGCGTTTGGGTTTGATTTGGATTTCAAGTCCATTATTTGCTTTGTTTATGAAAAATAAATTGTGAGGACCCAATAGATACTTCTTCACTCTATGTGACCTCTTCTTTCTTCGTTGTCTTAGTCTTCAATCACCTTAACTCGGGCTACAAGGACTATTCAAGTATCCCTCTGTTCTAATTTAGCCTCTCTATTCCTTTAGAATGTTAGTGTGATTCAAAATATGATATTCAATTGATAATTATTTAATTGTTAATATAATGTGTTACTACTTATTTGTTTAATTCTTAACTGATTCGGCATTGGTCTGATGATTGGTATTAGTTGGTTTTATCATGTATGTGTCATTATTGTTGCTCTTTGTTTCAGCAACAATAACATTAACGAAAATCTTAGTTGTATCATAAGTGTCTGATTAAAAGTTTGTTTTGTGGTGTTTCTGATTAATGGCTTATTTGTCACCGGACTTGAAAATAAAAAATAAAAAAAAGATTTTGATTTACTTTTTTATTTGTATGTGTTGTATGAACTTCATATCACTGTGTTTTCCGGCTATTAGCATCTCTCCTTGGTCATTCTTTGATTATGTTTTTGTCCACAGTTTTGTGATATATATAGTTGTATGCTTAATAGCTTAATTATTACACAAGAGTTAGCACATCTTATAATGTACTATAGGATATGATGCCTATGACAACGTTATTCAATATGTATCACGATTTGACAATTATACCTATGACAACGTTATTCAATATGTATCACGATTTGACAATTATTTTATGTTATATCATTATGGTGTCACCTATTAGGCTATTACTGTCAGAAGAATATAGATGAAAGCTACGAGTAAGAACATTCAATTACCACAAAAAACTCAGTCTTGTAAGCTGCATGGTAGAATATCACAGTGGTGATAGCCAAGTAAGCTCCAAGGACAACTCCAGTTGCAAAAATTTCAGAGAGTTTCCAAGAATCAGGAAGTGGAGATGGCCTGACCCTGTCTTTGGAGATAGTCATGATGGTACCTAAAATACAATGACTGCATTAGAACAAAATTAAAGAAAATGAACAAAAGAATGAAGGCCAGAAACAGAGATACAGTAAAAAACAAAAGGACACCAAGTCAGTTGTGAAAAAGAAAATTCAAGTCAGAAGTCTCACCGTCATTAAGAATGGCAATCACAAGTACCATAAAGGGAGGAAAATCAAACTTCCAGAAGGCGTTTAGCAACATAAATCCAAGCTGTTGCAGAAAACACAAACATGTGAGAAAAGATGAGCCAAATTAATATGGTCAATCAGATGAAATATTTCTATAAATTCATATTGCACCCCCAAAACAACAAAACAAGGGGGAAACACAAAAAGAGAAAAGAAAGGTAAAAAAACCTCCCTCCAGCCCTTCATCACCACAACAAAATACGACTTTGTCAAATTTTAGTTCCACCTTTAATGGTGGCTTGAGTTGGTAAACCTTTATGAATGTCATGCTGCCTATACCAAATAATATCAATAGCTTAAAGCAAGTGCAGAATGCAGACCTACTGCTTGATTAAACATCAGATCCATATTTGATATATGACATTTAATATCCATAAGGTTCTCAAACTTCTGTAAAGACTTGCATGCGTATACACGCGCACTATTTTTGGACTTAGACATGCCTAACCATTTATCAGATCAACAAGGTATGGAATCAACAGCACCACAAGGAAAAGCTTTAAAATTAAAGAGGCTAGAAAATTTATTGATCAGAGAAAAGCAAAGTCGCAACTTACCACAATACGTATGGTTATAGAGATGGCATATATCTGCAAGCAATAACAACATAGAATTAATTAACACCAAATACTATCTTAACTTGTGTCTGAAGGTTGTTTGTACAAGAAAAAATAAAGATGACAACTTATTTTCCAACAAAACACTCATGACCGCACAGGAAATCAAGTATTGTTGCAATTGATTGATTCAACAGAAAATGAAAATGACAAGTAGAACTGTGAGACCTCCGATATGAATAAGAATATGTTATGCTTCTAGAAAGAAGTTATATGAATCAACAAACAACAAAAAAATAAACAACTAATAATATCAGATTCAGCAGAAGATATTGCAAATTGGACAGTAAATCTTTTTCGCCATTAATTCAAAAATAAGCAGGGAAAGTGGAAAAAGAACCGAACTTCTAATCTGGATTTCTTTTAAACCCAAGTTTTTGAAATAGAAAAAAATGAAAAAAAATAAACTAAAAGCTTATTTATTTAAACGCTCTGATTAGAGAACATCAAACACTTAACTTTAAAATAACACATTTTTTAAATATAAGATGTTCTATTTTTTAAGCTAATGTTTTATTTTTCCTATCCATGGGTCTAATAGAAATGAATTTTAGTGTTTAGGGGCCTTTTCGATTTTGACAATAAAGGGTTTAAATAAAACTCAGTTTCAAACTATGGGGTCATATGCCATTTCCAAATAAGTAACCAGTAAGTGAAAAGATCGAATGAAATTAGAAGGAAAGAAACAGGAAAAAATGGGTGGGGGGGGGGGGGGGGATTGATCCTTTTACATGCTCTACTGTCAGATTTTAGCTCTTCAGTAATACTTCTCAACGGTCATTTCTATAGTCATTTATCTTCCGAGTTCCTAAAACGAGATTTTTCACCAAAAGTTCAAAGAAAGTTATAAAATAATGCAGTAGAGTCCTAATAGCATTTGGAGTCCTAGCGTTCCTAGTAACGTTAAGGCTGTTTTTGGCAAGTGGAGTTGGGAGTTGGGATTTAGTGCCTTGGAAGAAGAGAAATAGAAAAGAGTTAGGAATTAGATATTTTTTGATGTTTGGTTGGAATTAGATTTACCTAGAGTGGGTAGAGATAGAGGGGGGGGGGGGGGGGTTAATGTTACCAAAAAGTTGGAAGTAGCTATTTTTGAGTTTTTTCCAAAATCATCATGACTTGTTAACTCTTGCCAATTTTTGATCGCCTGGCAATAATTGGCATGAATTAGCTCAATTCCAGAGCTAACTTTTTTTTGCCAATCAGGGTCTAAAAGTGTTAGTCCTAATAGCTAGTTAACAAGGAATTTATAACAAAAATATGAAATAAAAACATGTCATTGGAAGGTCAACAACACATAGAGGCATTTAAGTTGCATTGCAAATAAATTATATGGCTGAAAACCCGATTACCGTATAGTTTTTCATTCGCTGAAAAATAGCACGGCTTGTTAAAACAGCACTGATAATCACACTTAATCCAGGCTCTGTAAGAACTATGTCTGAAGCACTTCTTGCAGCATCAGTTGCATCAGCAACTGCAATACCTATGTCTGCCTTCTTTAGTGCAGGTGCATCATTGACTCCATCTCCAGTCATCCCACATATATGTTTCCTGGCTTGAAGTCTCTTCACAATTTCATACTTGTGCTCTGTACAGGGAATACAATCAAATTTAGTTCAGTGAAAGCATAAAAAGACATAATGATCTGCATATAACGTACCTGGAAAAACCCCAGCAAAACCATCTGCTTTCTCAATTAGTTCATCAATCGGTAGAGCTGCAAATTCGCTATCTTTGACTTCAGCCAGTAAAGATGAAGACGGATACATATTTGTGCCCATCCCCAGCCTCCGCCCAGTTTCCTTGGCAATTGCCAATTGATCACCTGAAAATGTTCCAGGTCAAAGAAAGTTTGAAATCAGAATTAATAGATAGGGCGATAGCGACAGTTGGCTGATTAGTGCTGCTGCAAAGAATTCCATGACATGAACAGATCAATTCCGTAGATGAAAGATAAAGAAACTGATTCAGAAAAGGGGTTGGGTTGGGTGTTTGGTGGCAGTTAGTTCATAGTGGTGGTGGGGTTTGCAGGTGGGTATGGGTGTGTGTAGGAGGGAGGGGGGTTTGAATCTAACTCTACCATTCACGGATATAAACAAAGGGAGATTGGAGGTTTGAATCTAACTCTACCACTCACGAATATAACCAAAGGGAGATTGCATGCATGCATGTGGGTGTGTATGGTTGCATCCATACATACTAAGAAAGACAGGCAAGCGGGGCAGGCAGATAGAAAGTGTGTGTGCGTGCGCACACATGCCCGCGTGTGAGTGCACAGCGCACGCGCACACGCGGAAAGGGGTGGGTGGTTTAGATTCTCAGATAACACTGCAGAGTAGCTTTGATATTTGGCCACAAGGAGACCAAAGACAAAGGGCACCAATTGTGTGTGATGTAGAAGATGTTTATAATATTCCCCTTTCTGTCCCAATGTCTTTTACAACATTTACCAAAACATGGATGCATCCCAAACAATGATAAATCACTAATATCTCCTGATGACGTAGGTTTATAACTATTCACATTCTCTAAATAACATAAATATGCAGACAAGCTAGCACTCCTTTGTAATGTAGTTTACTTTTGCTTAGAAATATTAAGCTTCAGCACTATAATTGCAAATTACAAGGTGAAGAAAGTGCAACTTCAGCAGAGAAAACCACCTGTGATCATCTTCACACTCACTCCAAGCTCCAGAGCTCTTCGAATTGTTTCAGCACTGTCGTGGCGAGGAGGATCAAATAGAGGGAGAAGACCAATAAATTCCCAGGGCCCTCCAGGACTTTCTTTAGAACCATCAGGTACTTCCTGCATAAGAAGTGAATCAGGCTAGGAAAAACTGAGAGAATCTGGACAAAGTAAGGAAATGAAATGAAAACAGAAGTCACCTACCTGATAGGAAACAGCAAGTGACCGAAGTCCTCTATCAGCAAATTTGTCAATAATCTCATGCACTTTGCGTGCAATGTCTGAGTTGTTTGATGCAAGATTAAGAATCTGCAGGGAATATCAGAAATTTAACACGTACAGAAAGTTCCTGTCTTCATAATGGTTTCCCCTTAAGTTACAAGAATAGTTAGAAAGAGAGACATGCTTAGGCACCAACAGCGCAGGTCAGGTGTGAGAAACCCAGGAGTTAAGGTACTTGCAAGCCCAACTTATGCATGCAAAACATCCAGATTGTGCTATGGAGAAGTATGGAGTATGCTATGAAAATAAATTGAAAATACAAGATCCGGGAGATATGAACTTTACCTGTTCCGGTGCCCCTTTGCTCACCCTGTGCATTTTACCAGCAGCATCTAAGTATGTAAGCGCAGTTCTTTTGTCAGTTGGGTTGAATGGAAGGAAATGGACCTCTTTAATGCCAGCACGAGCCTGCAGGAAATTGAAAGAAGATCAATGTACAAACTTATTAAATACATAGATACATGCAAGTTACGCACGCGCATACACGCACAAGTCAAAAGCAGGTCATTGTATGAACTTATATATGTTACGTAACTGATATGCACTGATACCAATTGTTGTGACTCTCAGGATCGACGTTAGCGGAACTTGGCAATATGAACAGTACTTGCAAAAGGAAAGCTTGATGTAAAGAAAACTAACAATACCTAGACAAAAGAGTAATAAAGAAAGGACATAAGGATTTAACGCGATTCGGCCCAAACTTAGCCTATGTTCATGGGGAGAGAACTTGAGATAGCTTTATTAATAGACTTTGTATAAAGATATCTGACCTTCCTCTTGATGCAATAAGAGTATTCACCTTCCACTTGAATCTAACCCTAAATTATAAGAGTATTACTTTCTCTTTACGCACCTTCAACTTACTCCTCTCTTTCTTGGCTTCCTCTGGTCTCCTTTACTTGAGATTCTCTGTTGTAAAACCTCCTTGAGACTTCTTTTGGTTGAGGCAATTATAATGCTTGATTAAAATTTTTATTTATAAGATTTTACAATACAACTCCTATTTGAACTATGAGATGATTTTGACCTTTGGATGGTTGAAGAATCTTGATCAATCCTTTTAGAAAATGATCTCCTTGATCTAGAAGGATTTTAAACATTTTAATCTTTAGAAACAAACCTTTATTGAATAGGAATTAAATCCTATTCATACTCCTGAAAAAGAATATTGCAATCGCCTGAAAAAGAAACTGCTTCATCTTAATTTGCTTCTTCTGCTTCAAGTCATCGTCTTCTCCAACGCAATTGAATTTTCTTGAACCATCATCTCTTCTTGAGATAACAAGGCAAAATACTAACAATCTCCACCTTGACTTGTTTTGCGAGCCTTTAGCAAAACAACTTGAGATTTCAAATTAATACCTTGATTTTTTCCTTAGTTGTAACAGTACCGTGAAACCTTTAACTCTTACCCCCTCTCCTCGGGGCCTTTGGCTGACTTACAGCCATGGCTTGGGCCATCTCAAGCCTTATCTGAGTGCACCCTTTCTCTTTCCCACAATACTTTAACCCGGTTCACGTCCTTTTGCAGTCTTCCTTTTTCTTGAAACTCCACCTCGAGATAAACTCCCTTCCAAACTTATCCTTGAAACTCCACCTCGAACTGAGTTTTTTTCCTTCAGCTTGTATAACTCTCAACACTTCTCCTTTCAGGATTACCCTATCTCCTTGGCTGACTGTGACATCGCCTTATTGCACTTGAATCCGGCAACCTTTTTCGTCGAGCACCCTTATGGATATTAGATTATACTGTGCCTCCGGGATATACCAGACCGCCTCCAGAGCACGCACTATCTTATCTCTTCCTGTAACCTTGATTATCCCAGTATCGATAACCTCGCAAGCCGAATCATCCACCATCTTGATAATCCCTTCCCCCTTTGTAACTAAATAGTTATTGAACAGTTCTTTTTGGGAACATACATGAACCGTATTAACTAAATTAAATATCCAACCTTTACTTTGAGAAGCGTTGTCTTCGTAAGAAGTCATTAATATTTCGGTGTCCTCTACAATGCTTGTTATGTCTGCCTCCACAGCTTACCCCTTCTTCTTCAATCACTATTTTCGATGCTTGCAGTCATTCTTCTAATGACTTTCCCTGTGACAAAAGTGACACACCTTTGATGAGTTTGGACGTTTTCTTCCTTCTCTTCTTTTCCTTCCCGTGACCACCAAAACCGATTATGTCTGCTCCTCTTGATTTGACCTTTTCCTAATCTCATTAGATAAGAGAGTTGACGTGACCTTCTCCAAGATGAGAGTTTCCTTACCGTAAAGCATAGTAGTGACGATATGATCATATAACTTTGGAAGAGAACAGAGAAGTATCAACGCCTTGTTCTCCTCGTCGATCTTGACATCAACAGTTAGAAGCTTGCTAATGACCTTATTGAAGAAGTTTAGATGCTCCAACACTGATATCCCTTCCTTTATGCGTAGCCCATATAGTTGTTTCTTGAGAAACAGCTTGTTGGAGAGGCTTTTCGTCATATACAACGTTTCTAATCTTGACCACAATCCCGTAACCGTTTCTTCATCTATCACGTTGTACATAACCTCGTCTGCGAGACATAGTTGGATCGTGCTTGCCGCCTTTAGATCCATCTCCTTCCAATTCTCGTTTGACGTACCTGCAGGTTTTACTGACTTACCCGGCAAGTTCTTGTGAAGACCTTGTTGCACCAGCAACGCCTTCACCTTCTTTTGCCATAAGCCAAAGTTTTCTTTGTCATTAAACTTCTTGGCCTTGAATTTTATCGTAGAACTTCCTATTTTCGACATATTGCCCTTTGTCAACTTTTATCTTTGATAACAATTATTGCGTAATTGATATGCTCTGATACCAATTGTTGTGACTCTCAGGATCGACGTTAGCAGAACTTGACAATATGAACAGTACTTGTAAAAGAAAAGCTTGATGTAAAGCAAACTAGTAATACCTAGATAAAAAAGTAATAAAAAAAGAACACAAGGATTTAACGTGGTTCGGCCCAAACTTGGCTTACATCCAGAGAGAGAACTTGAGAGAGCTTTATTAATAGACTTGGTACAAAGAGATCTAACCTTTCTCTTGATGTAACAAGAGTATTCACCTTCCACTTGAATTTAACCCTAGATTATAAGAGTATTACCTTCTCTCTATGCACCTTCAACTTGCTCATCTCTTTTTTGGCTTCATCTGGTCTCCTTTGCTTGAGATTCTCTGTTGTAGAAGCTCCTTAAGACTTCTTTTGATTGAGCCAATTATAATGCTTGGTTACAACCTTTATTTATAGGATTTTACAATACAACTCCTATTTGAACTATGAGATGATCTTGACGTTTGAATGGTTGAAGAATCTTGATCTTTTAGGAATTGATCTCCTTGATTTAAAATGATTCTAAACCTTTTAATCTTTAAAAACAAACCTTTATTGAATAGGAATTTAATCCTATTCATACTCCTCCTGAAAAGGAAACTCGCAATCGCCTGAAAAGGAAACTGCTTCATCTTAATTTGCTTTTTTTTGCTTCAAGCCATCGTCTTCTCCGACTCAATTGGATTTTCTTGGATCATCATCTCTTTTTGAAAAAACAAGGCAAAATCCTAACAATATAAGCACACAGATATGCATGTCACACACGCAGGCGCGAGGGGGGGCTGCCTGGATGTAGTGAACGTGTATTATGCAAAAAAGTAGCATATATACTTTTTTTGCTGGACCCGATGATACGACACAACTCTCTCTCTCTCTCTCCATATGTGTGTGTGTGTGTGTGTGTGTGTGTGTGTGTGTGTGTGTGGAGAGAGAGAGAGAGAGAGCCCAGATGTAGTGAATGTGTTTTATGCAAAAAGTAGCATATATACTTTTTTTTACTGGACCCGATGTGATCTAGTGGTAACGATTGGTGATGCATTACCTTCACTACATGCAAAACTTCATGCGTGCGCGCATGTGTGTGTGCACACGTCGCATGCACACCACATGTAGTAAATGGTCTTTTATGCAAAAAAGCAGCATATATTCTTTTTCACTCAACCAATGTGATCTAATTGTGAGTATAGGTGGTGTATTACATTCACTATGTGCAGCCCAGGAGGTAGTGAATGGTCTTTATACAAAAAAGAGCAAAAGTACCTTTTTACTAGACCGATCTAGTAGTCATGTGCAGCACAAGATGTAGTGAATGGTCATTTATGCAAAAAGGAGAGTATGTCCCTTTTTGCTGGACCTGATCCTGTGGTGAGGATGGGTGATGCATGACCTTCACTATTTGCAGAACCCTATACCTCTGTGTATGCCCACATGTGTCCATGTACATGCAAGGATTCATGTGCGTGCAAGAGTGTGTGCGCACATGCACAGACTCCCAAACAGAAATACATGCTAGATTTTTGGCACATGCAACTTACATGTAGATGTACAAGTTTTAGGGGTGGGGATGCAAAGAGATAATGGAAAAAAGTAATAATATTAAGAGGACTTATATGCAAAGTGCCTTGCTAATTTATTTGGACATTCTACAAAAGATAATTATGGAGGGTGAAAATCTACAAGTCTTTTGTAGAATATCTAAATGAATTAGCACAGCATCTACTCGTTGCAATAAATAGTCACTTAGATATTTTCACCCTTGATTGAGATGGTTTGAGCAAGTGCGCCAATTAGGAAAAATGATGGTATCATAGTTAATGAAGCGATGAGGACTAGAAAGAGGCCTACACGAAATTAGATGGAGGTAATTAAGAAGGATGTATTACTGTTTGATGTTGCTGAGAAAATTGCCCGACACAGAAGTGAATGGAAGAAAAGGATCATGTAGCCGACCCCAAAAGTTTGGGAGAAAGGCTTCATTATTGTTTTTGTTGTTTGAAAATCTATAAGTTTATAGAAATGAAAAAAACACAGCAAAAGAAATAATAAAAACATAATATTTTACAATTTTAACTTTCAGAGAAGCATACATGAAAATCAAACACTAATTTCATGTGAAACTTTGAACTTTTTTTTACAATGAATCCAATGATATTTGATGGAGTATAATTAACAATCAACAAGTGAAGCCTCTCATATACATGCAAACATATATATAAAGATAGCTAGGCTATTTTTAGAAGCATCAGAGGTGTGGGTAATCTTCCAGTTCAAATTCCAAGCCAAAGTTTCCAAGAAAACAGTTCCACATGTTGGGTGTTATATGAAATATCTAATCTATGTAGACCTCAAAAGAAAGATGACAATTGCAACATATTTAGACCACCCATTAAGGTACCATGAAATAAAGCGTTTTGTTTGTTTTGGAAATTCTATTTTGTGGCCACTTAAATATAGGCAAAAATGCTAAAAGCATTTGGTTTTATTTGCTAGGTATGCTAAGTAGCTAACTTATTTCGTATCTAGACAATGCATAAAATTAGTAAACTACACTTTAGAAAATTGAAGTTAAAGATTTGCAAACCTATAACTACAACTTAAAATAAACTACAACTTAAAAAACTAACTTTAAATCCAATCATGCCCTTAAATTTAGAGATGGTAAAACAAAATAGAATGTAATATGAAAAAAAAAGACAGCAAACCGGTGCATGTCTGTTGTCATTTTTTGTGGTGATGCAAGGAGCATGTGGTGGGGGCTGTGGGACCAAACCCAACTACACAAATGTACAAGAATTTGCATTTAAATTTTTGTTAATAAAAAATTTTGTATTTCTATGCATAAATAATACTAATATAGAAGGATATTTATTCATATAATCAATCATGAGCAATATCACCACAGAATGTGAAAGAAATAAGATTTGCCTGATCTAATAAATAATAAAACTATTAAAATTTTTAAAAATCACAAACATTAGCACCCTCCTCCCACCAACCTCCCCACCCCCCACACTCCGCTGTCCGTGGAACCAAACCCTGGCTCCTCTTTTGTCCTCTTTTGGAACCAATATAAGTTATACACTCACTAACTTATTGACACCCCTTAACTTTCAGATGTGAGAAAATTAAAGAGAAAAAAAAATGCCCATCTAAGTCTGTTCAAAGCGCCCTTTACCTCTATTGGGTCTGCTAACATAGAAACAATTGCCGTGTCAATGGCATCCTGATTTTCCAGTCTTGAAGCCCTTGCAGCCATGAGAACAACTGTATCCTTGTCAACGCCTTTGGCAAAGACCTGCAATATTACTGATCTTTGTCAAAATCCTCTCAACACGCCAGGACAGAAAGCTAAGAACTTCCCAATGAAACAATTAAAAGAATTTGAATTGGAGGATGAAATAGAGGTTACACCTGTAGCTCAACTTTAGAATCATATAGTGGGTTCCTCTAAAAAAAAAAAAAAAGATATCAAATAGTTTTCTTCACCTTAGTTATCAGGTATCTGACTACTGTATTTTATGAAGGAGATTTAATAGTATCTGACAGTTATATTTTAAATATTTTTGTGACATTATGCCAAGACATGTAATTGTATGCTTATATAGAGTGTAACCTCAATCATATTCTTGTCCACCGAGAGCTTGTTGAGGGTTAAAGTTCCTGTTTTGTCACTACACAGCACATTCATCCCAGCCATTTCTTCAATGGCTGTCATTCTTTTTGTTATGGCACCCTGCAAAATTGGAAAACCACATTCAACTTGCAGATCTTATTGCATCAATTGGTTGTGAAATGAGATGTCAGAAAAGTACTGGCTTACAAACCTGCTGGGACAAGCGATGTGATCCAATGGCCATTGTGACAGAAAGAACAGTAGGCATAGCAATTGGGATCCCACCGATGAGAAGCACAAGAAGGTTATCGACCACTGTACGATATTCGGCTCCATGAACACCATACATCACAATAGCATCAATAATCATTCCAATACCAATTGAGCAGATGCAGAAATTTCCTATTGCAGTCAAAACCTGAAACACATTGATGGAAGATAAATCTACTAGAAGAATGTGTCAGTGGAAGCAAAACAGAAAGCACCATGGATAGGGAGCTGCCTCCCAAGTCTATACTTTAGTTTTTAATATTTCAAACCATAAAGCAACTTAGAACCTCTTAAAACAGTATTTCTAGAAACATTGAAACTCACCTTCTGAAAATGGCCGACATGTGTTGTTGATTCGACGAGATGTGCTGCCTTGCCAAAGAAAGTGTGAACTCCAGTGGCAATGACAACTGCCTCTATTTCACCTTGTTTGCAGGTTGAACCTGAGTAGACTCCATCACCAGGATTCTTCGTCACTGGTAGTGACTCTCCCGTGAGTGCAGACTGTAGTTAAATTAACACAATTTGATCTCAAGATCACCATCTTATTCAAATTCTTTATCAAAACAGTGATGTTTGAAATTTAAAAAACGGTTTAATAGTTTAAATCATAAGAATTCAAAAGGTCGTAGTGAAAAAAAAAATCTTAGAAAACATGAAAATATGAAAACATGTATACTGAATAAAGCATGCTTGCTATGTGTATGCGTGCGTGTACCCGTGCATGCTACCAAAAAAACAAATATAATCACCACTAACAAAGATAATATCAAGAAAAAGAATAATATTAACAAGTGAGATGTGTCAGAGTTGACACATATTTTGTCCAAAATATGTATTACCATTTCTGGAACATTTTTCTAAAGATGTCCCTTAAAGAAAACGTACTGTTAAAATGAAGTTAAATGTTAGCAATAAAATTTGTTTACCTTTGAACATTGTCAGTGAGACAAAGTTAACTATGATTTTAACTTCAGATCTTCAAGTAGAGGATTTTCTTTTTCTTTTTCTTTTTTCCTTTTTTTTTTTTGGAGGGGGTTCAAAGATGTTATGGTCCAACCAAAAGACAAGATGCAGTATTGAATCTTGCTCTACACTATACTCTTGTAGAAGCTAGAAAGAAGCATGAAGATAATGGCTCTACTTCATTTTAATTATTGACAATGTATAACATGTATATATAACATACACAAGCAGACACTGAGATCCTGGATTCTGTGAGTTTATGATGCTTTATGAATAACACTATGTAGCTTCTTCGAGAACCGCCATGCTCAAAACATGAAGAGAAATCACCAAGTGAGTTGGCTTTTTGGCTGAGGTGAGATCTCATGGATTTAGGGCCCTTGATCATCAGAAAACAGAGTGCAACATACAAACTGAATTGTAACCTGTACAAACATTTTTGGTACTGATAAAGTCTCTGCAACTGCACCAAAACTCTGAAATTGTCGTGAGGATTAAGGGTTATATTTTCAATGCTTAACATGCTCCCACAGGTCGAGTCCCCTTTTTATGGGCCGAAACCTGGGCTTATGCGCAGCGATGTTTTTTTCTTTAAATCCGCTTTTTAAAGCACACCTAGTGAGAATTGAACGTGGGTTGCTCTGACGTCATATTAAGGTCTCTCTGTCACTGCACCAAAACTCTATTCTGGTGAGAGTTGAGGGTTAACAATAACAAACCTAATAAGTTGATTTTTCATGATCGAATAGGCATATATTCTTTGGTGACAGTCCACTAATAATAATAATAATAATAATAATAATAATAATAATAATAATAATTTAAAAAAAAACAATAATGAGAAATGGTAATGACAAGACAATAATAATTAACAGGAGAAATCATCAAGTGACATTACATTTTAACCATTTATAGTTATCACAGATTTTCTGTGAGCCAAATTAAGTTGATACAAGTTCAGCTTATTGATCAGTGATATCTTCCAATAAATGATTTCAAGCTAAGGATCTGCTAATCAGAAGCCTATCAAGCTGACATTCAATCTACATCAAGATTCAAACCTTTTCCATCTGGACTAGAAAATAGTGTCAATAGGTTACAGAAAAGAAAGGAACTTAAGCAGGACATAAAATTATGTGCAAACAAGGTAGATTTTGGAAAATGGCCCTAATTGACAAGAATATATCAACCAGATTCTTGGGTTTCTGATGATCAGAGATTGGAAGTGGAATTGCATTGATAAAGTTAAGAAACAATGACAATATAGCTAATATGAAAAACATAGTGTCTTCGCCTATTTTCTACTTCATAGGATGAAGCTCCCGTTTCTCCCTCTCCCTCCCTCCAAAACTTACCGAGGAGCAATACATAAAGACCATTAATGACTTGACCATCCTAAATTTTCTCTTGAATGTACTTTATTGAAGTTTTGGATTTTCTTTTAATTATTCAATTTATTTCTAAAACTATAAAGACATCAATATCACCTCATTGGTGACCCTTTGTCTGTATGACCTTAGTGATCACAAGGATAGTCCAGCCCATCGCCTTATATCACATTCTCGCCGACTCTCTAAAAGATCATCCTCAAACAAAAAGAAAGGAAAACAAGCCTTTTGCCAGTAATCCAAAGTTGATTCAACATTCTTCTTAACAAAACACTTATATCAAGTATCCATACCGAATGAAAAGTTACCCAACAAACTTTTGTCATATCTTCAAATTGCCTCATAACTAATCAATGTCATCACAGTGATCACACTTACACGGTTTTCTCTGCTCCTTGCCACACATGAGAATACCATCATAATGGATTCTCCTTAACTGGTGCATTAACTTACAAGTTAAGAATCCATTTCTACAATGCAAAATAACCAGTGACCTTTATTTAAAAAGAGAAATAAATGGTAACTTTAAAGAGTTATCAGAGCCTCACGGAAAATTAAAGTGAAAGATACCTGATCAATTTTTAAAGGATCTCCTTCAAGAAGACAAGCATCAGCAGGAATAATATCACCAAGTTTAATACTGATTATGTCACCTGGAACCAGCACTGCTGCATCCTCCTCACTCCATTTCCCATTGCGTAGCACCTAATGAATTTCAATACAAGACAATAGAACATCGACTTAGAAATGATCTGTAAAGATTATAGTTAATCAAGAACCATATGTCATGTGACTTCCCAGAGTGGAAGAACAAAGACCTTGGCCTTTGGTGCCAACCGAGCCATAAGAGCAGCCGCAGCATTGCCAGCATTATTTTCCTCTATGAAACTAATGGTAGAATTGATAATGAGCAGTATCACAATACCAACAAAGTCATGCCAATCAACACCCTTCTTCTGCAAAAACTCAGTTTGGCAGCACAAAGCCATAATAATAAGCATCAAGGCATGTTTTCACCATTCTTTACAACAGAAGGAAATGTTAGAACATTAACATCCATTAATAAGCAAAAGTAGAATAATTTCAATCCATTTGTAGAGTTGGATTAAGCAGTGAGTGAATAATAGTTTGCGCTACTGGACACCCTGAATACCGAGGGCAGTTTCCAGAACGCTAAGGTTTAGCTTTAAAGCAGTTTAGAGCCGATGTTCCAAATATATTGTATGTCTTAAGAAAATAGTTCTGCTCTGTTGTGGCATCTTTGTTCAATTTATTTCCTCCATCAAATCTCAAGTGTAATTTGAATTTCCATATAGTACAGAAGGAAAGATGTAGCTTGTCTGATAAACACTCTTAGAAAGATCATATTATTACCTGATTTTTAGCTTTGTTAAGATAAGCTATCAAATGAGAGAGATCTAAAAAGTGGTTTAATCTTAATTTTAGCACGTGATTTATATCATTCTAACAAAGGTGCGCCAATCTGAAGAAACAGAATTCAGATTGGAACACAACTTTCTTCTGAAATTGCAATTAGTAGAACGAGTATTGCCTCAAGTAGTATAGGAAATAATGGTTTTTTTGTTTGTTTGTTTTTTTGGTAATGTGGAAGAAATAATGGTACGGGCTAAGGTTGAAGGTAGATAAATCATAAACACTTTAAGCATATAATAAGCATTATGCAGACAGTCTCGATACAATCAAATATAAGAAGATCCCCTGGAACATAAATAAAGAAGAAAGACTGAAAGAGATGTGATGGAGAACATAAAGCTGTGTAATTTGTCAAATTTCACCAAAAATAAAAAAAGAATGTTCACAGTATACACATAAATGTGTACAAAGTCAAACCAAACAGTCTCTATACTAGTAAAATGTGCATTTCCATAGAAAATACAGTAAAAGAACAACAGAAAAAAGTTATAAAGTTGCATGGTCCATTAAAAATAGTAATTAAAGAGTAAACTAAAGTTCGTTATTTGACCCAATTTCATCATACTAGCATGCTGGTGAATACTATTAGAAAACAGTCAAATAGCATATTTTCCAAATCACACACTATTATATTTTACAAATGCTAAGACTTCAAGAATAGTTTTATCTTGGTCTTGGTGTATGCAATACTTACATCTCCCCTTATATTGCGCCCTCCATGTGCAAAAGCAATGGCAATAATTGCTGCAGCTTCCATAACCCAAGATAGTGGATTCCACATAAACCCCAAATATTTCAATATTTTACTTTCCTGCAAAGATGAAAAAAAAAGGAAAATGACGAAAAAGTCACTGCAAAAATATAGATCAAGGAAATATTCAGCTATGTGGCTACTTCATAATCTGTTTAGCCTAACCTTCTTCTCTTCAAGCTTATTAAACCCAAACACGCCTAAACGCTCTTGAACAGCATCAGAGCTTAAACCTTCTCGTGTGCATTTAAGGCTCTCAAAAACCTCTTCAATTGGTACATCTTCCTGCAAGAGTTGGTTTCCAAATCAAAGTGATAATTTAGAAAAGTTCAAGCTTGTGGAACAATATACTTAACAAAGAAAAACTAGGTGATTCCTCAAAACTAAATGAACGGTTCTTGAAAATACAAAAAAAAAAATGAATATGAGTAAATTTCCTACATTAACGAAAAGAAGAGGCGGATGCAAACTGATAAGATCACAATGATAATGGATCTTAAAATATTTATGACACCACATTTGTAATTTGGCTAGGGGAGTTGCAGATAAAATATAGAAGTGAAATGAGATTGGAAGCTCTAACAACAAGAAGAAACATGTATAGGTAAATTCTGGAGAGATTGACTAAATACAACCATAGTGAGTAGTCACACACTCACAAACTACTGAATGTTCAAGAGGTATGACTCAAGGCTTTCAAAAATCAACCTTTCAAAAAAGAAAAGAAAAAGGAAAGGAAAAGGAAAAGCAAAAAAAATAGAGAACCTAGGCAGATAATTTCAAAAGGTTGTGTCCAGTTTCAGATACTGTCTCTTTATTATTATCCAGACAAGAAGAAAATCGGCTATTAATGTAAGCTTGACATATCTAAAAATGATAAAATCTACATACAAGATCGACAGCTTCTTTGTTGATTGCTTCAAGTGCAACTGATTTCTCGTCCATAGCTCCTCTCCTGATGCTCAGACACAGGGATTCAATATAAAATTTTCTGCACAGACCAAAAGAGGCCATGAGAGACACTTGGATCAATGCAACAAGGTTTTCGACGATTTGCAATGAAAACTTTAAAACAGTTCAGGAATACTACAAATTTGAAACTCTCAGCCCAACAAAAAAATTGAGACTTTCAGGAGAGTGCAGTGTTCAGCGGTGACAATGATCACTGGATCTTGATGGAGCCAGCTTAGATTGACTTTACTTGTTCAAGTCAATTCAAGCTATTCGGCTTGTTTAATATCAGCCAAGTATGATTGTTTTGGAAACAGTTCATTTAATCAACAGCTCCACTTAGAGCGTTCCTTCATTGTAACCTTAGATGTGAAAGTTTCATTATGATTGTTTTATGCATTATGTAAACACTGTAAAAAAAAAATTCAATTATTGGAATAATTGAAAGTAAAGATACAACAGAAATTAAGTGAGCTTAATACTAAATAAAGCAGACATTTGCCGCAGCATTTCCTTTTTTAAAAAAATTACATATAGCATATAAAAACAGAGATTTTACCTAGCCTAATCAATCAGTGCAAATCACACGCAAAGCTTGGCTCACTAAGCTCTTATTGACCCAAACATAGAGAAAATGAGCAACTAACTTATGGTCTGCAAAATTGACACTTCTAAAAATAATGACCTGACTGAAAATAAATGGGTCAAAGGCAGCAGAATCCAATTAAACACAATGAGTTGAAATGAAATGGGTCACTCTAGAGACTCAAACCAACCTAGGAGTTAGATGTGGGCCCTACAGGGGCAAGTGCCCACCTTGAGATTTCGCGGGGGGGGGGGGGGGGGGGGGGGGGGGGGGGGGGGGGGGGGGGGGGGGGGCGGGCGTCTAGTTTACTTTATCATATATACATATTTTGTATAAGATGCTTCTTCTCTTTAGTCCCGCTGTCTCCATCTAAACCAAATAAGCATGACCCCAACTTACTCTGAATTCAATCTGAGGATTATGAACTACATCATGATTTCTCTTCATTAACTTATGTGGATATTTCACTGATTTATCATGGAAAACAATTCATGAGCAGCAACTCAGGTAGTGCCCTGACTCTACCATAATAACCCAATCAAAATTAAGAAACCCAAGGGTAACCCAAACCAAGAAGAAATGATTAATCATGAATTGAGTGTGTCTATAACAGAGGAAGTGGGAAAGCACACTTCATATAAACTTTTGAAATCCTGAAACAGGATATGTCTGTTAACCAAAACACGCTAGCTTATGAATCAGAAAAACTCCATTATTCCTCAGCAATAATAATTACTAATGCTTTACTTCTCTCAAAAAAAAATTACTAATGCTTTACATTTATAGGAAAATAAAAAAATGTTTAGACAAAAAACAGAAAAGTTAATAACACAGAGAAATTGGTACCGAAAGTTGACCCCGATCATCTACCAAAAAATCCCCTTTTTTAATTTCTAAACACAAACAAGATGCCGTTGAGTTTCTTTTTTTGTTGTGTACAGCTTAGGAATTTACCAGAATCTTGAAATTTTAAACTAACTAATTGTTGTATATAATTACAATAGTAATTCCAACAACAATAAAGATCAAAAACAGCCATCAAATTTGAAATTTCTACTTTCACTCTACATTATGAAAATCAAGCCAAAATCTTTTTCCCCTTCTTTTGAGAGCAATTTATCTACTTCAATTAAACTCAGTCCTAAGGTAAGATACCTCCAATTCTAAAGGGTCTCCTTCGTGAAATCGCTCAAGATCGAGAACCGAAACCTTAAATGCCCACGACTTAGAACTCAAGGGAAATCGAAGCCCAAGACCTGTACCATTGCCCTCATCCTCCTCCTGGAACTTCTTAAAAGAGACCGCCATCGGCAAGAAGGGAGCAGAGTTATATAACATGCCGGCATCGGATCCCATCGCTGGCAGCCAATTCGAAGGCACAAGATCCAAGCAGAAGAGACGCAAAACAGCAACAAGAGAAGAAGAACAAGAGAATCCATTGCGATCAAAACCAAAAACTCTAAGATTATCGAGAGATCCGCCCTTGGACAAGTAGAGGGAATGGCGTTGATATCTTCAGAGCACTAGATTTTTCTTGCTCTTTTTGTTTTTTGTCCCGCCATCGCCGAGCACCGAGCTCTTAGAAACGGCTCCCACGTACAGTCGTACTCTCCCATTGGATCCGATCGGATCCGATCCGTTAGGCTTTTTGGCACCCGGATTCAGAATCTCGAGACCACTGGATTCTTTGCTTACGTGGCACATAAATACGTGTCGGTGCAATGTTCTCTGTTTGGAGGCATTCAAGGGATCATTGTCACGGTGCGCCGGAGAAGATGTGTTAGTACTCGTTTTCAGTCCGTACCTTCTTGTTTTTTCATGTCGAAATTGAAGTATTCTTTGGTTTGATGGAAATGCCATGAGAATTTGTAAGTGAAAAATGAACGTGAAAAATATGAAAATATAGTAACAAATTGAGATTTGTGTAATTTTTATTTTTAATTTTTTGATTATTATGTGTCAGAGTAAATGAAAAAAGTATATTGTGTTCTTAGGTATTTGATTAGTAATGTGAAAGTGAAAGTGAAAAAAATTTATCGCAAAGTTGACCATAAAATAATATTAAATTAAAAATTAATTTGAAGTGACTTTTAAGAACTGTAACTGGACTGCATGTGAGATTTAAATAACATCAAAATTAGCTATTTTGAGTTACAATTTATCACAAGTTAAATTTACATGAGTACAAAATTAACTGTAACACCTAAAAGTAGAAAAAGGTAGTGTAAAAAGAAGGTGTAAAAGGGAAAAAGAAAAAGAGATTTTTTTCATTTCCTATTTAAAACAGACAAGGAAGTAGAAAATGAGTTTTCTCACTTCCCTATACCTAAACACGCTCAACAAGTATGAAAAAGTACACGAAGACTTACTTTCCTGAGGAATTTGGGTAGTATTTTTTTTCTTTTTGAAATATAAATAATAGCCTGATGTAAGCGAAATTTGAACTTCAAACCTCTTATCCACTGTTAAAAAAAAACATTACCACTATGTTACAATGATACTTGTAATTTGGATAGTGCTCTAAAAAAAGAAAGAGCACTTCAATATAATTATGTAATTATGGAAATTTTGAACAGCAAAAGAAATGAATCTTAGAATTTCTAGTCAAAGAAAAAATTTTCTAAATAACAATTTAGCGGATTTTTCCACTTAATGAATCGGTTCTTGTTTAATTTAAAAGTGCCGATCATTTTTCAGGATTTCACGAGTGAGATTTGAAATGATATAATAAATTTAAGATGTTTATATTTAATATTTGTAATACCGTTGTTACCGGAACCAACAACGTCTCCGTCTTAAAATGTCTTTCAGTCGTTCTCTCTTTCTTCAAAATTTAGAATTTTCAGAAGACACAAATATAAGAAAAATGAAAGAATATATATCGAGATGTAAATACCAGTAACATATTTTTTTATAGTATAGGAGAATAATTTATGAAGCCAAACCAATTCTTTTATCTTTTCTCAAAATAGAAAATTTTGTTGCGGTGATGTTTTCAATATTTTTTACCTTTTTGTATTTTCTTTCTCAGCCGATGAGATGAGTACACGCACTACTGTCTCATCTAAAGTAAGAAGAAGTTTTTCTTGTCATGTTGGTGAAGACATGCCTACAAGCGATAACTTTCATATCATTTACCATTATCTTTATCGATCTTACTCAAATTCTCTCCATTTATTAATAATTTTTTTAAAGAAAATGTCTTCTCTTCTTCTCTTCTACCTCTCCGTCTCATGCTGGTGATCACCTCCTCCCCCAGCCTCCCCCCTCGCCTTTGTCGGCGAACCCCCCTTTCCTCCCCTCTTGCCGAGGACCCCCCGGCGTCCTCCCCCCCAATCTCTGCCCCTCCCCTTGCCTGCCCTCTCCCCCGACTGTTCGGCTAGATTCTGGTCGAACTGATCGAGATCTGTTCGACCGGAGTTGTTCGGGAGCTGGCTGCTGAACATACATGTTCCTGTTCGGCCAACTCTGACCTAACAGATCTCCATCTGTTCGACCGGAACCCGACTGAATAGCTGGGGAGGCTCGCCGGCGAGGGAGGAAGGCTCGCCGTGAAAGATAACGGAGGAGCAAGAGGAGAGAGAGGAAAGGAGGAGGAAAAAGAAGGACAATTTGAACTTTTTACTAAAAATAAAATTGTCAAAAAAATTAATGACACACTTGTAATTACTTGTGGGGTGTCTTCCTGATTTTTTTTTGGTGCAAAATCCGCTCCCTTCAGATACCGTCGTTTTATTGGTATTGGTATTTGGGATCTTCACGTACATTGAATCCACCACGATGACTAGGATTAAAGACATGAAGAGTTTAAAAAAGGCAATTTGGACCCCCAACAAGTCGGGATAAAAACTCAAACAAAAGCAAATAAATAATACGAAAAAAATGCCTTTGTTAATTGTAGACAACAAAAGGTTAAGCGACAGCGATGGGCCCAAGACACCAGTTTAGATAACATATTATATATTCTTATCATTCTCCTTTAACCTTTTGGTAGTTGTCTTCGACCATGCTTCTTAATTGTTAATTATATTGTTTCTCAAGAATTAAAAAAATTACAGGTATCAATAATTTGTTGGATATGTATTTAATTTTGGAGGGAAAACTTGAGTTTCTCTCAATTTGTCTTTGATATTTAGTCTCACATTGGATAGATGAAGAAAAATTGAGTAGTTTAAATACCAACTCTTTCATTATCTAGTGTTATGAGTGTTAGGCCATGAGCCACCTATCCACACGCACGCGTCGAATCGAGCCGGGCCTGGCTGGTTTGGGTTCGAATGGCGCGCGCACTCACGACCTGCGTTCAAGGGGGTCTTAGACCTGCTACATTTGATCTTTATATTCGGATCTAACTCTGAACTTCAGGAGGGAGTAACCCGAGTATCTGGAGACATGGTGTGATTCCTGAGCACTTGAAGTCAGAATTGATATAGAGCACTTGGACTCAGAATCGACGCCAGGTAATTGGACCTAAGGTGATCTCAGAGCGACCCCAAGCACTTTGATCTCGGAGTGAACCCCGAGTACTTAGACTCGGAGTGTCCCCGAGCTCCGTCTCACTCTCCTGATGTACTTCACGATTACTGTTTTGAAGTGTAACGTTTTCTTGACCCGGTAAAAGCGGATCTGTGAACGTGCAAAGTAATTGCAAATTAATTGCAACAAACCTGAATGCGCACGTAATTTGCGCGGGGCTGTTCGTAACGGGTAGTGTTCTTTGCCTATAAAAGGAGTCTCTCCCTCTTCATTCTTAGAACAACAAAAACTGAGATCTACAACTACATTTTTCTTTTATTCTATTTTCTAGACAACAATTCTCTGTCTGAGCAGAGGCAGAGCAAGAGGCTCTGCTTACTGTCCTAGGCCGAGTGCTGGTGATTCCGGGATTCTTTTACCGCTATTGGATAAAGCCGAATCAATGTCTGGACAAGGAGACAGGTTTTTGATCCTTTAGGGGAGCGGCTACGCGACTGCATTCCCCAGGCAAGTCACACACACGCGCGCACGCATATATACATATATTCTGATTTTAATTCTGTAGTAGCATGCTAGCAAGCTTAATTTAATTCTGATTTTAATTCTATAATAGCATGCTAGCAACTTTAATTTAATTTGGTTTCAATAAATTGATTTGCATGTTTTTAAGAAATAGCACAATTTACCCAACAATCTAAATGATCAAAATTTATATAATTGTTATTTCTTATTATCATGCAATAACTGATTCTTGCTATTTTATTAGGACAAGAATACATTAGTCTAGAAATTAATTTGAAATAAGTGTTTAATTTCTGAAAGTGTGATTTTATTATCTAGATTGTCTACTGCTCTTTATTTCTAGCTGCAATCTTGTTATATCACTTGTCATATTATCATACAAGATTTTCCGTTTTAAGCTACCTACTTATACTAAATTTTGACATACTCAATAACTTAGAATACAGAATTCAGTTGCTCCATCCTGTCACTATGACCAACCCTGGTCATTCAAATGGTGTAAAACCTGAGAAATTCTCTGGCATATTTTTTAAGAGGTGGGTAAACCAGATGGAATACTGGTTGGTCACTTTAGGACTCATTTCAGCCATAAAAGAGTCAATTCCTGCACTTTCTCCTAGACCATCATCTGTCAAATCATCACCTGTTGAAACTCCTCCTACAACTCCTTCCCCTAACATTTATTTGAAACTTAAAGAGATTGACCATCATTATCTTCATAGAATTCTTAATGCACTCTCTGATAATTTATATGACATTTATTAGAATGTAGAGTGCCAAAGAACTGTGAAGAGCACTTGAGGAAGAATATGGCCTCGATGATGCTGAAATCGAAAGATTCACCTCCTTCTCCTTCAATAAATTCATGATGTCTGACAGTAAACCTATCAATGATCAACTTCATGAATTTTAAGATTATATCCGACACCTTCAATCGGAAAGAAATCAATTCTGTGACGATTACAAGGTGTCATGTCTCATTAATAAACTCTCTACTTCCTGGTCAACCTTTGCTGGAACCTCCGTCATAAGCAATTTGATCTTACCCTTGTTCAAACCTTAAAAACGATTCCCATAGAAGATGAGCATAGGCAAAACTCCAAAACTAAGTCAAAAATGAAAGCTAAAGTGAACTTGATAGAGGATAAACTTAAACGCAAATTTATGAATCACAAGGACAAGAAGTTCAAGAAACCCAATCACTTTCATTCTTCTCCTCATGCAAACTTTTCTTCTTTCAAACCTTTTCAATCTTCCCCCTTCAAATCCAAAACCTCTGGCAAGAAGACCGATGAAAGATTCTGTTATGTCTGTGGGAGAATCAATTACTTAGCGTCACAATATTTCAACCGGAAGACAGAACCAGTCAAAGCTCAACCTAGAGGAAATGAAAGAAATGACGGACACAAGATAAACATGGTAGAACTGAACTCCAAGTCTTTTAGGTTAGATTCTTCTCTTCCTATTGTTAACTCTATCATTTTCTTCTCGGACTGGTGATTAGACTCAGGAGCCAGTATTCATATCTGTACTGATCGCTCCTAGTTTAAATCCGAGCAGGAACAACGTAGAAGAAGCGTGAGCCTAACATATAACTCCACTAGAGAGAGAAAGAGAATTGAACACATTGATCTCAAAATGACCTCAGGAAAAGTTTTGACTCTTCAAGACGTCCTGCATGTACCCACACTTCAAATAAATCTGAACATCGAATCTTCTCTTCTTAGAGTTGACTATAGGATTATTAAGAAATCCAATAAATTTGTAATCTCCAAGTCTAATATTTTCTTTTGAAAAGGTTTTGTTTGTGATGGCCTTGTCCAGCTCAATATAATCAATCCTTATGATAATAAAATTTCTATTCATGATGCTTTGAACTGAGTCTTGTGATATCTAGCATTGAAGATTAGGACATATCAACTTCAATTCCATCAAGAAAATGATTAACTTGAATCTCATTTCTAAATTTTCTTTTGACTCATATTCTAGATGTGAAATATGTGTTCAGGGCAAATATGTCCGAACGTTTTTTCATTCTATTGCAAGAAATTTTGAATCCCTCGAGCTTATTCATAGTGATGTGTATGACTCGAACATAGTTCTTACCAAGGCGGTTGAAGATATTTTGTGACATTCATTGATGACTACTCCAAATTCTGTTACACCTATCTTCTCAAATTCAAAGATGAAGTTCTCGATTGGTTCAAGGTGTATAAAGCCAAAGTTGAAAATCAACTTGAGAGGAATATCAAGGTTCTAAGATCTGATCGCGGGGGGAAACTATATCTCAAATGATATGCCACAATTCTGCCAAGAACACGACATTATTCAAGAGGTAATTGCTCCCTACACACCTTAGTCCAACGGTGTAGCTGAATGAACACTGATGGACATGATAAACTGCATGTTACTCAGCTCAGATGCACCCAAGAACTTTTGGGGAGAAGCTCTCCTTTCTGCTTTTTCATTCTCAACAGGGTTCCCCAAAGAGACTCCGACATTACTCCTTATGAACGTTGGAAAAGGAGAACTTTTAACATTCAATTCTTTAAAGTCTGGGGTTGCCTGGCTAAGATTTCAATACCGAAATCGAAGAAAAAGAAAATCAACCTCAAAACTGTTGATGCTATCTTTATTAAATATGCACTTGATAGCAATGTTAACTGATTCCAATTGCTTAACTCTGAGATCAGTGAAATATCCAACAAAACCATCTTTGAAGTTAGGGATGCTGTCTACTTTGAAAATATCTTTCCTTTCTAATCTAGAATCCCTAGTGATCCTTCTTGTATTCATTCTCTTTTTGATATCCCTTCTTCTAGTTCTGCTCCTGCAACTTACTTTGAACCTAGGAGTAAAAGAATTAGGACTCTTACATCTTCTGGTGAAGACTTCTCTACCTATCTTGTAGAAGGTGATCCTAACTCCTTCAAAGAAGCAATGGACTCTTTTGAATCTCTTTTTTGGAAAAAAGTCATTGACAGTGAGATCAAGTCCACAATGGAGAACAACACTTGGATTCTCACTGATCTTCTTCTAGGATGCAAGTCTATTGTTTGTAAATAGATCCTTAAGAAGAAACTCGGACCCGATGGTACTGTCGATAAATACAAAGCCAGATTAGTTGCCAAGAATTTCATCCACAAAAAGATATTGAATTTTTTGACATCTATTCTCCTGTTGCCAAGGTCTCTTCTATCAGAATCTTTCTTGCACTTGCATCAATTCATAACATATTCATACATCAAATGAATGTCAAAACTGCTCCCCTGAATGGCGACCTCGAGGGAGATCTATATGGACCAGCTAGAAGAATTCATAGCCAAGGGACAAAAAACAAAGTGTGCAAACTTGAGAAGTCATTGTATGATCTAAAACAAGTACCTAAACAATGTCACCAAAAGTTTAACAAAGTTGTTGCACAATTTGGATTCATTGTCTATGAACATGACAAATGCATTTATTCTAAGAACTTTGATAATGATTATATCATCCTTTGTTTATATGTAGATGATATTCTTATTCTTGGAACCTCTCCAGATTCAATCCAAAGGGTAAAAGATTATCTCTCCCAAAACTTTGACATGAAGGATCTAGGTCCTGCTGATATGATATTAAGAATAAAAATATCCAGAACCCCTGATGGAATTGCATTAAGTCTATCTCATAGCATTGAAAGAATGCTTCATAAATTTAATTTCTACAACTCTAAACATATTTCTATATCTTATGATTCTTCAATTGCTTTGAAGAAAAACACGGGTGAGCCTTTGTCTCAGCTGAAATACTCTCAATTAATAGGTTCACTTCTCTACATTTCCAACAAGATTAGGCCTGCATTTCTTATGCAGTAGGCAGATTAAGTAGATATACTAGTAACCCTAGTAGAGAACATTAGACTGCACTAGAGAGAGTTTTCATATATCTTAGAGGCACAATTGGCTATTATCTGACTTACACTGGATATCCTGAAATTATGGAAGGGTATAGTGACGCCAACTGGATCACTGACTCACACAATGTTAGTCTACTACCGGATAAGTATTTATGCTCAGTGGTACTGCTGTGTTATGAAAATCCTGCAAACAAACAGTGATTGCCAGAAGCACCATGGAGTCTGAGCTTATTGCTTTGGACATTACTTGATTGGAAGCTGAATGGTTAAATGATCTTCTGTCTGAATCTATATCATGCCTAAACCCATACTTTCAATCTCAGATCATACTGATTCAAGATCCACCATTAAGATTCTAAAGTAAGAGAATTCTAACAAGACGATGAACATGCACATTCAGATCAGACTCAAGTCTGTACAACGCCTATTAGGCAAAATTGTGATTTTAGACTTTTGTAAAGTCTGAAAAGAATTTTACTGACCTATTGACTAAGGGTCTTTCTAGGAGTGTGCTCCTATAATCATCGAGGGAGATGAGGTTAAGCCCATAGTAGAGTTCGCCGACGGCGGGAACCCAACCTACTTGATCGGGAGTTTGTTCCGTGATAGAGGGTTCAATGTGGTAACAATAAACTGAACTGGTGATACTCGTGTGGAGCATCGACCCGGATATGTTTTTATCCTATATGTAGCACTGTAGTTACTACTTCTTTATGGTGACGATGCTCTAATAATTCAGCTAGGTAAGGCTGAGTTAAACTCTTAATAAGTCCAACGCATATAGTGTGGAGGGTATAAGGTCCAGCTGTAGTATCCTTGTAGGACTTACTTTCGTGAGAGGAACTGTAATGACCGCGGTTAGGGGGCAGGACTAACCCCTAAAAACTCTCATGAGTCGGTTATTGTGAGCATGACCTTTAACACACAACCAGCTCGCTCAATAGATTGAGACTTACTGTTTATACCTTTCATCAATATCTAATTAAAGAGGCATATTTCAAGGCGTAATCCATTATGTCTCTCAGGTGGCGATAAAATTCACTAAAAGTAGATTCAAGGGCGCAAGTTGTCGACTCCGAATCCACAGTATGATGTTGCTCAAACTTGACTCTTGTTTATGATTTATAATTTGTTTATATCATATTGCTTTCTTTTGTCTTTCTTAAACTCAAGTTTTTGGGGAATTGTTGGATGTATATTTGATTTTAGAGGAAAATTTTTAGTTTCTCTCAATTTGTCTTTGATATTTAGTCCCACATCGGATAAACCAAGAAAAGTAAAGTAGTTTAACTATTAACTATTTCATTGTTTATTATTATGAGTGTTAAGCCATTGGCCACCTTTCCACACGCATGGACACGCGCCGAAACGACCCAAACAACGCCGGATTCGGATTCGGGTGGCGTGTGCCCACGGCCTGCGTTTAAGGGGTTCTTGGAGCTGCTACATTTTGGATCTTCTTTTTTATTTTTATACTCAGAGCTAACTCCCAACTTTTGGGCGGAGTAACCTGAGCACCTAGAAACGCTGTGTGATTCCCGAGCATTTAGACTCGGAATGGATGCCGAGGACTCAGAATGTAATAAGACGTGAGAAAAAAAATAAAAAATAATGTTGCACCTATCAAAACTTAAACTTGTGACCTACAATAACTTAAATTTATAAGTTACCGCTAAACCTAGAGCTCATAATTGTCTTTATGCTAGTAAAAATAATCTAAAAAGAAGAGATTATATACAAAATAGTTACAAGATGTATGTACTATATAATTATTTCATAAAATCCAACGTGAGCGTCCGTCCAAACTAAACTGTATGCGGATGCCCTTGCTCTCATTAACATTTATGTTCTAGTTAGCAGTTAATGTTAAATGTACAAGCCAGGAAGAGTTTTTACTTTTTGTACACTTGATGCTTTTTCACTGGAGGTGTATAGTTTTCTTATTTCAAATCAAGAACAAGCACGGGTACAGCAAGCAAATTTCATTACTTCATGAAATGTAAAGAAATATGCATATTGTGGGAGCAATCAGGAGTATTGCACAATCAAACCATAACTTGTAATTTAGATAAAACTATACAAGAAAGTTACATTTTAGCACGCAGAACCCATACAAGGACTTCTCTTACTGTAGCAAACACCTCAACTGATATCAATATTTTCAATTATTTCAAAATGCATTTGCAAGCTGGGGGCATGTTAGCAAAATAGAATCTCTCAGTTACCTGCAATTTTCCTTCACATCTATGAGCTTCTTCCTTGAGCAGTTGCAGCAGGTGGCCTTTCTCCTCACAAATCCAAGGGCGGTTTTTGTCGCACCATTGTCTGGGAGTTCCATGAAGCATAAAACGGATGCCGTTGTGGTTAACCAACAAGTTCTCTACAGCTTTTCCAATAACAGTATTGTCGGTTAAATAGGCGCCAGAGACGTTAAGGCCAACATCAACATAGTGAATCTCAGTGATGCTGGATAGAAGTCCATCTGATGAAACTGGACAGGTATGATCTCGGACCTCATGGACTAATTGAGGTGAAGGTTTCCAGTGGGCAAGCTCAGTTATAATCTGGTTGACAACAGTCCCACCCTTGCTAAACCCCAAGATGACTGTTTTGGGTAAAGCAGTCGCTGACGGAGGCACAGAAGGCGCAGAAGAATGCCCACTGGCTGCTGTTGACAGAACACTTTTGATCTGATGACCAGCAGAAAATAGAATCAATGGCCAAAATCAAGCGAGATTGAATAGGTGTATATTGAATGTTTGAAGAAAATAAATTGATGCTATAAAGAATGATGAGCTTGCACTTATGGCCGATCATCTGTCCATTACACGAGGAATCTTTGATTAATCTATCTCAAATGGCAACATTTGGATGCACAAAGTTAATCATAATTTTCAGACATTAAGAGTGTATATATGAGCATGCACATGTGTTGTCATCATCATCATCACATCATCCAAGTCCGTTACCCTCAGCAGAGACAAACGACTGAAAGATAATTTTTATGAGCAAATGTCAACTAACTATATGTCAAGTCAAAACCTCTAAACTGGTGCAAATTCCTTCCAAAGGAAACAAGGGACATATGGGTTCTCATAAATCCAATAAACCCAGTCAGCAGGTAGGAACCTAAACTACCGTGCATTTTAAGTTTCACCAAGAAAAAGCTTCCAAAACCTCCTAGTCTAAGAAGGGGAAAAGATGAAATGCATACACATGAACTTTCTGCACAAGAGACAAACAGTGCAGACACGGAGGATTGTTGATATAAAATACCCTCAAATTCATGCTCACATGCATGCATATATGATAGAATTGAAAATCATTTTAGAGGTACTAACCATATGTGTGCATCAATTACTACAAAATGAATAGTCTTCAATAAATGTCAATCAGATTTGAGGGGAGACCACGGGAGCACACGCATGCTGTGATTAAAACAGCTAAAATACGTATGATGAACTTAAAATTGATTCGGATTGAACTTAAAATTGATTCGGATTCTTCCAATTTTAGAACACTGAAGTCTTATCACTATTACAGAACCATTAATGGACACGGGTACATGCTTGAAAATTTTGTATCTTTTTAAAACAGGAACAATGTCCCATTGATGTATTCAAATATGTATGCAAAAACAAATGCAAGAGAAAATGAGGATTCAAGGAAGAAAGAAAAAACAACCAAAAGGGGATTGCTTTAGTTGAGAAGTGTTAATAAAATTCACAGTCACGAATTAAAAAACATCTGTGATGATAACCATCATGTGCACAATAAATTGAGAATTTTCCCATCAAACTTGATCAATAACTTGATGAACATTCAGTGAAAACAAATACAATGATCTCTAAATGGTTTTTGTTGATAATCAAAGTTTGGGGAGTTATAGAACTAAGTTCAGTTAGGCTGTGTTTGGCAATTGGAGTTAGGAGTTGGGAATGTTTGGTAAGTAGAGTTAGGAATTAGGATTTATTGCATTGGAAAAAGAAAATTAAGGAGCTAGGAATTAGCTCTTTTGTTGTTTGGAATGTCAAGAATTAGGAGGAATTGAGAATGGTAACTAAGAAAGTTGTTTGGAGAATTAAGAAGAGTTAGATATGATGATTTTGATTTTTTGTAACTAGTTGACAATTTTACCCCTCAACGACTATAGTTATGCTATGAATTTATTTAAAAAGTAAATATTCAGTAAAAGAGATCATATGGATTAAATTACAAACATGAAAAAATAAATTACAATATCTTTTAAGATAAATTTTATATTGACATTACTTTTTTACAAGTAGAGATAATAGTTTCTTTCTGGTTTTGTACCTTTTAGAATGGAAATTTACTGATATATTTGGTGACACCCTTGAACATAACAGTGAAAAAACTTTCTGGCTACTATTTCAATAATTCTTTCAATTCTTTCAAAGCTCTTAAAAAAAAACTTTCAATTAATTGAAAAATTCATTGTCTTTCTAAAGTCAATTTTTTTTTTCAAGTAACTCTAACTTCTAAAATCCACAAACTTCATTAGAAATATTCCTTCTAAAACCAAATAAGCCTCAAATTCAACTTCTTTCATTTCAAGTCTCCAAAATTCTCAAATTCCATCTACTATTTTCTCGTTGCAGATTTCAGAAGAAAGTCCAAATCAAATACCAAAATTCATCTTTTCCTCATGTGAAAATTCTAGAAAAAATCCTATAAATTTATAAATTTACAAGATTCATTTTCTTCCTCTTTACTTTACAAATTTCTCAAAAATTTTAAACAAGAAATTTCTTTCTCAACCCTCTCCATTTCGCTCACAATCTCATTGCCATCAAACGACACATTTCTCCACCGATTGCGGCTATCCTTCTCTTTCTTGTCGTCGCTCACCCATGGGTCCACATCCTCCAAACACTACGATCCCACAATAGGATCTCGTGCTTGTCCAATTTTTCACCTTGATCGCCATGGCTTCCTCCCGGATCCCTCCGTCGATCGTCAGTGTCCTCGTCGTCTGTCGATCTCCAACAATGACCCCCTCCTCCGCCATCACAAACGATCCCTCTCTTCCCTTTCCTCATCTCTGCTTACTCCATCAATCCACTTCTTTTGTAGCTTTGAATTTGGGGTGATATAAAAAATCTCAGGGGTATAGAAGTAATTACCCTGCATGATAATATGTGGGATTGCCCTGGTTTTGCTAATTCCAGCACTGAGCTGGAATTGGCAACTCCCTATAATGGGTCAAAAATACATTGTTTCGAGGCAACTCTCTCAACCTAATTCATGCTAGTTTTCACCTCTTTGACAAGAATTTGTGAGAATAGCAAGCTAATTATTGCTAATTCCTATTACCAAACAGGGTCTTAGTGAATTGGGAGAAGAGAGATGGAGTTAGAAATTAGATTTTTTTTTTTTTTTTTTTTTTGGTTGGAGCTAGAATTAGTAAGAGTTAGGAATTGAGATAGAGAGAAAGAAAGAGAAATACAAATTCCAACTTTTAGGTGGAATTGGTAACTCTTTAAGTTAGGATGGATTTCAAGATGGTTTTGATGGTGTTCTAGGTTAATTCCTCTTTCATCATTACTTGCCAAATTTTACCAATTTTTGGTTGTTTGGCAAGCGTTAGCAAGAATTAGCTCAACTCTTGAGCAAACTCCAATTGCCAAACAGGGCCTTAAGGATACTAAAAGGATTCACCAAGACTTCTTGATGTAAAACTAGTAACCAAAAAGATTATTTAATCTTACAGACTTCTAGGGAGACATTATCCTTGATACCGAGTGCTAAGCTTCATATCTGGTTATACTCCAATACAGTGCTAAGCTTGATATCTAACAAATTTCCCCACTAATGAGCTTAATATTTAGCTAATCTTTAAAACAACATCTAGATGTACTCTGACGTAGGACAAACTTGAACTTTTCTCACATCTGCTCATCTACGAATTTGAGGGTTTGCGGAGAGTATTTTGGGATGAAATTGAGTTGTAAAGGATTACTAGATGTGGCAGACGGTTAGGGTATTGGTTTGGGGCTGTTTTGTAAAAGAAAGATGATAAAATAACATTAGAAGCACATGGTTACGTTCAGGTTAACACCAAAAAATCAAGGGTTTCAAAGCTTCCATTAGGATTTCAATAAGCGCGGGTCTACGGGTTCCTATTCGCTAGGGTGTCGCTATATGAACAAAACAAAAGTGAAATGTGAGAGGGTTCACCCCCGAGATTCAACGTCACACCGAAAATGAATTTCACACTCAATAATGCATGGCCGTCAAAGAACAAAATATAGTAAAACTTCCATAGCATCCATTAATTAATCAAAATAAATATCATCTAATTATTTCAGCCTTCAATCCTAGTATAAATATATAAAAAGTCAGAAATAAAAATTATAAAAGTACCCCCGACTAGAAAATGGCCCTAAATATCCTAAAGTTTTTTGAAAATTCTAAAAAATACATAGGAATACTTAATGAGCTAACTCAGAATCTAATAATTTAAACCTTAACCATGAAGCATGGTTCAAAGACTCGGCCGAGTCGGAGACGAGTCGGCAGAGTCGTATCCGTCTCGGCCAGCTCCGAGACGAGTCCGAGTCACGAGTCGGTCGACTCAACTCATAGGAGACCGACTCGGCTGAGAATCGGTGTTGACTCAGTTGACTCGGCCGATTCACGGCCGAATCGATCGTGACTCGACCGAGTCGACTCTGATTCTCAGCCGAGTCGGCTCAAAACGTATATTCACCCGTGACGAACAGGTATAACGAAAAAGAAAAAAGAAAAAAAAGAAACTTACCTCTCTCTAGCTCAGATCTGGAGATCGTCACCGCTGCCCGATCGTTGTCGCTCAGATTTGGACTCCGTCGCCGCCCGATCGCCGCCGGCCGCTCCTCCCCAGCCCTAAGTGATGTTCCTCCTCTCTCTCTCTCTCCCCTCTCCCTCCCTATGTTTCTCTCTCCCCCCTCCCTCTCTCACCCGCTCTCTCCCCCTCCCCCTCTCCATCTCCCGTCTCTCTCTCTTTCTCTCCCCCTCCCTCTGTTTCTCTCTCCCCCTCCCTCTCTCACCCGCTCTCTTTCTCTCTCTTTCCATCTCCCGTCTCTCTGTCTCTTACCCCCTCCCCCTCTATCTCTCTCCCTGTTTTCAATCTCTCCCCCCTCCCCCCTTTGAGGTATAAGAGAAACATATGATGATGGTGGTGGTAAAGATGTGAGTGTTTTATCCATTTCTAGTAGTGATGATGGTGAAGATGGTAATGATAATGATGACAATAATGGCGGTGATGGCGGCAGTGGTGATGATGACATAATGAGGGCAACAATAGTGCTGATGGAGGAACTTATAGTCTTGAAGGTCGTATACAAATGTTGAATTTGACATCAGGCCAACATTATGGTGTGACATATGTCCATAACTACAGACCACAACTTGAGAGATATATGAGCACTAGTATCGGTTTATCTACTTACCGCAGAGATGATTATGATGATGATTTTATGCTTCATCGCAATTCAATGTGAAAATAACTACATTAGCATGTATTTATGAATGTAGTTTGTGCAATTTACCATATTGTGCATGTATTTTGATATGCTTCTACCGACGACGTGTGTATTTATGCTTTCGCTTTATGTTTAGTACTAAGTGATATGTTTTGGACATGTGATACACGAATGTGAATTTTTACATTTTTTTAAGAATTGTCATAATTTTTTCAGAATTTTTTGAGCTTTCTATGTAGCGTTTCCGAGTCGCCGAGACCGATCCGTCTCAGTGCCCTCCGAGTCGACGGCCGAGACCGCGACTGTGAACCATGCCATGAAGGAAGAAACATTTTTCATCTCTTCTAGCGGCTTCTTGACCCCTACAAATTCCCCCCAGCTTGAAAAATTCAAGCCTGGGAATATAGGTGAAGATAAAACCATAACAAAATCATATTGGATTCCAAGAATGCTTCAACTGTGAATTGCAAATAATTTGAACTTTTCTTCACACCATTAGTTGCATCAATTCACAACAGCGATATAGGTTCATGATGTGACATGAAAAACTCGATGTTGTCTTTGATATCTTCGAATTTTTCATCGAAATCTGTACAATAGCACTTTGTTTTCTCTTGAAGCTTGTCATCTTCATCAAGATAGCTAGAAAAGGATCATATGTATCAACAATTGTATGAAAGCTTATAATAGATTGAGTAGTGTTGTTGGTAGCAATGTTGGAGTCGTTAAAGGTGGGATCAATGACCGTTGAGCATCAAGGAATCTTGCGCATTAAAGAAATCGTCTCACTCAAATGATGGCTGAATCATATAAAAAGATTGGCAATGATGAAGTCAGGGATGCGGCAATTGGCAATGGAGGAAGAGGGATCTCAAGGAGGGTTGTTCAACCTCTATGGGCAGAGAAGATGAAGACTTCTTGTGAGACAATGACTAGTTCAAAGGAGACGACGGGGGTAAATAGTCGATGGAAAAACATTTCCTTCCAATGATGAAACATACTCAATCCTTGAACCTTTTTCCAGTTTGGACAGCAAAAAAAAAAACTTCTTGCAACTCCTCTGATGTGATCACACTTGTTTAAAGGAGGCAGCAACGGAGATAGGAGCTTGGACGCTTGGACAATGAAAATGTTAAGGGAAGAGTGATTGTGATTGTTGTCTCCAATGAAATTATAAAGCCACCGAATGTGATGATGGTGATGATGGTGAAAGTGGCGTTGAGGTATAAAAAGAAGAGAGATACCGATGTTGAAGATGAATCTTCATACATGACCAAGTTCGACAATGTTGCTGTCTTCTTCCACCATGCAATAGCGTCACCAACTAGTCTAAGTCTAGCATACCAAAAATTTCTCCCAGTCATCAAATCAGAATAAGAAAGGAACTCCTCAAGATAACACTCTCAAAATGTATGAATCATCAAAACCTTAAAACACTGGAACATCATAGATACCACACTCTACTTCTAATGGATCTTCAGAGTAGTCCATGCAGCGATCATCATAGTAGTCAAACACAATGACAATTAGATAAACATACCACACTCTACTTATAATGGATCTTCAAAGTAGTCCATGCAGCGATCATAGTAGTCAGACACAATGACAATTAGATAAACTTAATCCTATACCAATTTGACATAGAATGATAAAATAAACCAGAATTGAAATATTTCTCTTCTATTTAGATCTATTGATCTGCGAATTTGAAGGGTTTTGGAGAGGCTTTTGGTATGAAATAGAGCTAAAAAAAGTTATTAGATGTGGAAAAGTAACATCGAGATAGAGTATTGGTTTGGGGCTTTTTGTGAAAGAAAGATGATAAAGTAACATCAAAAGTCACATGGTTCGGTTAAGGTTCAGATCTGGACAAATCTAGATAGCAATAAATCAAGGGTTTTAAGGCATTGATTAAGGCTTCAAATAAGTGGTTGGAACTGTGATACTCGCTAAAGGTATTACTACATAAACAAAAGAAAATCTGTAAGGAGAAGAAAGATAGGAAGGTTTCACACCTTTCGATGAGGTGGTTCCACAGCCGAGATTCGGCATCACATGAAAGATTTCACGCTCATCACACTTCAAAGAAAACAATGAAGGAAAGTTTTCATTGCATTCATTAATCAATCAGAATCAATCTCATCTAAGTATTTCACCCAGCAATCCATAATATAAATATATAGGGTCAGAATTAAAAAAATTATATAAATATCCAAAATATCAGGGGAAAAAAACTCTCTTCAACTATTCTAGTGGCTTCTTGATCCTTATCACAGTCTTTTCAAGAACACTTGGTTCAACATGGAAGTGGAACGATTGAAGATGATGCAACGCAAACAAATTCCCATCCTTTATGGGATCAACTTTTATCAGTTTAGATAGTATTAATTAGTGTTTGTGATTTGATAAGTCAGTATTTATTTGGTTTAATTTAGTTTTAATTCAGTTATCAGACTAATTTATCATTGTTTAAGTTGCGAGGCGCATTTTGGTCAAAGTATGAGAAAAAAAAACTCTAGGAAATGCACAAGCCACGCATGTGAAGAATGTCAATAGGATATTTTACATCAAATATAACTTACAAAACTGCTCCTCCAAATAAATTATAATTGAAAGCAAAAGAATATATTTATACTTGTAAAGATATTTCTAACCTTTTATTTCCTTTTAAGAATGTTAGTATAATTATAGTGTTGGGAACATGCCATGCATGTCAAACTCGATACAACCTATGCATATAAAATAAGTTAGCTTTCCACATGGAATTTTCATTAGGTTGAAATTCGAACTTAATCTGCTTCTTTATTATTAACTTGCAATTCAAACTTAACATATTCTTAATCACACTGAAACTCTAAGTTAATATATGGATCTATCATTAAATACTAAGCTCTTTTTTAATTAAATCCAAACAAAATCGAAATACTAACTTCAAGACATGGTTATTCATTGCTAACTTCCACAGAAAGAATGTAGATATTCTCATGGTAAAGTATTAATTGCTTTTATTAAAGTTTTTGAGATTTAGATAGATTGTGGTATATCTCATATTTGATATATTAGTAGTCCTGTTATTTATTTGAATCGAATCATTTATTAAGATAGGAGTAAAGAAGTTCAGATAAGTTCAGATGAAATTAACTTGTGCTTGAACTTATTAAAAGAAAGGGTCTTCTTCAATATTGACACGTTAAATTCTTGCTAATTCTTTTTTCACCCTTGAAATCTTTAAAATTATATTGTCATCTAAATTTTTCAAGTTGGTCATCGTTTGCTTTGTAACGGGGGAAGATCAACAAACCAAATTACTTTTAATGGACTAATGAGTGTGGGTCTACTCTCCCCCAGTTATTACTCTTTCTATCTCTCTCTAGTGTTAGGATGAGTCATTGGAAGCAACAATAGCAACTTCTGACGGCCATACGACCTCACGTTGTGCCACCCAACAACCACCAAAACCAAGCTCGATGGATTAGCATAGAATCCCATATTAATTGGTATACCCACAAATATTACAACATATAATCATTTTAAATATAGAAAAACTCATGGTTTGAAATCTCTGAATAAGCTGGCAATTTCCGGTAACAGTCTATCAGAATTGGCCATATCGGCCATTTCATCTTATTGATATCGATCTCGGCCAAAATAATAATTAATAGTTTTAACCTATTTGTTAGAATAGTTGATAGAATTTGAATCATATTTCAACAAAATAGTACAAAACCAAGTAGTTGGTGCAAGGATAAAATAAATACAATGAGATATTTACATGAACAATGCATAAACTAAAAATCAAAGAAATTATTTGGATGGAGAGGCTGTACATGAACAAAAAAACCATAATACAAATCATGCATTTGATACGCTTTTAGTTGAGGGTTGAGCTCAATATCCTCCCTGGCCGTAGTATATCTCCTTGATGGTGGATCTTATGTCAGATTGCTTGAACAGAATTTAAAGATAATCTCACTTTGATCCTCATAGACTAAAATGAGATCACCAAGTAACATCATAGTTGTTCCCTAAAAATTGAACCATTTTTCTAATTTCATTGATTCATAAAAAGTCAAATAAATTTGCTCTTGATTGGTGATTATGTGTAAAATTATCAACTAACATGTACCACACAATTTAAGAGACCCAACACCCAATTCATAAGAGATCCAACATCAAACTAAACACGAGTCTAATTCATAATAGAGATTAGAGACTCACTTCTACCAAGAGATCAAATCCCCTCTTTTCTAAATCGATCCCTTCTCCTTGCTTAGATCTTACGTGAGAACCAACACATCCACTTCTCAGCTAATCCTTCTCCTCGCTTTGATCACACGCAAAAACCAATGCGTTTTTTCTCCTTGTTCTTTTTGATTTTTTTTCTTTAGTTTTTTTCAAGTTGCTATCACATTTCTCATATTTTTTTGCCACATAATCAAGAAGAAATTGTTGCAATTTGGGAAGAAATTGATGTAGTTTGGGAATAATCAGATTAGTATCAGCTAGAACGGAATGGTATCAGCTAATTTCGACCAATTATATTCTTGTAGTGGTGATTCCAATCTCATTATGGCCATTGCCAATCGTTTCAAGCAATTCCGATTACTAAGCCCCGATTATCGTTTTTTGTTGTTCCTATATGATTCAGTCAATTCATAATGGAATCAGCCGATATTTTGAAACATAGAAACAATAGAATATTAAGAGAAAAATTTACAACATAAAATAAACTTACTCTTATTTGAAGATACACCACTTTTTTTTAGGATCACGAGTGTAATCTCTGAAGAAAATTAGGGAGTGTAATCTCTGAAGAAAATTACAACCACGCTATCAATTTTTTTGAGAAATCTATGAAATCGGCTTTGAGCTAAGTGGTGTGACAAGGTGAGAGACAAGTGAAGTTCCCAAAATCATCTTGTAGATAATGAGATTTGATATAATGACTATGAAATGAACATTGAATTTTGTCTGTTTTTTATAAATCTCAGAAAGTTGACCCTTACGAACTTTATTCTCTCGTTTCTCCCCTGAAATATGGAAGGGATTAAACTAGCCAAAACCATTAATAAGAAAAGTTGATACCTGTAGGGGGAAATTCCCAGGGGGAATTTAACTACACTCAAATTGTAGTAGGATTTGTGAGAGAAAATAATAAAGCAATGTAAAGATAGAATTTTACGTGAAAACTCAATTTGAGAAAAACCACAGAGAGAGAAAAAGAATTCACAATTTTCAAGAGGTTACAGTGAATTATGCAAAGCTAGAACCTTGTGGTTGTCTCAGATTACAGTGGTTTGAGAAGGATAGTCTCAATCCTTGGAGGAAAGTCTTCCCCATTTTTCTTCATCGATTTCCCGGTGTATATACACCCGGAGGGTCTTCATTGGCGGTGCGAATCATGCGGATTTCAATAACTGCATCATTTGCATGTTACGATTCTTTCATACCGGCATAGATTATGTCCTTAATTGCGGGAATGATTTCTGCTACCTTATGTAACAGTGTGCGCTGAAGTAAGAGTTATTGCAATGTTTAAAACATGAGATGACTTGGCGGCATAACAAACTTCATAAATGTAGGCGGATATCAATAAGGTCGGTTAGTGCATCCGTCTTACTCGGGACGGGAAGGATTGATCTTGGACTAGCAATGCTCTCAGGAGGAGCGTCCTCGAGGCAGTGGATTTCTCGAAAGGATGAGTTCCTTGGGGCCGTTGATTCCTCAAAAGGAGAATGTTCTTGAGAACAGCTGGGTGATGCTCTCACGGAGAAGCTCTCCTTAGCGTACCCTGTTGTCTGTCTTCGAGAATTTCTGATGAGATGAGACACGTATCTTGATCTTGGTGCAAGTCAGCCACTACAATACCATAAAAAAACTTTAATATGTGGTTTCTCCATATAAATTAAATTTAGGGTTTTCCTTGGATTCTACTTCCCCTAGCAAATCCTTTATGCATGGTTTGAAATCACGGCATCACATTGCTTAGTGGTTCTAATGTGAATATCAACAGTATCAACAATATCATCCATATCAGCAATACGATCTTGATATCAACCAATATTATGACTAATTCATGTCAAGGATCTCAAAAATTGATACGGTTATTGCTGATATTTGAAACCATTCTTTATGGTAACATTTTTTCTTCTTAATGATGTCGGCTATTTAATCTCTTCCAAAGGTTCCTGAGTTTTTGGAAAAGAGGACAGAATTCAATCTTGATTTCATAATCATTAGATAAAATCACATCATTAACAAGACGGTTGCGGGAACTCCACTTGTCCCCACTCTTTGTCAAACCACTTAGCTCAAAACTGGTTTCACAGATATTTTAAAAAACTTATAATTTTTTTAAAAACTTATGATTTTTGGGGGAAAAAAAACTCATGTTATTATAAAGTTTCACTCTTTCTTAGGCGGAGGCATAACTTACATTTCATTGCTAATATGCCACAACCCCATAAACATCTATCATTTGTATTTCATCCAATTTTTTATACTGCCAAGAGGTTACTAGTTGTACTTGTTGAGCAAACTTTCTATAATTGCAATTTTAGGGCTTTCACATTTCATTTAAATCAAACAAACAATAAGCAATAAAATTCAATCGAAAAGAAAGAAAAAGAGAATAAAATTCAAACCTGCTCGATAGAATGGGATAAAATCTTAACAATGTTAGAAGAAGCCGGAAACCCTTTCGGATCGTAGCGCTTCGGATCGCCCAAATAATTCACCGCAGGTATAAACTCTTCGTAAATCGCGAAGGGCCCGTTGAACCTAGACGCATTCAGAACCCAAGCATTGGCGTTGCTTCCCAACTTCGAGGCGAGCAATTGGGCGATGTATCTCGAATCCGATAGCCTCTCGATCACGGGATTCCCCGTTCCCTGGACTTGATCGCCGTTGAAGAAGATCACGTTCAAGGAAGGCGCCTGCAGTTGATATAGAGGAGAAGAATTACGAAAAAGAGATTAGGGTTTAAGAGAAGAGAGAGAGAGGGAGAGAGGTTACGATTAGGGTTTTGGACGAAGGGGAGAGGAGAAGAGACGCTGCGACTCTGAAGAAGGGGCCGGCGCCGCTAGGGTTCAGTGAGACCTTAACGACGCCGGTCCAGCGATCCATCGGAAGGGCGCTATGTGTGATTGGAGGTAAGCACACCGGCCGGTGAGGAGAACTTTAGAGTCGCGCAGAACGAAGGGACAATTTTTGGGGTGGGGCCAAGGAAAGAAAATGGGCCAATGGCCCAGGAAGAGACTAGGCCTAGTTAGATGCTTGGATCATTGGGCTTAATTCGCTCACCATCTTTCTTTCTATTTTTTACCCTCAGCAAATACACACTCGCGCTAACCACATCATCAGTCGAAAGCCCCACACAGTGAGGGTTCAAACACAGAACCTCCCACTGCATGAGGAGAGGGAAATGCCACAACGCTAAAGGCTCTTCTTATTCATTATAAATGGTGAGTAAGACAGGGCTAGCCCACGGCCTAATCGGGCTAGCGCCCTGCTCAGATGACTCAGATGCCCAATTGGGCATGCCCATTTGACCTGAAAAATTTTTCGAGTCAAATATGGGCATTACCCACAGCCCGCTCATTGAGCCCGAAACCTGCGCAGATTCCTAATCTAATTTCATTTAGGGGCCTGTTTGTTTTGGTGCAAGTGACCACAAATCGTAAATCGTAAAATAGAAATGGAAAAAGTGAACTGTAGCAGAAAAATATATTGTATTTTACGGTGTTTAGTTGGTAATGTGAAAGTGTAAGTGAGAAAGTATATTGTGTTTTGCAATGTTTGGTTGGAAATGTAAAAATGTAAGTGGAAAAGTGCACCACAAAATTAACTGTAGCAGTGATTTAACTATTAGAAATATTAACCTACTATTGAAATTAAAATTTATTAATAAATTTGAGATAAATATTAATAATTTTAATATTATTATAATTAGTAACATATTAATAAAATGTTAACTAAACAAATAATTATAAATTTTTAAGAAAGTTTAAAGAATACTAATAAAATTTTAATAATAATAATAAAATATTAATATTAATAAAATCTAAGAAAACTAATAAAATATTTATTATAATATAATATTATAAAATATTATAAAATATTTTTACTATTAAATTTTATTATAATTTAATGTAATATTATAAAATTATAAAATTAACAAATGAAATAGTACTAAATATAATAAATATTTATATAATAATAAAATATATAATAATATTAATAAAGTAATTATTATTAAATTAATAAAATTAAATATATAGTAATTTTATATTAAAACATAATATTGTTATACTAGTAAAAAAAATTAATAAAATATTAACAAATTTGATATAAAAAATTATTAAACCAAAGGTATGTGCTGAACATTTCTTTCGGTTATCTTTTCTCTCTCTTCAACCATAACAATTTATTTCACCCAAAGGTATGATCTTGCGAGTAAGGCATCCTTGTTAGGGGTCCTGTTCTTTTTATTTTCCTCCTTTTTTTTTTTTTTGCATTTGGGTATTTTTCATTCTGTAATTATTAGATTTATTTTAGATGTGTTACCTTGCTATGATGAGATCTATAGTATGAACTTTATAGCGTTTTGTATTTGCATAATTTGAAGTACTATTAGAACTTCTAAAAGGCTGAAAATCAATATAAATTTTTTCTTCTTGTTTTTAATTTTTAGTTATCTTAATTTTTCGTATTATTATTATTAGAATTTTTAATATATACTGATAAATTTTTTTATATTTAGAAATTTACCCCCTTAAATCTTCATATTTAGATCAATAGCCCTCAAATCATCTAAAACCCAGCAAATTACCTCCTCCTCTAAAATGTTGTTAACTCTGATAAATTTTTATAGAATTCCAACTCTACCTCTCTCTTCTTTTTAATTATGTGAACCCTTCTCTTTCTCTTTTTTTCGCCTCCTCAAAAAACCTAATGATCGATTTTTCTTTTCTTTTTTTTTTTGCTTTCTCAAGTCTATGGCAAAACCCTTCCTTTTCCTTTTCTTCCCCATCGTCGAGTTCGAGAGATTGAAAGATGGAGATGGTATCCATGATCGGTTTACCACTGCGAGTTTGATGTCTTAAAGAGCCTAAACAAAGGCTGAAATTAGATTTCGTAGGCAAAGCATACTCGAGCTAACGCCTAAAACCGATCCCTTCTAGCATCTACTCATTGGGAATTATATGAGAATTGTTGAGTTCAATGCCTTACGGTCGCAAATTGCGATCAAACGCCTCTCAATCTTCTCCGGAGTAATATCATCTACAAGTAAGCCTTGAATGAGCAGTCCTTCATCGGTGTCATCGTCAATTTTTAAAATGTAGCAGTGGTTCTTTCTTCTGACTTTTCTTAGGTCTTTAGCAGGAGGAAATTTTTCTTTCTTCTTCAAAATAAAAGAGAGCATCGTTTCATCATATTGGAGCCTCTAAACTATCGTAGACATACAAAGCATGGGATTCATTAATATGTCAAAAGTTTTGCAAATTAAATTTTTTTTTTTATCATGACCTTGTTATAAACCCAAACTGTAGTGTTCCACTGTGATAATGAGCGCCAAGTGGCGGATAACATAAGATCATTCAAAAATATCGGAAAATTCCAATTTTTATCAAATACGATGCAAGATAGAAATCTCCTGGAAGCAGCGGCGATGTTGGTTGCAGATCGAAAGTCACACTAGATTTTGAGCACGTGTGTGTTTGAGTTTTCCAAGTTCCAACCGCAACGTGCGAGAAAACGACAAAACTAAGGTCTCCTCAAGACTTGAAGAACACTAACTGACCCCCACTAGTGTCTCTGGTCAACTTCAAGCGCGACCACGGCCACGACCAGTCAACCTGAAACTCATTTACGGAATCTCAGCCGTTGGATTTAAATCGGATGGCTTTGCATCTAATTAGCTTTGAAAGTTGCTCATCGAAGCATTGTACTCAAGTTGGGTCTCCTGTAATTTGGCTCAAGAGATTGTCAACTTGGGTTTAAGTTGGTCATGTTGGTTCAACCCATGCGAGTTGAGTTGAGACTAGGGGTGCCACCGGATACGGATTATCCGCGGATATCCGTATCCGAATCCGCCTCCAATCCGGATACGGATATCATTTTTTCACATCCGTCAATATTCGTATCCGTATCCGTATCCGAAAGGTAGGAGCGGATATGGATATGGTAAAAGTAATATCTTATTCGTATCCGATCCGATATCCGAATGTTGCGTGCTTCATAATGATATCGGTATGGGGAAGACTATTCTTCAATGGAATAAGGTATTAAATTTTGATATTTTGAGTTGGTGAAAAAGTAATAGTGAAAATTATTCGATTCTTGTAAGAGCACCACATGATATTTTGAGTATTTCGACATCAACCATGGCATCCGAATCGACATTTAGCACCGGAGGACGTGTAATCTATTGTTATAGAAGTCAAATGACAATGAATACGATGAATGTATTGATATGTACACAATAATATCATAGTATGTATCACATTTAATATTATAGTAGATGAGATAAAAGTAATATAAGTATTTCTGTTTAATTTATCTTTAACCATATCCATTTTTAACATATCCGATTAGTATCCGCATCCGATCCGCTAATATCCGATTTATATCTGATATCCGATTTTGGCGGATACGGATATCATTTTTTCACATCCGCCAATATCCGTATCCGTATCCGTATCCGAAGGTTGGGTGCGGATATGGATATGGTAGGGGTAATATCCGATCCGTATCCGATCCGATGGCACCCCTAGTTGAGACTCAAGCCAAGTAAAAAGTAAAAGAGTAGTTTTCATTTTGTAATTTTATTTATTTCTCATTTCTTAAAGCAGAGTCTGAGATATATATATATAGAGAGAGCGAGAGGAGGGGGGGGAGGGAGGAGAAGCAACTAGAGTTTCTCACAAGTACTCGTTTGCATTGATTTATTCAATAGTTTCACACCATCTTGGAGATTCAGTCCTTTTACCTTATTTGGGAGGTGATTTTGCGAGTGAGCTTGGTGGGTTCGACGCTAGTGAGGTAACCTTGCATTGTTTTCATTTTAATTTGTTTATCATTGAGCTTGTTATAGGCACTAGATGGGAGGTTGGAAATGGGGCTCAAATCAGATCCCTTGATAATCCCTGAGTTAGCGAATGTTCGTTGAGATTGTGGCCTGAGTGTAAGCTTTCAGTTGGTAGTGAGAAGGGTCTTAGAGTCCAGCAATTCATCACTCTGGAAAGGACACGGGATCAAGGCAAAATCATTGAGATTGTTGGACAAGAAGTAGCTCGAGCAGTCTGCAAAATTCCAGTCCTTTAGAAGCGGCGGAAGATAGGCTTCAATTTCTGGGAGGGAAGCTGGCAAATTATTCTGTAAGTAAAGCTTATACTAGCCAGTATTGATCAATCGAATTAACAAGATTATGATTGGAGATGGATTTGGATATTACCATGTTCTCAGCGAGTAAGGGCTTGATGCTGGAAGATGCTGAGAAATTGTATACCTACCAAAGCTTTTTTGTACTCAAGGGGGATGTCAGTGAACATGAGATGCCCGCGTTGCCTCGAGGTAGCTGAAGACCTGCAACACATGGTGTTTCATTGCTCTTGGTCATCAAAAGTGTGGGATGCTCTCTATTTTCAGAATGTGATACGCTTTTGGGCTCCCTTCAATCTAATTCATAGAGGAAGTGGCTGAAAACGCTGTGACGGTCGAGCAAGCTAGGAGATGAGGAGTGTAGGAGAATACTATGCTACATCTTTACACCTTGTAGGAAATCTGGAAAGAGAGGGATGCTTGGGAGTTTAAGGGAGAAAGGTGTTCCATTGCTGTGATTTGCAAGAGAATTAAAGTGCAGGCGTCAGAGAGACTGATGGTGGATTCGATGGAGAGAGGAGCTGGTGTTTCTGATGCACAATGGCTTTGTTGGAGTCTACCACCACCACCAATTTGATGAAAGTGAACTTTGATGCAGCGCTATGGAAGGATGCGAGAGCTACTGTTGTTTGTGTGCTAAGGAGTCACAAAGGTAATCTCCTTCCTGCAACAGGTTTTAACTGCAACTATCTACTAGTGGAGGAGGCAGAATTAAGAGCAGCTTGGGAATCCATCGTTTTATGAAGATCCACTATCATGGGATACCATTCTGGCTGACGGTGATGCATAATGGGTTTCCCTTGGAACTGAGGATATTGGCGGAAGAAGATGCTGCAGGCATCAGTGTTACTCGTGTATAAGTCTTAGCCTAAGGGTCTTTTATTAGCATAAAAAAAGGCTAATTCTATCAAAAATACCATAAACTATCACTGATTTCTCAGAAGAAAAAAAAACCTAAACTATTAAATTCACAAAATCATACCACCAACTATATTTTTCCCACTTTAGTCTCTAACATCATTAACAATGATAATTAAATGACCTGAATGCCCTTACCCTTTAATTAAAATACCTAAATGACCTAAATCCCCCTCCCTTGCATCTCTTTCCCCCGCCTTCTCTCTCTCCCCCTCTTTCTCTCTCTCTCCCCCCTTGCATCTCCCTTCCCCTCTCTCTCCCTCTCTCTCGCTTCATGCATCTCCCTCCCCCTCCCTCCCCCAATCTCTCTCCCCCCATCCTACCATCCTCGACCCCGGGCTGGTGGCGGACGGTGCAGTTGTACATGGACCAGACCAGAGCCAACATCACCCGAACTGTCCGACTCGGCAAGGAGAAGGACAATCGCCGCTACTCCCATGATAAGATGCTGATGAATTTTTTCGTACAGTCCGTCATCCGCGACATAGTTACGGCGAGGACGCGGCTGTTACCGATCAACCCCAGGGGCGAGATGTACCTCGTGCTGACATCATGATTCGCTTGCTTCTTCACATCATGTTCTGGTGATAGATCGATCCTCCACTTCTTTAACTTCAACTCTAGTTCCTTTACCTCCTGCTGCACCATCCTCCGCTGAATTGTTCCTTTTGAGCTTCCACTCCTCGCCATTCATCTCTTCTTTTTGCTGCCACTCATCATTCTCAGAGATTAAACTATCGACATTGTTGGAGGATGGACTGGGGGTGGGAAAGATGGGAACTTTTATACGATGAGAGAATCAAAATGGTCAAGGAGAAGCCCTGCAAAATGTAGCTTCTGTCATAGGCTAATTTTAGAAAGGAGTATTGAAGTGTGGGGAAGAGTTATGAGTTGGATTTCTTTTCCCATTACATCGTGTGTGCGCACTCCGGAAAGAGTTACAGCTCCGATAAGAGTTACAAGGAGAATAGGGAGAGGGTTGAGATTCGGGAAGGAGAGGGAGGAATCGGTTTGGGTTTGGTAAGGCGAGAAGAGAGGGGTTTTTGGAAGTGGATGGTGAAAGGAAGAAGAAGAAGAGGCGCAGAGAGTTAACAAGAAGAGGCGATTGCGGGAAGAGGAGGAGGAGAGGCGAGAGGAGAGGAGAGAGGAGAAGGCGAAGATGAAACCCATTAGAGTTGACTGTGAGAGATAGATGAGAGAGAGAGAGAGAGAGAGAGAGAGAGAGAGTGTGTGTGTGTGTGTGTGTGTGTGTGTGTGTGTGTGTCTGTGTGTTTAATTAAAATTTAATTAGGATTTAATTAGATAACACGTGTTTTACACTTGTATAATAAGGGCAGTTTGGTCATGAAAAAACATGTCACAGTCAAGTGACAGAAGTGTAAACAGTGGACTGATGGAAGGTAGGTTTTGGGAATTCGAAGAATAATTTATGGTATTATTTTAGGAATTTGATAGTTTTAATTTTTTTCTTTTGGGAAAGCAGTGATAGTTTGTGGTATTTTTGGTAAAATTAGCCAAAAAAAAATCAAGCTTATTCTAGCTTTAAGAGGATGTTGTTGTTAGATTATTAGATCTGATAACTAATTAATGTCACCGATCTAATTGGCCAGGTCGGTGAATATCAGGTGAGAGGTTTTTCGTTCAATAGAACGTTCCTTAATTACAGAACCACCTTTCAATTACCTTCTTTGGTTAAACACAGTTAGACTGGTATTAGTCAGTCTTAATATACAGTAATACTTATGAACATAAATATTCTAGCATAATCCATGTAAAACGAACGTTAGTTCAATTATACAATAAATGGAGTGAGGTATGCATGTATTGAATCTCCTTAAGATAAAAACGTCCCCCGCTCCGGTGCTAACGGGTTACTGGACGCTGGTTTCCCAAGATACAACAGTCCTTCACGGTATTTGGATAGAATTACCAAATCATCATACAGTCGAACCGTAGTTAATCAGTGCCTTCATAAGTAATTCAGTGCAGTTGGATGAAGACAAACAAATTTCAAAGAGAATATTTGTCTTCAATTTTGGAGGATTATTCACTGTAAGGAAAATGAGGGGGAGAAAAGAATTTTTGTCTTAGGAAATCACAGATTCAGACAACAATTCTATTCCAAAATCTGTTGAATTTTCTGATACTTCTTTCAGATCAAATCCTTTAACAGATCTTTATTCCAAAAATGTGAATTCTTTTACAGAGGAAGAGAAGAGAAGAGAAGATTTTTCTGTTATGTGTTCAGAATCCACGAAGAGAAGCATTATGCTATTTATAGCGCTCTTGGAAAGCCATTGGAGGACAGCGAGATCGGTTGTGATGGTTCCTGTCTGAGTCGTTGTAGCGATTCTGTGCAACCGTCGCGAATTTGGGTAGCGGAACGAGTGGATCTGCATCCAAGACCCGATTTAGCACCCGTGTGGCCCGATTCAAAAAGAACCGGACCGGGTTGGGTTGGCACCCGCATCCGGTCCCGTACTCTAGCTCTGGCTCCGGCGCCAGGCCGGGTGGGCGGCGGCGGCGGGCTCGCATGTGGCATGGTTTCCCCCAAAGCGCGCGCGAAAAATTCAAGTACGCAAAAGGCACACCCTTTGTTCCCATCTTCCTCTATTTGAACACTTCAAATGTCCACTCCATATCCAATATAGGACAAAATATTTTAGCTACCTTTAGTCCCTTTTAGCTATTAAATTAGGCTAACTTTTGACTTTAATATCTTATTTATTTGAAAACAGAATTGAACATGTGAATATATTACGTTCATCCCTAATGGATGGAGAACACACTCCAACCATTATCCGGTTAATTCTATCAATGGATCTCGCCTTAATTTAGCTCAAAGATTCACTTAAATTCTTCATTTTTCTAACAATCCCCCACAATGAATAGAGATTCAAGGAATTGACATAAAAAGAGACTGAATTTATAGTGAAAGGTACTTTAAAAAAGAAACTACATCCGGATAGGTGGACTAGGTCTTAACCTTCTAAAGCGAGCTTTATCGAACTTACTAGCTAATCAGTGAACTAAGTCTTAAACTGTCAGTCGTTTGTGTAAGTCAAGTCAATAAGTCTCACATAGTAACTTTATAAAATCAACTTTAGTTCTTGGTTGTGTCCATTTTGACTCTAAATATTCTTAGTTTCAAAGTGTATTTTTAGGAAATCAAAGCCTCCATAGAGACTCTGAAAGAGCCGACCCAACTCTATACTCACATAGGTGATCATCCTATTAAGAGTAGTCTATTTTATCCCACTTGTTTTAATAACAAGATATATGCATCATTAAAAGCGTTAAGCTTATCTTAAATCAATTTGTAGAAAGCACTTGGATAGGTTAGAGTCAAGCTCTTAAGTGCTTACTCGCAGAGTCAATCATAACTAGTTTTTCCTCTTGAACTTAGTCTGTGGGATCTCTAATCGATAAGTGAGGTTTACATTAAGCTGACTCGGTAAGATTAAGCTTTTATACTTATTTCCCTCGATGGGCAGTTTATACGCTTCTCCATTTAAAATTTTAGTAAATGGATCCGCTAGATTATCTTTTGACAATGCAAATTCAATGAAGATAATTCCATTTGAGAGCAACTGCTTCACGATGTTATGTTTACGACGAATATGTTTAGACTTACCGTTATATATAAAATTATATGCCCGAGATATCACTGCTTGGTATCGCAGTGAATAATATGACAGGTACTAGCTTGGGCCATAATAGTATAACTTCTAGAAGTTGTCGAAGCCATTCTGCTTCTTCTTCAGCATATGTAAGGCTATAAATTCTGATTTCATTATGGAACGAGCAAAACATATTTGTGTGAAAGATTTTCAAGATGTCGCTACACCTTAAAGAGTAAAAACATATCCGCTAGTTGATTTCGATTCATCAGAATTTGCAATCCAATTAGCATCGTTGTACCCTTTAAGTAAAGGTAAAAATTTTCGATATTTCAAGGCATACTCCTTAGTTTTAGATACATAGCCTGCTACTCGTAGTAGAGCAGTCTAATGATCATCATTAGGGTTACTAGTGTATCTACTAAGTTTGCTTACAGCGTAAGTAATATCGGGTCTAGTGCAATTCATTAAATACATTAGACTTTCGATAATATGATAATACTCTAACTGTCGTGTTGCACTTCCTATATTCTTATGAAGGTGAATGTGTGAAAGAAAATGATTTGCATTCTTTTTTATCTCATGTTCCTTAAATCTTTCTGTCATCTTATCTACGTAATGAGATTGAGATAGACTAATTTCATCTGGTGTTCTTGTAATTTTAATTCCTAAATTTATATCAGCAGCACCCAGATCCTTCATATCAAAATTGTTGAATAACATTTATTTTGTACATTTTATAACCTCAATATTAGTCCCAAGTATCAACATATCGCTACATAAAGACAAACAATGATACATGTATTTTCAACTATTTTAGTGTAAAGACACTTAGCGAATCCATCTTTAATCATGACACTATCAAATTTTTCATGCCATTATTTTGAAACCTGTTTTAAACCGTATAAGAAATTTATCAATTTACACACTTTGTGTTCTTGGCCTTGATTATAAATTCTTCAGGTTGCTACATTTATATTTTTTTCATTTAAGTCGTTGTTTAGGAATGCAGTCTTGATATCCATTTAATGAATATCTAAGTTGTGCAATGTTGCAATGACAATTAACATCCGAATGGATGTTATTCTTATTACTGGCGAATAAGTGTCGTAGTAATCAAGTCCTTCTTTTTGTCGATAACCTTTGTCTACTAATCTATCCTTGTATTTATCGATAGGTCCATCAGTTTTAATTTTCTTTTGAAAATTCATTTACTCTCAATTGGTTTACTATCAGGAGGTGTGAACCGGGCGGGTCATCTGGAGCTGGCCCGGGTTAGCACGAGCCCGTCCCGACCTAGACAACCCGGGTCGCTGCCCGTCCCGGGCACGCCCCCAAACCCGGGCATGCCCGGGTTTTGCAAAAGTGGCCCACGGCCCTGCCGGGCCCGGCCAAACCCGGGCCGGTTCGGACAATGACTACTTTAGTAGCCGTTGCTGAGTTGGGGGGATTTGTAATTTTTTTTCAACCCCACCCCCCACGGCTATATTGGGCCAAAATATAGCCGTTTGGGGGGTTTTGTAATTTTTTTTACAAATCCCCCCAACGGGTATATTAACCAGGAATTTTTTTTTGTTGCAAAAAAACAGTTATATTTTAACCCCTCATTCCACTCTATAAATACTCACTCTTTTTCACTTCATTTGATCACCAAAAAATTCTCCAAAAATCTCTAAAACTTCTCTTAAACTCTCAAGTGCTCGAACTCTCAAGTTTCTCAAGTTCTCAAGTGATCATGCTCCCTCAAGTTCTCTCAAACGACTTATGTGCTCAAGCTCTCTCCATCTCTCCTCAAGTCCTCAAGTGATCAAGCATTCAAACTCTCTCCATCTCACCTTAAATTTTCAAGTGCTCAGCCTCTACTGTAACTTCAGAATCTGCTTTTAGTACAGCTGGACGAGTGCTGACTGATTCGAATAACTGCCAGGCGTCAGAAGTTATCGAGATAAGTATCTGTGGGAAGGATTGGCTCGATGCAGAGACAAGACGTCTGAATGAAACAGTAGATGAAATCTTTGAAGACTCCCCAGAAGATGAGTGAAAAAATGAAGATTTTTTGTATTTGTATAATTGTATTTGTATCAATTTCTATCTATATAATACATGTGTAATTTTGTCAATTTATATAATTATACTTCAATAATTTATATTAATCTTTTGTATTTGTATCAATTTATCCAATTTATTGGATTGTTAATAAAAAAATTTACATATGCATTTTACAACTTGTATCAAATTTGTCCACATTTGAGTGTTTGTTAGATTTTTGGAATTGTTTAGAATTTTTTGGTTTTTAAAATTTTTTTCGGATTTTTTACATCTTTTTCAAATTTTATAAAAAAATATTTTCCTAACTCGGGCCGGCCCAACCAGGCCGGTTATGGCCCGACCCATCCCGCCGGGTGCCTGGGTCTCCAATATGGAGACTGGGTCCTGGCCGGACCGGGCCGGGCAAACCGGGAAAGGCGGACGGGCCTGGGCCAGTCCTGACAATGGTCGCAGCCCACCAGAAACGGGACGGGCTCAGCCCGTCCGTTTCGTACCCCTACTTAGGATGGATTCTATTTCGCTGTTTACAGCTTCTTTCCACATTTGTGTTTCTAGAGTAGACATAACTTCTTTAAATGTTTAAGACTCGCTTTCAAGCGTGTATGCTACGAAGTGTGGACCAAAATTTTTTGAGATTCTAGAACTCTTACCTTCTTCTTAGTTCAACTTCCGCATTAACTGTAGGTCCACCGGGTCCTTCATCCCTAAATGTTATTTCATGTGTTCTTTTCCTAGAAGTCTTGTCTTCTTCCCGTTTATACGGAAAGATGTCTTCAAAGGATGCGGCATCTCTATATTCATGCTTACATGAATATCAGGTATTTTTGATTTGAATACCATAAATTTATAGGAACTGCTATTCAAGGCATATCCTATAAAAACGCAGTCCATAGTTTTCGTTCTCAACTTGGTCTTTTTAGGTAGTAGGTCCAGTACCTTTGCAAGACACCCCAACATTTTGAGATAATTGTAGGAAGGTGCTCTTCCATACTATAACTAAAATGGTATAATATCAAGTTTCTTGTGTGGTACTCTATTTAGAATATAATTTGCGGTTAACAGAGCTTCCCCCTACAAGTTCTGAGGTGCACCAGAACTTACGAGCATGAAATTTTCCATCTCTTTTAAAGTTCTATCCTTTCTTTCAGCAATCCCATTCTGCTGAGGAGTGTATGAAGCTGTGGTTTGGTGAATTATACCAAAATTAGCACATAACTCACTAAACTCATTTGATTCATATTCTCCGCCTCGATTGGTTTTTAGAATCTTTATATTTTTGTTGAGTAGATTTTCAACCTCGACTTTATATGTTATAAACATACTCATTGCCTCATCTTCACTGTTTAAAAGATATACATAGCAATATCTTATACCGTCATCAATAGAAGTAATGAAATATTTTTTCTCGCCTCTTGTTGGTACAAATTTCAAGTCACACAAGTCGCTATGAATTAACTGTAAACACCTAGAGGGGGTGAATAGGTGACTAGCTAATCTAATGATGAATTAATGCGGAATTAAAAATTATTTAAGAGAACTAAAACTTATTAAGCTAAACGCACAAGGTATAACACAAGAGTGTAGCCGAATTCCCGGTGAAAGGCTCTGGACTATCTCCTCAAGATTCCTCTAGATAAGAGTTGAGGTGCCGCTATGGCTCTCTTGGTTGAATACAAGTGTGAGCAAACAATCCCAAGCATATAACAATACAGCACAAGATATATCAAGCATATAAAGAGGTAAGCAATGTTAGAATGCAAGATATAAACACAAGTGAGAGATAGAGAGAGCAATCGCAAACACGGGAGATTTGTTTCGAGATTCAAGCACCCTTGCTCTACATCCCCGCCTTCAACACTATGAAGGATTTCCACTAGAATCGATCCCAACGGATTACTCAGTGCCGTAACGCCTACAAGGAGTTCACATTTGAACTCTTGGACTCACTAGTCCCTCTCGTGTTCCCGCAAGAATTACACACGCAAGCGCACTAGCTTGCCGAGGCCGCACCTCTATACCGAGCTCCCGCAAGACTCGAAACAATACAAACCCGTAAGTTCGCCTCCTCAAATACAAGATGAAATACTTTGGTGATCTCAACACTTTTATCACCTAAAAACACTCTCACAATAACTCTCCTATAGGATTGATATAGTAATGAAAAGCTCAACTATTTGAGAAAACTAGATAGAATAGTGGAGAAAAAACTCACTAAATCTCTTTTGAAAACCACTCTTAAACCTCTCCTTTTGATATGGAAGTTTTAGCTCTAAAACAAGTAGAAATAAACACAAAAAGATGTATGAAAAACTAGCTTGAAAATCCACTTGAAATCTTATTGAAAACAGTTCAAGGGAACACCAATTGATAGGCTCCCAAAATATGGCCGTTGGAGGCCAAATCAGCAGCCGACGCTGCTGCCGGTCGACCGGCCCACCAACCAAACAGTTGTGCACGTTTGTGCACATCGGTCAACCGGAGCGGTCGATCGACTTCTGTTTCGGTCGACCGTCCGGTCGACCGGCAGAAGGCTAGGTTAGACATCTTTTGGAATTAAAACTTGGTCTTTCTATCTTCAATAAAATCCCATAAATTCCCGTATATTCTACAAAAATAAGTTCAATAATATAATTTGATATACAAAAATATTTGATTAAAAATCAAAACATATTACAAACATTTTGAACTATTTTTGTGATATAAAAATTTTGCCTAAACAAAAATCTGTATTTTTCAAAAATAATCTCCAAATTGAAAAACGATTTTTTCAAAACTTCTCCAAATACAAAAATAAGATATTTTAAATACTTTTGAAGCTTAGTATGTATGGATATGATCCACTACACATATGAGATGAAATATCTATATTTTTGACAATAAGCTCTAAAATAGTTTTGATAAAACACATGTATACTTTGAAGCTTAAAAATCAAAACGGTATTTTCAAAAACACATATAAATTTTGTGTGTGTGTATAAGTACTTGAGCAATCCACCAACTAATCTATCATTTACATTTTATCTAAAATAAATCTTGACACTTACAAATGCGACACAAGTCTTCTCTTGAAAATATTCTTCTCCTTTTTAACTTGGTCCAAATCTTGATCAAACGATCTAGACTCCTTTTGAGTACTTGATGTGATCTTGATGCGTAAGCTCTTGAGCCGACATGTGCTAGCTCCAAAACTTGACTTCGAATCCTTTATTAAAGCTAAACACCTCCTAAGATCTTGATTAAATATCTGAGACTAAATAAACACAAGATCATTAGTAGTATAACTACATGAGTTAATCATCATTAAAACTAGAGCGATGGGCCTTTGGCCCACAATCTCCCCCTTTTTGATGATGACAAAACTCATGGAGTTATATATGCATGGATTAAAGATAAGCTTCATAGAAGCTCTCCCTTAACTCATGCCTAACAATAAACATAAATATATTCAATGAAGTACATAAATTAAACAAACATATATGCATAAATAAGGAAATAAACATGCAAAAACTCACCAAATTCTTCTCCTTTTTTTCATAAACATAAAATATATGCATAAACAAGGAGATAAACATACATAAACTCACCAAATTATTCTCCCCTTTTTGCATAAACACAACATATATGCATAAACAAACATACATGCATATATAAACTCTCAAAATCCTTCTCCCCCTTTTTGTTAATTCATCAACAAAGAGACGAAAACAAATCAAATAATAAAGATATATATGCAATATACATTCATGAAAAAGAGAGACGTGAAGTTAGCTCCCCCTGCATACATTCAGAAGCTTAAACGGAATGCGATACAACCATGAGGATTAACTTCGTCAGAAGGGTATTACGGTCCTTTTTCTGTCAAATTTCAAAGGACAGCTTCGCATCCTGTCATTCAACAGGATGTGAACCGCCTAAGGGATAGCTTAGCCTGGAAGCTTAAAGAAGAACTCTTCAGTTCTTGGATTCCCGATCAAGAAATCAAGGTAAATTCAGGGAATTGGACTCCCTAAAATCACAAGACCATGATTGATCTCGTGTTGGATTCATTTAAGGACAGTCAGAAATTGGCTTTAAAGGAGAGACGACAGTCTCTAATCAAAAGGGAAAGTTCCCTACCATCGATTGGTCGTTCGATGACCGGAGGAGGGGAAGGACCCTCTGCTGCAGAAGTTGCCACTTCTTTTCCCGCTCGTCTCTTGGGAGCCATTGAAGAACTCTGGAAGTTCTTAAACTCTTGAATGAAGAAGAAAGAAGAAGAAAAGTCAAGTGCTCTGGAAAATTTAAAGAGAAATGATGACTTTCTCTCCCAGCCCGACCAGGCTTTTATAGGCCGATGATCGCCTGAAATGACGTCTCGAAAAGAGTACAGGCTGTCGTTTCAAATTAATTTGAAACGGCGCCTAAAGCGCCTTCCCGAGAAGCGCTGATTCAGCCCCACTAAGGGCTAACTTTGCCACGAGTCAAATGCGGACTTCGCACAATACATCAATGACTTCGCCAACAGGATTGCCTTAGCTCCGCTGAAGGCATAGACCGAACTCAGCAGATATGCTAGCTTCACTGAAAGCATACTCTGGATTCAAAAAAGGTCCTATCTTTTAACCCCGCATGGAGTTTAGCTCCGCTAGCCAAGTTCAAGATGAAGGCAAAGTAAAAATCAAATGAGCAGAAAATGAACTTTCATTGATTTAAAAGGAAAGGTATATTGATACTACATCAAGGTTGTGTTTCATACAACAGAGTCATTTGCTCAAGAGGCATACAAGTGGTTTTATCTACTTCCAAGCGAAATCAACTGGACACAAAAGGCCTTCCTCCTGCACAAGGCCGTAATCCTTCGCATAATGGCAGATGGTGCCACCAGGACAGATGGTGCCACCAGGAAGTTGAACCTTTCATAATCAAAATTGGCAAAGGACTGATCGCCACCGGCAGGTTGGATCGTCTTTGATGAAAATTGGCAATGGGAAGATCCGCGACCTTACAGGTGACGTCCGCTTTCCCGAAGTGGATCATCTCGGATAAGCGACTACCAGCCTCGCCTCGAAGTGGATCATCTCGGATAAGCGACTGCCAACCTTCTTTGGGACGCACAGCGGCTGCCTCAGTTTGTTCCTCCTACTTAAGAGTAAAATCTCAACTGGAAAAGCAAGAGGAAATTTCCTGGTTTCTTTCATCAAGTCACAAAATTGGCGGACATAGCTCACTGCAAGGAAAATCGGAACAAATTAGCGGTTAAACACAGGAGAAGCTGCGAAAGCACTAAATCAAATTCTTTGGGGCGAAGCAATCCCATTCAGTCAAGTATTGATTTCAGTTAAAGCAGAGGATAGCCTCGCTTGCACAGTGATGATGGGCTAGCTCAGCAAATGCCAAGTCCTAGCCTCGTCTATATGGCTAAGCCAGACTGATCCTGAGGAACGCAGTCTTAAACCCACCTATATGGCAAGACTGGGTCGACCTTAAAGAGACCAAGTCCCAAATTCTTGCCTGTGTAGCAGACTTAACACGCATGCAGTGATCTTTCTTTGATCAAGTCAAAATGATAGCTTCGCTGGGAAGCTATGCTGAAATCCTTCTCTGCAGATCGGTTAAATGGAGAGTAAGGGAAATTAATCCCTGAAGCAGCTGATTAAGGCTAAATCTAAACTAAGAGAGATGAATTCCCTAAAAGATCATTGGTGAAGTCTTTGAATGATCGGGACTTACCGGTCCTTGGCCGGGTAACAACCAGAGTGGGCATTCCCACTAGTTCAGAGATCTGAGTATCTCTCTCAACTAAGAGAAGAGAAGAAGAGCAGATTACTTCTCTTCAGAGGACCTCAAGTGTCCTATTTATAGGCCTCATGGCCTGAGCGTTGCCGCCTCAAGCGTGGAAGCACGAGCGCACTTAAGGCATTCATTGCGCCTTGAGAAAAGGGACGATTTTCCTTGGAACCGTGCAAAGGAAGAAATGCACTCCCTCATAAAGGCATTCATTATGCCTTGAAGAAAGGGAATATCCTCTCTCGGAAACGCACAAGGGAAGAATATCTCCCTCGATCAATGCGAGAGAAGGAGTAATCCTTCTCGAGATTGACCCACAGCAGTTGGCCTCGGGAAAGAAACAGATGTTCCAGAGCGAACTTATTCCGGGAAGCCCAGACGCGAAGCTACCCAGATGCGAATCTACCCGATTCTTTGGCGAACTTATCCCAAAGCAGGATTGAAAGCGAAGCTGAACTCAACCACCATGGCGACGTTCGTACTTCACATACCACCGATCAAAGCAATTCAAAGTATTTCGAAGTCTGAGCTATTGCAGACTTTCGAAAACTTTGAAGGGGGTCTTGTTGACACTTAAAAAAGACAAGATTCTTACTGGCCTGAACAATGTCTAAACTTGTTGACATTTACAAAAGACAAGTGACAGACAAGCTGACGACCAGTTTTCACCCATCTCCGAGGGACAAGGAAGCAACCTGGACTCCACTGATCCAGCAACCAGACAGTAAGCCCGCATTCCCTCTGAACAGACCTCAACAGGTCTAAGATGCTAGCACTTAGCATCACATGAGCCCAAAGGGATAGCCTCGCCTGAGAGGCTAAGATCATCTAACTTCGCCTTGAAGCCATTCAAAGCTCCGCCAGGAAGCTAACTTATAGCTTCGCCTGAAGCCACACGCAACTGCGCAGAAAGGGTATGCGGTAGCTTCGCCACAGACGACATCTAGCTCCGCCGAAGAGCTTTCTTCTGACTTCGCCAGATACTGCCTCCAGCTCCGCTGTGAGTTCAAAGCGGGTATCGCCGCTGCTGGTCTGCTATGGTCAACCTTTGACCAATCAAATCTCCAGATGAGATCGGGTCTAATCGGGATCAAATCTAATCAGGATTGAGATCAAATCCAATCAAGATCAAATCTGAGATCAAATTTGGCAGTTGATTGCCACAATCTCTTGACTCTTCTAAAACGAGTAAGAAGATCAGGGAAATCTTCCAACGATATGGAAAGGATCAAAACAGATCAAGAAGATCAACCGACCTGCCACTTCTAGCTTCGCAGAAGCTGATCCTAGCCTCGCAGCAAGGCTACTTTCCAGATTTAAACAGATTTGATTCAATCTGTTTTCATATTTTTCAACGGACAATTATACCCCTGCTCTCCCTATAAATAGAGGACCACCTCCAGAGGTAGAAAGAAGAGGCGATACGTAAGAGAGAAGACTCCACAAGTAGAGACTTCTTCACAAAGCACCGTGAGTTCTTGAATTCAGAGACTTTATAGAGAATTGCTTCTCTAATCAGGGTGCTGATACCCTAATACCTTCTTCTCAAGGAATCTCCGGAACCAGGCGAGAAGGAATTCCTAATTGAAGGCGGTTTTGAGAAGTAGCAAGAGGGTTCCACCAACCTTCTGTTCTCTGATTCCCCGAACCAGGCGAGAAGGGAATCCCGTCGCTCGCATCGTCAAAGGGACAAAGTGGTCGCGCGCTGACCAGACTCCTATCGGCACACTTCTCCAGAATCTCTGAGGAGATCTACTTGTAATCTTTTTAAGAATACTTGTAATTTAGCTCCTCAACTCTTTTTATTGTAAGTTTTACCCTTTTGCAAATTATATGGAAAACACATGTAAATTACAAAAATGTATTTTTCATTAAAAACAAACTTCAAGGTATATGTATGCTTTATCCAAAACTAAAAATATACATACATATTCTAAACACAAACGAGTCTATAAAAGAATTTGCATGAAGGCAAGAGACTCAAGGGTATACATGTATATCTATAAGTTTTTGATAAGCATAACATATACATGAAGCAAAACATGCACAACGATAGGGAAAACATGTATAAATAAAAGAATAATCAAAACTAGGTCATTACATGTACATGTAATGAGTGCAAATGGGCAATGAAGCACAAACATCTAATAATCAAGTGTAGCTCACTACCTGTACAAGTATATACACAAGTTTTAATAAAAACTACATCTAAACAAACATTCTCTTCATGAAGTACAAACCAAAACATGATCATAAAAACATGCTAAAAATTCTTAATGTAAAGGCATGTAAATAAAAAGGAGTTTAGAGATAGTTATCAAACCATAAGAACTATACTCTAAGTCTCTAAAACTTGGTGGTCCTCCCACCAAATTTTCTTGATAGTGGCGCATCAATTTTGTATGCCTATCTTGCCCATGCATCCACTACCAAGGCACCAACCCTCTCACATCATGTGAGAGCCCACTCCTACATCAAAAATAAGTGGAGGGGATTTTGGTACTCATTTTCGTTTGGGTCCACGGGGGTTAGCATCATAAGGAACTCAAATATTTTTATTAGCAAAATTAATATGATTTTATCTTATCAAAATAAAACTTTACTAAATGGCCTTTGTGGACGCAATGTGTACATTTGTACACTCTAGCATGCACATGAGAGTGAGTGTGATCGTGATGTGCAAAGTGTGCATAAGTTTTGTTGGCCCAGAGGCCTTCCGCTCTAGTTTTGATGATGATTAACTCATGTAGTTATAGTTTACTAATAATCTTGTGATATTTAGTTTCAGATATTTAACCAAGATATTAGCAGGTGATTAGCTTCAACAAAGGTGTTTTGGAGCTTTCATATGGTGATTCAAGAGCCCGAGCGTCAAGTTCATATCTAGCACTCATTTGGAGTCAAGCTCGGTGGATCACGTTTGGATCGAGTCGACTTGGAGACGGCGCTCTACAAGAAAACCTCAGTTTGATTTAGAATAGTTAGTTTAGATCCATTGTTAAAGATTAGATAGTGTAGTTTGCTCAAGTTCACAACACACACTTGTTTCAAGTTTCATGTTTATTGGTTTTGGTTTTCGGTGTAACCGATCTTGTTTTCATGAATAGAATTGAATCAAAACAAGTTTACATGGTTTAATGTATATTTGATTTGATCTATATACATGTATGCTTCATATTCTTAGAAAAGCTTATTTTGATAACCTATTCATGTATTTGGGTTTTGTATTTAAACAAAACTTATTTTCGGATTTAATGTCAAAAACAATGATATATATCTTTCATGTATATTAGATTCTATCCATATACTATATGCTTCAAAGTGGTTTAAATATCAATTTTTTGTATTTACATGTGTTTTGGAAAAATCAGATTTCCATTTCAAAAATCTAAGTTTTGGAAAATACAGAATTTAGTTTAAGGCAAATTTTTCAAGTCACAAAAATGGTTCAAAATATTTGTAACATGATTTGATTTTTACTCAAACATATTTGTATTTCAAAGATATAACAAAAACCTATTTTTGTAGAATTTTAAAGATTTTATGAGATTTATTTGACAATAAAAAGACAAGATTTTAAGTTCTGAAAATCAGCTGCCAGACTCTGGCGGTCGACCTGAACAGTCGACCGGACAAGTGGTCGGTCGACCGGACCGGTCGACCGATGTGCACGAGACGTGCACAAAGGCCTAGTTGGTTTGGCCGGTCGACCGTGCGATCGACCGACTGAAGTCACCCCACTCTCGGGGGGGCGGTCGACCGGACGGTCGACCGTAAGCCTTGGCCCGGTCGACCGGCCAGAGAGCAATTGCTCTCTGGATCTGACACGGTCGACCGGGCGGTCTACCGGAGGGCTCAACAGTCGATTTTTTGACCGTTGACCGGTCGACCGGCCGGTCGACCGAAAGGGCAAAAATGCCCTTTTCTGCTACCAACGGGCAGATTTCAAATGGGGTATAAATATCCCCCCATTTGAGTTGTTTCTCAAGAAGTTTTTCAAGAGCAAAATTTTAGATCTTTTTCAAGTGTTTTAAGAGCAAGTTTCTCAAAAGAGTTTTTGGGTTCAAAAGATCAATCTTCATTTGTTTTTAAAGTATTTGATAATTCAAAGAAAATAGTCTTTTGGGAATTGATTTTTGGTCTAAAATTCTATATCTATTTGGAGATTTTCTCAAGTGATTTTCTTTGTTCAAAATACTTTGTTTTCTCACACTTGAGCTTATCGTGCTATCCTATCTATAGGATCTTTTTTTGTGGGAAAATTGGTTTGTGGTTGAAAGAGACCACCAAGTTGTAAACGCTTATCATTGCTTGGCTTTGTGCCTTTCTCTCTAAGTGTAGAGGAAGTTGTGCAATTGGGTTGTATCCCTCAAGTGTGAGGTGATCCTTGTTTGGCTTTGTGTCTATCCCTCATTTGTGAGGTGGATATTGTGTTGGCTTTGTGCCTTGCCTCTAAGTGTAGAGATTGTATTTGGTTGAGAGAGGAGTTGTGTACTCCCAATTGTATTTGCCCCAAATCCTCAGTGAAGGTTTCCTGTGTGGGAAGTCCTGTGTGAACGAGTTAGTGAAAATCCTTCTGTGTGAAGGCGGGGACGTTGAGCTGTGTGCTCGAATCTCGAAATATATCTCGGTGTTTGCGATTGATCCACTTTCTCTAACTCTCTCTCTTATTGTGCCTTGCATTGATTCATATTGTCATATCATTCATATATGCTTGGTTTGTTTGTGTGTGCCCATACTTGTGTTTAAGCAAGAGAGCTTCATATAGCACCTCAACTCTTATTCAGAGGAATCAAGAGGAGTTAGTACAGAGCCCTTCACCGGGAATTCGGCTACACTCTTTGGTTACACTAAGTGTGTTGCAATTAGTTTTAAATTTTACATTATTGTTCATTAGATTAGCCGTACACATATTCACCCCCCCTCTAGGTGTACTTTCAAGTTTGCCGTGGGTAATGTACATGAATATGTAAAGTTTGTTTCTTTTGAAACAACGTTTCCAATCTAGAATGGTTAAATGCACAATTGCTCAAAGTTGAGCTTAAACAATTTATTCTATTTTTCAAAATTTGAATCTCATTTTTATTAATCGTGGCATGAAGAGCATGGCAAGAATGAGAATCATCAATCTTTTTCTTTTTAGAATTATTTTCTTTTTCTTTTGAAACAAATTTTCTTTTCAAAGAGCTGTTTTCTTTCAAAACAATTTCTTTTTCTTTTTCCACCAAAGTGATTTTATTTTTCAAAGATTTATTTCCTTCACAAATATCATTTAGCTTAGAAGACAAGAAAATATTCTCATTTTTCAAAAATTCATTTTCTTTTGAAGCATATGCAAATTTATTTTTAAAGTGTTATTTTCTTTTAACAAAGAAGTGTTTTCCTTTTTCAATTTATTGTTATCAATTTTTAATGAATCATACTTTTTGAGAAGGTTCTGACAAAAAGATGCAAGTTAATCATAAGACATGTCAATATCTTCTTCTAACTCAGATTCAGAGTTTACTGGTTATCCCCTTGGACCATGTAGCATATGTTAGAAGCATCACTTCCATCATTCGAGTCACTCCCCGCATAGTATTGCTTTTGTTCGCCAAGGGAGACTATAGTGTTCCATACTACAAAAGTCGAATCAAAGTTAGAAATACTATATAAATTATCACCATTTAGGGTTGACTTTAAAACATGGATGGCTTTTGAGTTAGCCTCTAGATGTTTGCCATTTAAATAATATGAATCTTTAATTATGGCAAGATAAACATGAATCCCTAGGGCTTTGAGATACATGGACATCTTAACTTTCCAAGTTTGGATGTTAAGAATGTGAAACATAGGAGGTGTCATGAAATCCATGTGTGTGTAAACAAATATTGTGATTAGTTAAAAAAGAGGATCTTTAACTCTAGATTGTTAGACTCAAATCAAGAACACCAAGCTCAGATACCACTTGTAAACACCTAGAGGGGGGAACAGGTGACTAGCTAATTTAATGATGAATTAATGTGAAATTAAAACTATTTAAGCAAACTAAAACTTATTAAACTAAACACACAAGGTATAACACAAGAGTGTAGTCGAATTTTCAGTGAAGGGCTCTGGACTATCTCCTCAAGATTCCTCTAAATAAGAGTTGAGGTACCGCTATGGCTCTCTTGGTTGAATACAAGTGTGAGCAAACAATCCCAAGCATATAACAATAAAGCAAAAGATATATCAAGCATATAAAGAGGTAAGTAATGTTAGCATGCAAGATATAAACACAATTGAGAGATAGAGAGAGCAATCGCAAACACGGGAGATTTGTTTCGAGGTTCGAGCACCCTTACTCTACGTCCTCGCCTTCAACACTATGAAGGATTTCTACTAGAATCGGTCCCACCGGAGCACTCAGTGCCGCAACACCTACAAGGAATTCACATTAAAACTCTTGGACTCACTAGTCCCTCTCTTGTTCCCGCAAGAACTACACACGCAAGCACACTAGCTTGCGAGGCCGCACCTCTACACCGAGCTCCCACAAGAACTCGAAACAACACGAACCCGCAAGTTCGCCTCCTCAAATACAAGATGAAACACTTTGGTGATCTCAACACTTTGATCACCTAAAAACACTCTCACAACAACTCTCTTATAGGATTGATATAGCAATGGAAAGCTCAAATATATGTGAGAAAACTAGATAGAATAGTGGAGGAAAAACTTAAGAAATCTCTTTTGAAAATCACTCTTAAAAACTCTCCTTTTTATATGAAAGTTTTAGATCTAAAACAAGTGGAGAAAAACACTAAAAGATGTATGAAAACTAGTTTGAAAACCCACTTGAAATCTTATTGAAAACAGTTCAAGGGAACCTCAATTTATAGGCTCCCAAAATATGGTCGTTGGAGACCAAATAAGCAGCTGACGCTGCTGTCGGTCGACCGCCCGGTCGACCGGTCAACGATCGGATTTCTGATCGTTATACCACCGGTCTACTGCCCGGTCGACCGGGGCCGGATCCAGAGAGTAGAGCTCTCTGGCCGGTCGACATGGGCCAAATCCAGAGAGCAGAGCTCTCTGGACGGTCGACCGCCCGATCGACCGGCCCACCAGCCAAACAGCTGTGCACGTTTGTGCACATCGGTCGACCAGAGCGGTCAACTGACTTCTGTCTCGGTCAACCATCCGGTCGAACAGCAGAAGGCCAGGTCAGACATCTTTTGGGATTAAAACTTGGTCTTTTGTCTGCAATAAAATCCCATAAATTCTCATAAATTTTACAAAAATAAGTTCAATAATATACTTTGATATGCAAACATGTTTGATTAAAAATCAAAATCATATTACAAATATTTTGAACTATTTTTGTGATATAGAAATTTTGGCTTAAACAAAAATCTGTATTTTTCAAAAACAATCTCTAAATTGAAAACCGATTTTTCTAAAATTTCTCCAAATACAAAAATAAGATATTTTACACGCTTTTGAAGCTTAGTGTGTATGGATATGATCCACTACACATATGAGATGAAATATCTATATTTTTTACAATAAGCTCTAAAATAGTTTTGATAAAGCACATGTATACTTTGAAGCTTAAAAATCGAAATGGTATTTTCTAAAGCACATATAAATTTTGTGTGTGTATAAATACTTGAGCAATCTACCAACTAATCTATTCTTTACATTTTATCTAAAACAAATCTTGACACTTACAAATGCGACACAATTCTTCTCTTGAAAATCTTCTTCTCCTTTTTGACTTGGTCCAAACCTTGATCAACAAGCTAGACTCCTTTTGAGTACTTGATGCGATCTTGATGCGCAAGCTCTTGAACCGACACGTGCTAGCTCCAAAACTTGACTTCGAATCCTTTGTTGAAGCTAAACACCTACTAAGATCTTAATCAAATAACTGAGACTAAATAAAAACAAGATCATTAGTACTATAATTACATGAGTTAATTATCATCAAAACTAGAGCGATGGGCCTTTGATCCAACATTAACCCTAAATCAATTGAGTGAAATGAATTTTTCACGAACTTGGCCTCAACACAAATTTCACACTTGCGAATTTCTTCCATGTTGAGTTTAGGAATATATCTTAGATTAGACAAGTTTTGTAAGGACTTGTAATTTATATGCTCTAATCTAGCATGCCATGATATAGGAGGCTCAAGTAAATAAACAGAAGATTTTTTTTTATTTATGGGCTTTGAGAACAAATACACTGACCCTTTGTCCACTACAACAACATTGGCGTTGAAAAGACCATCAACAAGATAACACTTGCCCACATATATGTCATTCTTAGTAAGTACAAATTTATCAGATTCAAAGATCATTCTAAATCCTTCTTACTAAGAGTTGAGCCAAATTTCAAGTTCTTGTGGATATCTTGAATATGCAGTACATCGTTTAGAGTGAACTCCTTCCCAGATGTCCACTTCAGTATGATCTTTTCCTTACCCTCAGCCTTGGAGACAGCTGAGTTGCCCATGAAAAGTTACTCATCATACTCTATTTTTAATATTCAGAGAATAATATTTTCTCAGAGCAAATGTGCCGAAGAGCCTCTGTGTCTACCCACCAATCCTTATTTTTGGTTGTCAGATTCAATTCTGACACCACAACTAATAGGCTTTGCGACGCATGGTCGGTCAAGTTTGCATGTGGATAACCTTTCTTAATTTTTTTGGGATGACTGCGACATTCATTCGCCTTTTGCCCCTCTTTATTGGAGATGTAGCACGTTCCTTTGAAGCGCTTGTTCTTGCCTTGTTGGTCCTTACTTTTGTACCCCAGGGCAGTCTTCTTCCACTTTAAGCTTTTGGAAGTTGAAGCTTTTTCCTTTGAGTCTTCAATCACATTGGCCTTGGCTTCATAGGAGTTCTTATTGCTTCTTTTCTCAGACTTTTGGTTGTTCTCCTCAATCCGAAGCCTCACAATGAGATCTTCCAACTTCAGCTCCTTGCACTTGTGCTTTAGGTAGTTCTTGAAATCTCTCCACGCAGGTGGGAGTTTCTCCACTATAGTCCTTTTCCTTTCACTCAACTTGGAAGAAATCTTATGATTGTTAGATTATTAGATCTGATAATTAATCAATATCACCGATCTAATTAGTCAGGTCGGTGAATATCAGGTGTTGAGGTTTCCCGTTTAATATAGTTGCAACCTGAAAAGTTTCAGGTGGAATCATACCTTCAGCTTCTATCTCGTGCAAGATAAATTGAAATTCTTGCACTGACTATTTTCTATTGAAAAATGATTCAGAGGAAAACTTACAAAAGAAAATGAGGAGCAAAATTATAAGTAATTCTTTAAAAGAGGTAGATCTCCTCTGAGATTTCTGGGAAAATGTGTCGGTGGGGGTCTAATCAGCGCGCGATCATTTTGTCCCGTTGATAATGTGAGCGATCAAACTTCGAATATTATTGCTTGAGAATTCCTTCTCGCCTGGCTCCGGAGATTCCTCGAGAGGGAGGAAGACCTTAGAGTATTAGCACTCTGAATTTATTCTTGTAGGATTGAGAAGTGATTCTCTGAATTCTTGAAAGCGAGAGAATAAATCTCTTATTGGCTTAACCTTTGAAGCCACCAAATACGCTTATGCTCTCCAAAAAGCCTCTTGGACTTGAATTTCTTCAAGACCGTGAGCCTAGCCTACTAGTGAGCTATATATAGGCTCAATAAGAAGTTATGATCTCCTTAATTGTCTCCTTTTAATGAGGGATCATGGGTGTAACTACCCATTAACTCCTCTTAATTGGCTCATCTTAACGAGGGATCATGGGTGTAACTACCCATTGACTCTCCTTAATTGGCTCCTCTTAATGAGGAATTACGGGTGTAACTACCCATTAACTCCCCTTAATTGGCTCCTCTTAATGAGGGATCATGGGTGTAACTAACCATTAACTCCCCTTTAATTGGCTCCTCTTAATCAGGAATCATGGGTGTAACTACCCATTAACTCCCCCCATTAACTTAATAGGGCGGTTACTTTTCTCATGCGAAGCTAGCCTCTTCAGGCGAAGCTATCGAGAAAGCTTCCGGCGAAACTATAATTAGCTTCAGGCGAAGCAAGAATTAGCTTCAGGCAAAACTGTAAATTAGCTATCTGTGGAGCTATGAAAAGCTTCCGGCGATGCTAGAATTAGTTTCAGGCGAAGCTAGAATTAGCTTCAGATGAAGCTATAAGTTAGCTCTCTGTGAAGCTATGAAGAGCTTCATACGAAACTATCAAGAAAGCTTTCGGCAATTAGCTTCCGACGATGCTAGAATTAGCTTCAGGTGAAGCTGTAAGTTGGCTCTTTGTGGAGCTATGAAGAGCTTCATGCGAAACTATCAAGAAAGCTTCCGGTGAAGCTAGAATTAGCTTTAGGCGAAATTGTAGTTAGCTCTCTGTGGAGCTATAAAGAGCTTCATGCGAAGCTATCAAGAAAGCTTCAGGCGAAGGTAGAATTAGCTTCAGGCGAAGCAATAAGTTAGCTCTCTGGAGCTATAAAAAGCTTCATGCGAAGCTATCAAGAAAGCTTAACGCGAAGCTATAAGTTTGCTCTCTATGGAGATATGAAGAGCTTCATGCGAAGCTATCAAGAAAGCTTCCGGCGAAGTTATAATTAGCTTTAGGCAAAACTATAAGTTAGCTCTCTATGGAGTTATGAAGAGTATCATGTGAAGCTATCAAGAAAGCTTCTGGCAAAACTAGAATTAGCTTCAGGCAAAACTGTAAGTTAGCTCTCTGTGGAGAGTTTCAAGGCGAATCTAGACAAACTTAGCCTCTCAGGCGAGGCTCCCTTTGGGCTCATGCGATGCTAAGCGTTGAGCTAATTCAGCATCTTTGGTTTGCTTAGGTCTCTTCAAAGGCAACATTGGCTTATTGTCTGCTTCACTGGATCAGTAAAGTCCAAGTCGCTGATTTGTCCCTCGGGGATGGTAGAAACTGATCGTCAGCTTGTCTGTGACTTGTCTTTTGTAAATGTCGACAAGTTAGACATCATTCAGACCGGTTAAAAAGCTGTCTGAGATTTTGTCTTTTTTGAGTGTCAACACTGACTGATACAGTCTTGCTGTCCACCATCTTGTACTCCAAAAATCATCCCATGACGAATTTCTTAGTATCGGCATCCTCAGTCTTGTACTTCTTATCAAGACTTGTTCATAACTTCTTTGTCGTTGTGATAGGACTGTAGACATTGTAAAGAGAGTCATTCAATCCATTTAAGATGTAGTTTCGGTAAAGGAAGTCACCTTGTGTCCATGCATCAATTGCAAGGACAGAGTCCCGATCAGTTCTAGGTTCCGGTGGATCCTCTTGCAGCAATTTGGCCAAATGCAAAGTGGTTAAGTAGAAGAGCATCTTCTGTTACCATCTCTTGAATTCTATGCCACCAATTTTTTCTGGCTTCTCCGGCTTCAGGTTAGGAAGTGGAGCAGACACCAATGTCTGAATTTGCATGTTTGGTGCCTTACTGGTACTATCTTAATTAGTCTCAAACATCTCTACAATTTCAAGTAGAGTAAAAGTAAGTAACTTCAAAAACAAAATTATCTTAAGATATTAGATTATTAAATCTGACAACTAATCAATGTCACCGATCTAATTGGCCAGGTTGGTGAATATCAGGTGGGAGGTTTTTCATTCAATAGAACATTTCTTAATTACAGAACCACATTTCAATTACCTTCCTAGGTTAAACACTAATTAGACTAGTATTAGTAAGGCTTAATATACAGTAATATTTATAAACATAAATATTCCAGCATAACCCCTATAAAACGAATATTAGTTCAATTATACAGTAAATGGAGTGAGATACACATATAACGAATTTCCTTATGACAATTACGTCCCCCACTACGGTGCTAACGGTTTACTGAACGCTGGTCTCCCAAGATACAACACTCCTTCGCGGTATTTGGATAGCACTACTAAATCACCGTACAGTCGAACTATAGTTAATCAATATCTTCACGAGGAATTTAATACAGTTGGACGAAGACAAGTTTCAAGGTTGTCTTAAATTTAGAGGATTATTCACTGTAAGGAAAAGGAGGGGAAGAGAGAAGAATTTTTATCTTAGGAAGTCACAGATTCAAATAACAATTCTATTCCAGAATCTGTTAAATTTTCTGATACATATCAGATCGAATCCTTTAACAGATTTTTATTCCAAAATCTGAATTCTTTAACAAAGGAAGAGCAGGAACAGTTGCAACAGTTTTTGTCTGGCTCGTGTTAGCACCCGTGACCCGATTCAAAAAGAACCGGACAGGGTTGGGTTCATGCCAGCACCCATACCCGGACTCTCTGACACCAACGCCGGCGAACGCGTGCTTGTGGGCATGATTTTCTCCCAAACGCACGCGAAAATTTCAAGTACCCAAAGGGCACACCCTTTGTTCCTATCTTCCTCTATTTAAACACTTCAAATGTCTACTTCATATTCAATTTGGGACTAAATGTTTTGCTACCATTTAGTCCGTTTTAGCTATTGAATTAGGCTAACTTTTGACTTGAATATCTCATTCATTTGAAAACGGAATTGAACATTTGAATATACCATGTTAATTCTATCAACAGATCTCGCCTTAATTTAGCTCAAAGATTCACTTAAATTCTTCGTTTTCCCAACAGTTGCACTGTAACGCCCGATCCCACGGATACGGAGACGTTATGGCGACGTACATACGCAGGACGGAAAACCCTTACGTACGTACGCTAAGCCTCAGTACAGGAAACCACCTCCATATGTATAAGAGTTCCAGCAGGAAATAAGTACAAGAATACCTGCAGACAGAGGTTAGTGATCATAACAGATAGGAAAAACAGGGATAAACAAGATAACAGAAACAAATCACAAAGATACCTATGAATGGTCTCGATGATGAGTCTCCTATGTGAATCCAATGGATTATCTGACAATACGATAACTCGGATCTCCAACCTGGGCACGCAAACCCAGGATCATCAGAAAGCAACCTAGTGAGTGGTAAAATGAAGGAAGCAGTAATATATATACGATAGTAATACAGACACGATAATAATATATAATACATGATTCTGTACCAGTGATACCATATAGTAGGCATATAATAAGCAGTAGAAATATACAAATATGTCATATTTTAATACCATCACTACCTAGCATGTTATCATCGGGTCATGTCTATAGTCAAATCCAGTTTTATATAATAAAGAATGTTGTCCAGAGGTGATGTGATAGAAATGAACATGCAGATGTGCAGCATACAAACAACAGAACCATACTACCGGGTTGTGCATATACAGTAATGATGTTTGCAAGGTATACATAAAGCAGAGTATATGCAATGCAGAATATAGATGTACATGAGTGGTGTGCCACAACAGAAAGTGTAACATGTATCAGGAAGGGAACAAGGTATACAGGTAACATGATAAGGGATAAATAATCAGGACTAGTAACAAGTGCAACTAACCAATATGATACATGTATTGGGCAAGTCATGTTATTTATACAATAATAATAATCAATACCACCTGGTATTTTAATCAATCTCTTTCAGTGTCACATACCACTAGCAGTTCATACTGGAGCCCGCACTCCAGTCGAACCCATCCGGACATGGCATACGGGTACCATTATCCAAATAAGAGAATGACCAAATAACAAGTGTTCCCGACGTCACTATTGTGTATACTGTTTTATTATGTTAATTGGAAACCAACTGGTCGAGGAGCTCTTATCGGGTAGGTGTATCCCGTGCATACCCGGGATCACGGCCTTAAACAGACCCCTGGCTGCTGAGACCAGGGCCAGCCCGCTAAGGCTGTAACATGTAACAGGAACTCAATGAGCTAAAACAATAACGGGAAACAGGAGCTCATGAGTTATAACAGACGGTAGTCAGCACTACCCCATCCCCTGCAGTGGGACAAACAATGGATCCAGACATCCACCCGACAAGATCTAATCAACCGTCAAGTCTCCCCCAACCCCATCTTATATTTCATACATTTAATGTACACAGGGTATCAGAAATAAGAACAGTACATGATACATGTAACACGAGAACAGGATATGAGCTCTGTGATAGCACGAAACAAGATAACAGAAAACGGGAAACAATAGATGTGGGATTCTAGAGGTGGACCCCGTGGCTTGAATCCACGTGGCACTTAGTTCCACACATCGCATATCAACAGCTCACATGTCCAGTAACGAGAATATCAATATCAGAACGGGAAATAATCATGTAACGGGAATACAAGACGAACTACTCATGTAACAATAATCCATGTGACATAAATAATGATCAATATCACGAGAATATAAGAATATCCATGAGTAATAATATATCAATGCATGTATACAGGTGAGTGTCTATGTAACAGTGGTGTAACAACATGAAGTAACTGTGCACAGAGTATCCATGTAGCGGTATCCAGTGTAATAGCACCTCAGTGTATCAGTGGTTCACGAACATGCAGTACTAATATCATGAATCTCAGTATCTATGTAAGAGTGAGACAGGTACATGGAACATCATGAAATAACGATATCTAGTACGTTCAGTGCATTAGAGTGCATTAGAATGTCTGTGGGATGGTGATACTAGCACATGAAATATCAGTGTCGCGTATCCATAGAACAGTAGTCATGAACATGAAATGATAGTGTCCTGTGTAGTGTATCTGGTGTTGACATGCAATACTGTATCGAAGTGGGTCTGTAATGGTGACAGTGTCATAGTGACAATGTACATGTAGCAGTAACGAAGTGACAATATCCGAAGTGACAATATCCAATGATGTAATAGATGTAACTAAACCATCTGGAATAGATATAATTATCTATTACTGATATTTTATAGACTTCTCTATAATGCAATCTATTTTAATTACCATTTATAGTGATTGACCTATATCTACGATTTATTAACTAAAGCAATCACTCAATTTAACATAACTAAATATAATTTATAAAATGAAAACACTCACCAACTGGCCATGGGAAGGTATCTCTCTTTCCCACGATCGTAACGGTTCCAAAATCGTCCAAATCGGAGTCCGGGTGCTCCAGATATCGCCCGAATACTAGAATCCATATAAACGGGTTAAATATGTAATAAAAATATTTAAAAGCAATTAATAAAATTTAGCAGGGGGTTTTCAGTAATATTACCTTTATTGGGTTTTGGATGTGGGTTTGGTAAGATAACGGGTCGGGTTTGGATCCAATACCCAAGCCCATAACTTAAGTATAATGGGTTATCGGGTTTATGGGTTATCGGGTAGGGTTTGAGGGTTATTAGATTTAATGGGTTAAACCCATTAGAGAGAGAGAAGGGGGGGGAGAGAGAGAGAGAACAGGGCAGCAGGGCTGCCCTGTGCCTGGCCGCGCTGCCACGGCGGCCGGCGGCGGCGGCGCTAGGCCACCGGGGCGGCCTGGGCCCGCGCACAGAGAGGAAGAGAGCGAGAGAGAGAGAGAGAGGGAGGGAGAAGAATCACTGGAAAAGAAAAGAAAGAAAATAAGAAGAAGAACAGGGGAAGAAGAAGAAGAAGAAGAGAAGTAGAAGGAAAAGAAAAAGAAGAAGAAAAAAAGAAGAAGAAGAGAAGGAAAAGAAGAAAAAAGGGAGGGGGTGGTGCCCGGTGGCACGCCGGCCACCGGAGCTCGTCGGTTCACCGGCGGCAAGGCCGCCGACGGTCTGCTCCATGGATGGAATAAAAACAGAGAGAGTGGAGATAGAGAGAGAGAGGAGAGGGAGTTAGAGAGAGAGTCTGAGAGAGAGAGAGGATGTGCCAATTAGAGAGGGAGAGGGAGAGAGAGGGAGATTTTTTAAAAATAGAAGATAGAGAGATGGCGGTGGGAAAGGCGGTGGGAAAAATCCAGAGAAATGGAGAAGAAGAGGGAAAAGAAAAGAAAGAGAAAATATTTTATATTATTTAATTAATATTATTTTATTTAGTAAAATTGGACTAGCTCCGTATGGTTCCCAAAAATTACATAAAATAGAGAATATTAGCCTGAGAAATAATATGAAAACAGTGTCAAGAAATTTAGTACGGTTTGCAAATTAAAAATCCTGAAAGATTTCGCTGATACTGGGCGACACCGGTTTGGCCTGATTTTGATAAATTCAGAAAAATCCCAAAAATACCCTAACGTAGAAAATATGATTTTAAGACACAATATGAAAGCAAATTCTCAAAATGTATCTCCATTTGAGAATTAAAAATCGTAGAGCCGATTATCGGTATCGGTTGACACCGACTACGGAGATTTTCCAAACTAATCAGAAAAATTCCAGAAAATTTTTAAAAATCTAAAATATTAGAAAATAATATTTGAAACTAGAATTCACTAAATCTAACTACCAGAAAGGTCAAATCAACATTATACGTCATATCGCGTACTGATACTGTGATACGTATATCAGGGAGCAGGGGGTTACATGCACGGTGTTCTCTTCTTGCTGATTATAATGGTACATTTGTCTCTCTTGCATTATAGACATAAGCCCGGGTTGTGGTCGAATCACGTTAAAATCTGGGTGTTCTTTGTGTGTGCTTGTTACGATCTTATCGCCCATTATGACATGTCATTTAAGAAAGGTAAGTCCCCAAGTTGTTATGAAAGGAAAGACCTATAGGGAAACAATGTTTTTGTGTTGGAAAGAGAGATTATTATCAAGGAAGATAGACGAGAGGTCGTCGATGTGATCGCCAAGGAAAATTGACGACGAAAGGCAAAGGAGACAGCAGCAGAAAAATAGCAGCAGCAGCAGAACAGGTTATCCGGTCGACCGGCCCGGTCGACCGGACGTGCACAACGTGCACAAGTTGAAGCTCGGTCGACCGGCGGTCGGTCGACCGACTGAAAGCACCCAACTCTCTGTTGGGCACCCAGTCGACCGACCGGTCGACTGGAGGAAGGGTCGGTCGACCGACCGGTCTACCGACAGTCGGGTTCGGGTGAAAATCTGCTATTCGAAAATCTGTGTATTTAAGGACTGTTATTTAATTCTAGGGTTAATTATTAGAAAAAATCTGAAGGCTAGACCTCTCTTGCATTCAAAGAGACTGCTAGTAATTGTAATCTTCCTAAAAGAAATTAATCTCTCTTTTGGATTGCCCCGAGGACGTAGGCATTGAGGCCGAACCTCGTTAGATCGTGTGTTTGAGTTTGTGTTTTCTTCTGGTGATTATTTGTGCTGTTTGGTGTTCTTTGTGCTTGGAGATTTGTAAGATTCTCAGTTGGTTGTTGTCACCGAGGCACAACAAGTGGTATCAGAGCATCCAGGTTGCGCTTGGGATTTCTGAGGATTCGGAGGGCTCGAGATCTAATCCGGTGGAGATCGTGTGTTAATCTCAGATCAGAGGTATTAGTGTTGTTCGTGGGATCGTGTGTCGATCTAAGGAGGACGCTAGAAGGGCTCGTGGAATCTGTGTTGAAGTAGATCAGAAGTGAAACTCGATCTAGGGTTTCAAGGGAAAGGTAAAAATTTAATTTTTATCAGAGTGTAGATCTATTTCAGTGGTTGATTTTCCGCATAGTTAGAGGATCAGAGAAATCACAATGGCAGAAGAAATTGTTTCGGCTAAGACAATGAATTCTCACCCAAGTATTGAAGTTGTCAAGTTCAATGGCACTAATAACTTCGGGATGTGGAGATGCGAGGTTATGGATGCGCTGAATGCATCGAACCTCGAGGAAGAAGAAGAAGAGCACGACCACTGATGAAGAGTGGGCGAAGATGAACAGGTCGGCATGTAGCTTGATACGTTCATGTTTGTCGCAAGACATAAAATATCTTGCACAACATGAGACGTCGACAAAGAAGCTGTGGGACACCCTTACAATGAAATACCTGACTAAGAGTGTTGAGTCTAGGTTGCAGCTTAAGAGTAGGCTGTACAGTTTTCAAATGAAGAAGGGAAGCACAGTGAATGAGCACATCAACCGATATACTAAGCTTCTTACAGACTTGGTAAACGTGGATGTCACGATAGAAGAGGAAGATAAGGCGATCATCTTTCTGAATTCACTCCCGATGGAGGAGTATGAGACATTTACTCTTACCTTCATCAATAGAAGGCAGACCTTGGATTATGATGAAGTATCGTCTGCACTGACTAGCTATGAGACGAGGAAGAAGGAGAGACATCCTTCTAGGTCAAGCTCATCACAGAGGCACTGGAAGTAAGAGGCAGGGGTTCATCGCGAAAGGGCAGAGAGGTTAGAGGAAGAACAAAGTCCAGGCCGGGCTTCAGGGATCTCAAGAGAAATCAGTGCGCTTTCTGCAGAGAGATTGGGCACTGGAAGGTGGACTCTCTGAAGTTCAAGGGAAAGAAGAAAGAATCAAAGTCCGAGGCAAATCTCGCAAAAGTGGTAAACACTGCAAGCAGTAAATCACAGGCAGATGGATCGGATTCGGATTCTTCGGTGTTCTCTTTTTCAGTTACTACGCCCATCATAGGCTACTCGGGTGAAAACGAATTGATCTTTGATACAGATGCAACATATCATGTATGCTCAAATCGAGACTGGTTTACCAGTTTTGAGAAGCTGGAGGGGTGTTCGGTCGTCATGGGCGATGATCATCCGTGCGTCATGGAGGGTGTTGGCACTATTCCAATCAGAATGTTCGATGGGATGGTGAGGGAGCTGAAAGAAGTGAGGTATGTACCTCAGTTGAAGAGGAACTTGATTTCTATAGGAGCTTTGGAATCATTGGGCCTTGGAGTGTCTATTAAGGAGGGAGTCCTTAGAATGACAAAGGGTTCGATGGTGGTGTTGAAGGCCGATCGCTGGAACAACTTGTACTACTTGAAGGGTAGTACGGTGACAGGGCAGGTGGCAGCTTCTACCAGTCAAAAGGAAGATTCAACCCGGCCGTGGCACATGAGGCTGGGTCATGCAGGAGAGAAGTCATTGCAAGCTCTTGCGAGGCAAGGGTTGTTGAAGGGTGCTGAGACCTGCAAGATGGATTTCTGTGAGCATTGCATGATCGCAAGAAGACCAAGGTGAAGTTTGCACAGCTTCACACTGCACAAAGGGTATTCTTGACTATGTTCACACGGATGTATGGGGACCTACCAAGACTGCATCGATTGGAGGTAACCACTATTTTGTATCGTTCATTGATGACTTTTCTAGGCGCTGTTGGGTGTACACTATGCGACACAAAGATGAAGTCCTAGAACTGTTTGTGAAGTGGAAGGCTAATCTGGAGAGAAGCACGGGAAGGAAGGTCAAGGTCCTCCGTTCTGACAATGGAGGAGAGTACAAATCGGATCCTTTCCTACAGTTATGCCTTGATGAGGGCATAGAGAGACACTTCACGGTACGAGAGACTCCGCAACAAAATGGGGTGGCTGAGAGGATGAACCGGACTTTGCTAGAGAAGGTCCGGTGTATGTTATCCAATGCAGGACTGTCAAAGAAGTTTTGGGCTGAAGCTTTGGCGTATGCATGCCATCTCGTCAATAGGTTACCGTCATCTGCAATAGGGGGAAGACTCCTCTTGAAGCTTGGTCAGGAAAAGCTGTTGGGGACTATAATTTGCTACGGATCTTCGGATGTCCAGCCTACTACCGTCAGAGAAGACAAGTTGGACCCAAGGGCAAAGAAGGGAGTGTTCGTTGGCTTCAAGCGAGGAACCAAGGGGTTCAATATTTGGGACCAAAAGGACGACAAGTTCATACTCAGCAGGGATGTCACGTTCGATGAGGCTTCTTTGATGAAGTCTACGGTCTCTCAGCAGGTGGAGACCAGCAAGACCAAAGGAGCTATTGCAGCAGGTGGAGATTGATGCAGATCCACCATCTCTAGAGGATTCAGTATCAGTTCGGATTATTCCTGAGGTGACACAGGAAAGTGATCGAGCAGTTGAAGAAGATGCTGAAGATGTTGAAGAGGGTCAAGAGCAGGTCATGGGTACTGTTCCAGATCCTACTACAGTTGAAAGACCACGAAGGAACACTAGGAGACCATGTTGGCTGGCCACTGATATGGTCGTCGCGTATGCACTTCCAGTCGTCGAGGAGGCTATTCCATCTACCTTCAGAGAAGCTGAGATCAGTTCGGAAGCAAGGATGTGGAAAGCGGCCATGAATGAAGAGATGCAATCTCTCTACAAGAATGACACATGGGAACTCACCAAGTTGCCCAAGGGGAAGAAGGCCATAGGATGCAAGTGGGTGTTTGCTAAGAAGTAAGGATCACTCCAAGAAGATGCAGTGCGCTACAAGGCTCGATTGGTGGCTAAAGGCTATGCTCAGAGGGAAGGAATTGACTATAACGAGATATTCTCTCCTGTAGTTAAACATTCGTCAATTCGTATTCTGTTAGCCTTGGTTGCGCAGAATGAGTTGGACCTTGACCAATTTGATGTGAAGACCGCCTTTCTCCACGGCGATCTTGAGGAGGAGATCTATATGACACAGCCCACAGGTTACAAGACTGCAGGAAAGGAAGAGTTAGTATGCAAGCTAAAGAAGTCGCTGTACGGATTGAAGCAATCTCCTAGGCAGTATACAAGCGATTTGATAGCTTCATCAGGAAGAAAAAGTACACACGTAGCCATTATGATCCATGTGTGTACTACAACAAGCTTCCATCAGGTGAATATATCTATCTACTTCTTTATGTAGATGATATGTTGATTGCTTCGAGGTCGAGATCTGCTATTGATGCTCTGAAGAAGAATCTATCGTCAGAGTTTGAGATGAAGGACCTGGGCGAAGCGAGGAAAGTATTGGGCATGGAGATCACTAGAGACAGGAGAGCTGGCAGGGTGAGTTTGACTCAGAAGGGTTATTTGGAGAAGGTACTGCAGATGTTTAATATCAGCAAGGATACTAAGTCTGTTAGTACACCTATGACTCCTCACTTCAAATTATCTGCAAAGATGTCTCCGAGGAGTGTTCAAGAGCGTGAGTATATGTCTCACGTTCCATATGCCAGTGCGGTGGGTAGCTTGATGTACGCTATAGTGTGTATGAGGTCAGATCTATCACAGGCCGTCTCCATAGTGAGTCGATATATGCATGATCCAGGACAGGGTCATTGGGAAGGTGTGAAATGGATCTTGAGATACATCAAGGGAACCATTGATGTAGGCTTAGTTTTTGAGAAGGACAACACTGGAAAGCAAGAATGCATAGGGTATGTGGATTCCGATTATGCAGGGGACCTTGACAAGCGCCGGTCGACAACGGGATATGTCTTCACATTCTCACAGGCACCGGTGAGTTGGCGCTCCACACTGAAGTCTACCGTCGCTTTGTCGACCACAGAGGCTGAGTACATGGCTATGACAGAGGCCATGAAGGAGGGAGGCAAGGGGTTGCTTGATGACTTGGGCGTGGAACAGGATCTGCTGAAGATTAACTGTGACAGCATGAGCGCCATCTACTTGGCGAGGAACCAGGTCTATCATGCAAGGACGAAGCATATTGACGTCAGGTACCATTTCGTTCGGGAGATTCTGGAGGAAGGTGACATCGATCTGTTGAAGATTCACACTTCGGAGAATCCAGCCGACATGCTTACAAAGGTGGTGTTAGGAGTGAAGTTTGCACACTGCAAAGCTTTGCTCCATGTCCTTCAGGTGGTTTGAGCTTGCTGAAGCTCATTTGGGTGAACTACGAACGGCTTGATCCCTTGGGCAGGGGTACGTAGGCAACCACTTTGGTGCAGTCGCTCTCGAGTCGATGTTCGGCTCAGATTTGAAAAATCTTCACCGAGGTGGAGAATTGTTGGAAAGAGAGATTATTATCAAGGAAGATAGCCGAGAGGTCGTCGAGGTGATCGCCAAGGAAATCGACGACGAAAGGCGAAGGAGACAGCAGCAGAAAAATAGCAGCAGCAGCAGAACAGGTTATCCGGTCGACGGCGGCCCGGTCGACCGGACGTGCACAACGTGCACAAGTTGAAGCTCGGTCGACCGGTCGGTCGACCGACTGAAAGCACCCAACTCTCTGTTGGGCACCCAGTCGACCGACCGGTCGACCGGAGGAAGGATCGGTCGACCGACGGTCGACCGACAGTTAGGTTCGGGTGAAAATCTGCTGTTT
>JAVJIF010003689.1:0-295692 GCA_038442645.1 Agave tequilana
TTTTCCACTTTCTGTTTCTTCACCAATTCCTACTCTATGTGAAGATTTCTGAAAGTTCACTATAAGAGCCCTTGTCCACGATCACATACAGACTCAAGGCTTATAGGATCAATTATAATCACTCAAAGAAAAGCATTGTACAAGAGCGTCTTCGGTTGAAGAGAGTTTGTACAAGGTGTTGTGGTCTTCTTAGTTGCAAAAAGAGTTGTACACATTTGGCAAAGGGATTTGTCAACTGGTGTGCAAGTTATTGATTTTGGGTGTACAAAGTCAAAGGATAAAGGAAAATATCAAGCGGTTGGCTTGGGGACTGGATGTAGGTCACGAGGACCGAATCAGGATAAATCTTTATGTTTGCGTTTGCTTTATCTTTTCTGTGATTTATCTTTCTTTATGCAAGTACTTTATATTTCGCTAATATCTTTGTTTGAGTATTGATGAGTACAGTAGATCCTACAATTGGCATCATCTCGGACCAACAGCAAGTTGCGAACCCTCTTTAAATTATTTGTTCTCACTTTCTCTCTTAGTTGTTTGGTTATGCTTATTTTTTTGGTGATTGACTCAGCGTAGGAATGCTTATCTTGGTGATTGGCATTGGCTCCTCCAGACACAACAAGTAGCATCAGAGCTTCCCAGGATTGGCCGGGATCATGTGTCGATTCAAAGAGCTTCGTGGTCTGTTCGGCAGAGATTGTGTGTCGATCTCGAAGAGGCATTGGACTGTTTGTGGATTGTGTGTCGATCTCAAAACAACATTGGATGTTTGTTAGGATCAGATTTGGTGGAGTAGATCATTCGGAAACTCGTCTAGGATTTCACTTTGAGGTAAAGGGTCAATCTGTATCTAAGTTTGGATCTATTCTCAGTGTTTTTCGGGCATAGTAGTTGGACTTTATAGAGGATATGGCTGGGGTTAATCAGTTCATAGTGAAGACCGTGAACATCCACCAATCGAAGATCGATGTGGTGAATTTTGTTGGCACGAACAATTAGGAAGACAAAAGAGAGATTGAAAAGTCCAAAACTGATAATCATCAATTAGGAAAGAATAAGTGTGCTTACCGTAAAAGAAGGACACTAAAAAATTGATTATCCAAAGCTCTAGAAGAAGAAAGAGTCAAAGTTGGAGGCAAATCTTGTTGGCCCAAAGGCCTTCCACCCTAGTTTTGATGATGATTAACTCATGTAGTTATGTTTACTAATAATCTTGTATTGTTTAAGTTTCAGATCATTAACCAAGATATTAGTTGGTGATTAGCTTCAACAGGTGTTTGGAAGCTTATCATGGTGATTCCAGGGCAAAGCTTCAAGATCACACATTGCCTAGCCCATGGATGGAGTTTTGGAGCAAGTCTTCTTGATGACTCGAAGACTTAGGTATCCATAGTTAGCTTAGTGGTTTAGATCCATTTATAAGTTTAAGTATAGTTGATATGCTCAAGTACACATACACACACATTTCATGATTTGGATTTGTTTTCATGAATAGTTTGATCAAAACAAGTTTACATGTTTTATATGTATATTAGATGTGCTCTATATACATACATGCTTATATGACTTATACAAACTTAGTTTGACATACCTATTCATGTAATTTTATGTTTTGGTATAAAACATATTTTTGAAATTAAAGAACAAAAACTGTGATATATTTTGTGAATGTATATTGGACCTATGTCCATATGCATCATGCTTAATAATGTTCAAATATCATGTTTTTGTATTTCTATAAAGTTTTAGGAAAATCAGATTTCCCTATTGAAAAAATCAGTTGATAAAAATACAAGTTTTGGTTTTTGATAAATTGGCAAGACACAAAAATAATTGATATGATTGATATATGTCTTGAATTTTTTATCACATGTTTATGTTTCAATATAAAATGATAAAATAAGTTTTATGGGATTTTCAGAAAAAGATAAAAGATTTTTATAAAACATTTTTCCCAAATTTCTGATCTTATTTTTGTGCTGACAGGCTGTCGGTCGACCGGGACGGTCGACCGCACCAAGGGACGGTCGACCGCACCGGTCGACCGACGTGCACAGACTTGTGCACGTCTGCAGCACAGTGGTCCGGTCGACCGACGGTCGACCGCTGCAGAGAGTTCTGCTCTCTGTTAATTTGGGTCGACCGGTAGCTCCAACGGGTCAAAATATGACCGTTGGACGGTCGACCGGCCGGTCGACCGTTGCCTGTCAGAGCTGCCAGCTCAGCTCAACGGCTAGTTTCTGTTTTGGCCTATATAACCCCATTTCTTTGGGATTTTGGCCAAGATTTTTACAAGAGAAAAATACCCTGTTTTCAGAGTTTAAAAACAAGTTTTTAAAAGAGTTTTTGTGCTAAAAAGATTGATTCTTATTTGTTTTGGTTTTTTTGAAAATAAAAAGAAAAATAGATTTTGGGATTTTGATTGGTCTTTTATTCCTATCATCTACAAGAGATTTCCCAAGAAGTTTTTCTTTGTTGCTTGTTTTCAAAACACCTTGTTTCCACACTTGAGCTATCACCTATCCTAATCTATTAGGATCTTGTTTTTGTGGAAAAAGAAAAGAGAAAGAAAGAAGATTGTGTTTGTGGTCTTTGTAACCACTTATGTAAACCCTCCTTGCTTTTGTGAATCCCTCTTCGGTAGAGGTGATCGGAGTGGTATTGTGTTTGGATCCCTCTTAGGTAGAGGTGATTGTGTTGGTTGTGAGCCTCTTCGGTAGAGGTGATTGTGTTTGTTTTGGCTACGGGCCTTATCCCTCTTCGGTAGAGGTGATTGTGGTTGTATACCTCGGTGACTTTGTAAGGTTGAGAGAGGAGTTCGGTACTCCTATAGTGGATTGGAAATCCTACACGGTGGTGTAGGCGGGGATGTAGAGTTGGGTACTCGAACCTCGAAACAAATCTTTGTGTTAGCGTTTGATCCAATTTCTCTCAACTCTACTCTCTTTACTTTGTGCAAGCATCATTTCATTCAAGCATCATTCTTTCATTGCATACATATCTTATACATTGCTTGTGTTGCCTTGCATCTTTTATATTACAATTCATTCTTATATGCTTGGCTTGATTGTTGTATTTCATATTGCTTGGATTGCTTATGTGTGTGTGCCTAACTTATACTCATCCAACAGAGCTTCACATAGCACCTCACCCATTTCAAGGGGAATCAGGGGAGTTAGTCCAGAGCCTCGCAAGGGGAATTCGGCTACACTTGTTGTATTGTATTAGTTTGCGCAACACTTGTATTAGCTTCCGCGTTTAGAGCATTAATTTTTTCATTTAGTCTTAGATTAGCATTTACACCTATTCACCCCCCCTCTAGGTGTACTTTCAATTGGTATCAGAGCTAGTGCTCCTGATACTTAGGCTTAACATCCTAGGAGTGAGATCCATTTACTTGCTAATCTTGTTTGCATTTGCTTGTTTGCACACTCATATAGTTTATACCATGGACTTCATGACCCACCAAGCTTTGACCCTTCCAACATTGTTGTTTGGAAGTATAGGATGTCCATGTACCTAAAGACCCTAGGTTTGCATGTCTTCCTTGCCGCTACCAAGAAATGCTATCTTGGTAATGGTAATCATTTAGGGGCTAATGCACAAGCCCTAGAGGCCATTAGAAGCACATTACCTAAAGATTATCTTATGTGTGTTTCTACATTGATTCCGCTTTTGCAGTGTGGAATCTATTATCAACAACTACCACCTCCGAGCTTCAATTGCCAATCAATCGGAGGAGTCTAGTGGAGATTCCGAATCACAATGCTATATGGTCCAAGGGAATGACTCCCTTGAGGTACAATCGGAACTTCAACTAGATAGTGATGATGCTAGTTCTTCATGTGATGATATTGTAGATCCCCATGCTTTAAATGAAGAACTTTCTATTGTTTGTGAAAAACTAATAGAAAATATAATTTGTTGAAAAAGAAAAGTCTAGGAATTGAACAAGAAAATAAGAGTTTGCATGCTAGACTTAACAATGTTTTGCAAGAGAAAGAGGAGATTGCTAATGAGAGGGATTCATTAAAATCTCAACTTGATCTTGCACTTAAAGAAAATAACTTTTTTGAGTCTAAAAATGATTGCCATACTACTTTGAAGAAAAATGAGACTTGTCTTCAAAAGTAGATTTTGTTTTAAAAGAGAATGTTGCTTTGAAAACAAAATTATTTCTATTTCAAATGAGTTTAATGTTTGTTTAGACAAAAATATTGTTTTACAAAATAATATTGATGCACATGTTTTGCCATGCTAGGTAGTATCACACACTTCACCTAATGCATGTACCTCTTCTTCTAAGATTAATAATGATATATCCATGCTTAAGGAGAAGGTAGATTGTTTGGGCTCCACTATGAGCCAATGTGCCATGAATCACTCACGGTTGGAAACCTTGGTTCGAAAGAAACAAATTCCATCCTATATGCATGCACACCCTCCATGGCATACACATGCTCCTCACGAACACACCCATCACCATATGTATGCTCATGTGTACACATGTACACATTGTGGACATAAGGGCCACCTTGCTAATTTTGCTTTGATAGATTACATACTTCAAATTTAGCAAAGAATTTTGTTTGGGTTAGAGAAGGGACTAACCCCCATGGACCCAATATATGTGGGTACCAAAGACCACCCCTCCTTTGTTTAATGTAGGTGTGGGCTCTCACATGACGTGAGAGTGATAGCACCTGGAGTGGATGCGTTCCGGACTTAAAGGAAATCAATTGGATGCATCACTTTCAAGGGAAGTTTTGGTGGAGATGACCACCATGTTTTTGGAGACAAGGAGAGTTGCCTTCTAGGTTTTGGTAACAAATTCCTAACTCCCATTTATTGTTTACATGCTTTCATATTATTGTTTATAGCATGTTTTGATGCTTTATAACATGTTTTTGATGTCTATGGATTAGTATGTTCATTCCATGTTTATTAGATCCTTGACATATTGTTACGTATTTGAGACACACATACTTATATGAACCCATACTTAGTGTTCTCACTTTTGTTAAGCTATATGTACATCATGAATCTAATACATGTGATTTACATAGTAATCATGTTTTTGTTTTCTCATGATGATTTTTTTGTTTTGTTTTATGCTTTATGTGGTATAAACTAGTTTAGATGTAGATTTTATCAAAACTTGCATGTATGCATGTACACATAGTGAGAACAAATTGACTTTTATATGTTTGCACTTCATGCTCATTTGTACCCACTATATGCACATGTATAAGCTAGTTTTGATGATTCCTTCATTTATACTTGCTATGCCCTATTTTCATGTTTTTACTTCATGTATATGTATTTTGAATTCAACCTAATAAATATACATGTATACCCATGAGTCTTTTGCCTTCATGCAAATACTTTTAATAGACTCGTTTACGGTTGGGATATGTATGTATATTGTTAAATTTGGATGAATCATACATATACCTAGAAGTTTGATAAAAGAATTTTTGATGAATCTTTGCTTGTTTTATATAGCAAAATAATTTCGTGTTTGTTTTGATACTTCATGTTTTGAATATATGTTTAGATGTTAGTTTTCATTAAGACTAGGATTTATATTTTGTACATATGATGGGCTACAAACAAATCTATATATGTTTGGGATTGAATGCTTGTTTGTTCCCATTAGATGTGCTAGTATAGTCTAGTTTTGATGATTCATACATTTTAAACTTGTATTCCATTTTTTGGTATTTGTTTTTATGATTATGAGTTTTCATTTCATGTATATGTGTATTTTGCCAAACTTGAAGATATACATGTATACCCCTTGAGTCATTTGCCTTTCATGCAAATATCTATTATGGACTCAAAGTGTGTTTAGGGATATGTATGTATACTTCTTGTTGTACAAATCATACATATACCTTGAAAAGAATTGGTATTAATTGTTTTAATGAAAAGCTAAATTTTCATGCTTTTCATGTTTTCCTTGAATTGGTATTTAAACTTTATGTATATGTTTACCTTGTCCAAACCATTAGATATACATGAATATCCTTTTTGAGCCACGTGCCTTCATGCATATATCCTTGTGGACTCGTTTGTATCTTGGATATGTATGTATACTTTGGTTTGTATTAGACATACATATGCCTTGAAGATTAAATAATATTAATTTTAGTTTTCTTGTTTAAAGGAATAATTGAACTTAATTGAACAAATTTTCATGATTGTGATCTCCATACTTGACTTGTACACTCACATTTATTATTTGCTCATGTTTTTGTTTTCATGAGACATTTTTATGCTTAATTGGATTAGAGTGTTGATTATCATGTGATTTCATTTTTTATGAAAAATGATTTGTATTTATTCCTTGCTTGAAGGATTTCATACTAGTTACAAAACTTTTCATTTTAACTAGTTCATATTCTTCGTTATAATATGAGATATACACTTGACCCTATTCTTTCAATTGGTATCATTGAACACTTTCAATTGGTATCAATTTTTGATCTTTTTGTATACTCATATATTTTTGTATATGTATGCTTACTCTTTCAAGAATATCAATGTCAATTGGTATCTAATTTTCATACGAATATATACTTGTTTATGCTAAGCTTGAAAAATTTCTATTGTTTGATTTGTTTTCAATTGGTATCTTAACAAGCTTATGCATATGTTTAGTTGGTATTTCATAAAGGGGGAGAAAATTTTGATGTTGTCTTTCAACTGGTATTTGATTTCCACTCCCTTGCTTTATGTTAAAATATAGTTTCAAATTGGTATCATATGTTTAAAAGAACACATTTCTCTTAATGATATCAAGATGTTTATGTTAAATGTTTTAATTGGTATCTCAAAATTTTGTTTAAGAAAAACATATTTATTTTACATTGCCTATATGTGTATAAATTCATGTTGATGTATCTTGTATTGAAGAGCTTAACATCTCTTCTTTATGTGGTACACGTGTGTAGGGGGAGCTTCACATCTCCTCTTATTCATTACATAATGTGTGTTTATGTGAATTAGGGCTTAACATCCCTCCTTCATGTAATGCATATGTGTAGGGAAGCTAACTTAGCGTCTTCCTCTTCATGAATGTATATAGCATATAACATTTATTGATCTTTGTTTATTTTTATTTGGTATCAAGATTCTTCATTGACATATTTTTAATTGATATCATGTTTGTAGTCACCCCTTATTGACCTTGTTTTTGTTTTAGACAAAAAGGGGAGACCATTGTTTGTATTGTTTTGATTGTTTACCCCTTTGTTGATGATTGACAAAAATGGGAGAAGATTTGATGAGTTTTATATATGCATAGTTTATGTCTTTGCTATATTAAGTTTAATATAGTTTAATGTATGTTAATTGGTATCTAGAGCATCTAGAAAATGTTTATTTGTTAATTGGTTGTTAATTGGTATCTAGAGCATGCTTTGCTTTGAATATTTCATTGGTATCTAGAACCTTTATTGTTTATGCATATTTGTGCATTCATGTTTTTAAGAGCCTTCATTGCATATTATTATGTTTATTTTGGCTATGCATGAGTTAAGGGGGAGCTTCCTTGAAGCTTTTACTTTAATCCATGCATATATAACTCCATGAGTTTTGTCATCATCAAAAAGGGGAGATTGTTGGCCCAAAGGCCTTCCACCCTAGTTTTGATGATGATTAACTCATGTAGTTATGTTTACTAATAATCTTGTATTGTTTTAAGTTTCAGATCATTAACCAAGATATTAGTTGGTGATTAGCTTCAACAAGGTGTTTGGAAGCTTATCATGGTGATTCCAGGGCCAAAGCTTCAAGATCACACATTGCCTAGCCCTTGGATGGAGTTTTGGAGCAAGTCTTCTTGATGACTCGAAGACTTAGGTATCCATAGTTAGCTTAGTGTGTTTAGATCCATTTGTAAAGTTTAGTATAGTTGATATGCTCAAGTACACATACACACACATTTCATGATTTGGATTTTGGTTTTCATGAATAGTTTGATCAAAACAAGTTTACATGTTTTATATGTATATTAGATGTGCTCTATATACATACATGCTTATATGACTTATACAAACTTAGTTTGACATACCTATTCATGTAATTTTTATGTTTTGGTATAAACATATTTTTTGAAATTAAAGAACAAAACTGTGATATATTTTGTGAATGTATATTGGACCTATGTCCATATGCATCATGCTTAATAATGTTCAAATATCATATTTTTTGTATTTCTATAAAGTTTTTAGGAAAATCAGATTTCCTATTGAAAAAATCAAGTTTGATAAAAATACAAGTTTTGGTTTTTGATAAAATTGGCAAGACACAAAAATGAATTGATATGATTGATATATGTCTTGAAAATTTTTATCACATGTTTATGTTTCAATATAAAATGATAAAATAAGTTTTATGGGATTTTCAGAAAAAGATAAAAGATTTTTATAAAACATTTTTCCCAATTTTCTGATCTTATTTTTGTGCTGACAGGCTGGTCGGTCGACCGGGACGGTCGACCGCACCAAGGGACGGTCGACCGCACCGGTCGACCGACGTGCACAGACTTGTGCACGTCTGCAGCACAGTGGTCCGGTCGACCGGACGGTCGACCGCTGCAGAGAGTTCTGCTCTCTGTTAATTTGGGTCGACCAGGCGGTCGACCGGTAGCTCCAACGGGTCAAAATATGACCGTTGGACGGTCGACCGCCGGTCGACCGTTGCCTGTCAGAGCTGTCAGCTCAGCTCTAACGGCTAGTTTTCTGTTTTGGCCTATAAAACCCCATTTCTTTGGATTTTGGCCAAGGTTTTTACAAGAGAAAAATACCCAGTTTTCAGAGTTTAAAAACAAGTTTTTAAAAGAGTTTTTTGTGCTAAAAAGATTGATTCTTATTTGTTTTGGGTTTTTGGAAAATCAAGGAAAAATATTTTTGGGATTTTGATTTGGTCTTTTATTCCTATCATCTATAAGAGATTTCCCAAGAAGTTTTTCTTTGTTGCTTGTTTCCAAAAACACCTTGTTTCCACACTTGAGCTATCACCTATCCTAATCTATTAGGATCTTGTTTTTGTGAAAAAAGAAAAGAGAAAAGAAAGAAAGATTGTGTTTGTGGTCTTTGTAACCACTTATTGTAAACCCTCCTTGTTTTTGTGAATCCCTCTTCGGTAGAGGTGATCGGAGTGGTATTGGTTTGGATCCCTCTTAGGTAGAGGTGATTGTGTTGGTTGTGAGCCTGGTAGAGGTGATTGTGTTTGTTTTGGCTACGCCTTATCCCTCTTCGGTAGAGGTGGATTGTGGTTGTATAGCCTCGGTGGCTTTGTAAGGTTGAGAGAGGAGTTCGGTACTCCTATAGTGGATTGGAAATCCTACACGGATGTGTAGGCGGGGATGTAAGTTGGGTACTCGAACCTCGAAACAAATCTTTGTGTTAGCGTTTGATCCAATTTCTCTCAACTCTACTCTCTTTACTTTGTGCAAGCATCATTTCATTCAAGCATCATTCTTTCATTGCATACATATCTTATACATTGCTTGTGTTGCCTTGCATCTTTTATATTGCAATTCATTCTTATATGCTTGGCTTGATTGTGTGTATTTCATATTGCTTGGATTGCTTGTGTGTGTGTGCCTAACTTATACTCATCCAACAAGAGCTTCACATAGCACCTCAACCCATTTCAAGGGGAATCAAGGGGAGTTAGTCCAGAGCCTCGCAAGGGGAATTCGGCTACACTTGTTGTATTGTATTAGTTTGCGCAACACTTGTATTAGCTTCCGCGTTTAGAGCATTAAGTTTTTCATTTAGTCTTAGATTAGCATTTACACCTATTCACCCCCCCCTCTAGGTGTACTTTCAAATCTCGCACATGTGGTCAGTACACATGTTGGTGGTACTCACAAGCAGATGGATTAGATTCAGACGCATCGTATTCTCGTTCTCAGTCATTACTCCTAATGTTGGCTACTCAGGTGATTCTGAGTGAATATTTAATACGAGTGCTACTTATCATATTTGTCCCAAACGGGAGTGGTTTGCTAGTTTTGTAAAATTAGATGGAGGCTTGATGTCGTTCAACGACGATCACACATGTCAAATTGAAGGGATAAGTACCGTTCACATCAAATTGTCTGATGGGATGGTGAAAGAGTTGAAGGACATGAGATATATTCCTCAGTTAAAGAAGAACATATCTCAGTTGGAGCTTTGGAGGCACAGAGCCTAAGTGTTGGCCCAAAAGTCCATCACTCTAGTTTTGATGATGATTAACTCATGTAGTTATAGTACTAATAATTTTGTGTTTAATAAGTTTCAGATATTTGATCAAGATCTTATCGGTGTTTAGTTTCAACAAAAAATTTGAAGTCAAGTTTTGAAGCTAGCACGTGTTGATTCAAGAGTTCGTGCTTTAAAGTCACATCAAATACTCAAAGAGGAGTCTACCTCATTGGATTAAGATTTGGACCAAGTCAAGAAGGAGAAGAAGTTTTTCAAGAGAAGATTTTCAAGACTTGAGTCTATGTTTGTAAGTGTTAAGATTTTAATTTTAGATAAAATGTAAAGAATAGATTAGTTATCGATTGTTGAAGCTCATATACACAACAAAATATTTTATGTGTTTTCATAAGAATAGTTTGATTTTAGAAAATACCGTTTTGATTTTGAGCTTCAAACTATACATCCTTATGTTTCATAATTAAATTTCATCAAAATAAGTTTATATGATTTTATGTTTTTTGAATTTCATCCATACACATTGTTGGTCCAAATATTTAGAAAAACTTATTCGATGTTTCTATATCATGTGCTTGAATTTTGTATTTATCAAAACTTTGTTTAGAGCTTAACTATCAAAAACATAGAAATTTCATTTTATATGTGTATTGGATTATATCCATATACACTATGCTTCAAATAGTTTTAATATCTTATTTTTGTATTTGAATAAGTTTATAGAAAAACTGTATTTTCCTTTAGAAATTTGGTTTCTGAAAAATATCAATTTTGCTTTGAAGCTTAATTTCTATATCACAAAAATAGTTCAAATTGTTTGAAATATGTGTTGAATTTTAGTCACACAAATTTGTTCTTCAAATATTTACAAGAACTTATTTTTGTGAATTTTATGTGATTTTATAAGATTTTATGGGTATTTAAAAGACCAAGTTTCAAAACTCTAAAACCCAGCCTAAGATCACTGGCAGTTGACCGGTCAAAAGAACAAGTTTCAAAACTCTTAAACCCAGCCTAAGACCACTGGTGGTTGACCTACTGGTTAACCGGACTAGATCTCGGTAGACCGGGGCGTTTGACCGATGTGCACAAGACGTGCACAAGGCTCTGGTCATTGGGCCAGTCGACCGTGCAGTCGACCGACTAGAGAGTTTACTCTCTAATTCTGTCCTCGATCGACCGGGTGGTCGACCGACAGGCAAATTGCCTTAGGCCGGTCGACCAGCCGGTCGACTGACAACCTCAACGGTCAGAAATTTAACCGTTGGCTGTCCATTCTGGGCCTGTTCTAGACCCCCAACGACTATATTTTTGAACCCTATAAAAATGCGTTCTCTTGGCCAGTTTTAGACAAGATTTTGGAGAAGTTTTAGAGCCAGTTTTTCCCATCTCTCTTAGGGTTTTTCTCCACATATTTTTGGGCTAAAACTTTCATATCAAAAGGAGAGTTTTTAAGAGTATTTTCAAAAGAGATTTCTTGAGTTTTTTACTACAACTCTATCTAGTTTTTCTCACACAAACTTTAGCTTTTCATTCCTATATTAATCCTCTTAGGATCCTTATTGTGAGAGTTATTTTTGTGATAATGAAAAGTGATCATAAGTATTCATTCTTGTATTGTGAGGAGTGTAGAGTTTGTGGCCTTACTGAAAAGAGTTTTGTGGTGATCAAGTGAAGTGATCACCAAGTATTCCAACTTGTAGTTGGAGGAGTTATAAGAGGTGCAGCCTCGGCAAGCTAGTGAGCTTACGTGTGTTGTTCTTGCGGGAACAAGTAAGGGACTTGCGGGTCCAAGAGTCTTGAGGGAGCTTGTTGTAAGTGTTGCAGCACCGAGTGATCTTGCGGGATTGATTATAGTAGAAATTCTTCATAGTAGTGAAGAAGAAAATTGATTGTTTGGGCTCCACTTTTAGTTAATGTGCATTTAACCATAATAGGTTGGAATCCATGTTTCGCAAGAAACGAATTCCACATACTCATGCACAAATCCTATGGCATACACATGCACACCATGCTCACTTCACTCACATGTATGCTAGAGTGTAAAATGTACACATTGTGACCGCTAAGACCATCTTGCAAAATTTTATCTTAATAGGATAAATTATTTACATTTTTCTAATAAAAATATTTGAGTTCCAATTGTTACTAACCCAATAGACCTAAAAAGATATAGGTACCAAATCTCCACCACTTATGTTTGATGTAGGTGTAGGTTCTCACAAAATGTGAGGGTGGTGCCTTAATGGTGGATGCACATGGAGCTAGATGGACATATCTAACTAATGCATCGCTATCAAAGATATTGGTGAGAGAACCACCATGGTTTGGAGACTTAGAGAATAGCTCATATAGTTTGGTAAGTATCTCTAAACTCTCATTTTAATTTACATAATTTTACATTGATAATTTTTAGCATGCTGTGATTTTAATGCTCATTATGTTAAATGCAATGTTATTAGATATGTGATATATATATAAATAGTCTTTGAGATACACCAATATTCATATGGATTCATATTTTGTGTTCTCACTATTGTTTAACTACTATTTATATACTAGTCTTAAAACACGTGCATTTAGCCTAATGATCATGTTTGTTTTGTACTTCTTTTGGTGATTACTTGTTTAGATATAGTTTTCATTAAAACTTGTGTTTATACTGTATAAGTAGTAAGCTACACTTGATTATTATATGTTTGTACTTTATTGCTAATTTTTACTCATTACATGTACATGTATAACCTAGTTTTATTGATTCTTTCATTTATACTTGTTTTCCCTATTTTGGTATATGTTTAGCTTCATGTATACGTTATTTTTGTTTAAAACTAATAGATATACATGTATATCCTTGAGTCACTTGCCTTCATGTAAAATTTCATTTTTGACTCGTTTTTTTTTTGGATATATATGTATACTTTTAGATTCAACAAAACATACATATACCTTGATGCTTTTTAATTTTTATAAAATTTTTTAGTTTTGATGTTTGTTTTGATCCTTATTGATTTATTTCATGATTTGCTATTCATATGATTCTTGTACGCTCACGTTATTTTTTACTCATGACTTTACTTTATGAGAACATTTTTGAGACTTATAGATCTTGAGTGAAAAATTTTGTGTACTTAGCAATGTTTTATGAGATGTATGATTTGGTTTTATGTTTTGAAAGATCTTTAACTAGTTTTTTTCAAAAATTATTTTAAAGTAGTTTCTTGATTCTTAAATTGATAGAGTTTTCAAACATATTAAATTATTTTCAAACTCTTATTTTTGAAAATCCCTACCAACTTAAGGGCGGTTGGTTGGGCGACATGTCTTGTGTACCTTATTGAATATCTTTTTATCATGTACATGATAAGGATGAATTATTATGAGTTATCCACATAATTTTCATGATCTATTCATTTTGTATCTTATACTAGTTTACTATATATGTATGATTCAAATCTCAAGTGATATTTTCATACATACATATATATGACTTTGATTTTGCTTGTTTTACATGTCCCTACATTTTAAAGCACAAATCATGTTTATACTAAGCTTGATTTTATCCTAAATGTTAATTGGTATCTTTATAAGCTTATGCATTGATTTAAATTGGTATTTATTTGGTATCATAATGTACTTCATGCTTCACCTTCAATTGGTATCAAAATCTACTATTGGTATCTTAAAAAAAGTTTTGTTTCTCTACAAGTGGTGCAAACATTTATTTTTGTCAATTATTATTTGATTTCATTGGTATCATAATTCATTTTGTTGACTTTAAGAAATTTCAAAAATTTATTTTAAAAGTAATTTCAAAATTTGTTGATATCTATTGCCTATATGCAAGGGGAGCTTAAAATCTCCTCTATATATAGATTCATATTGAGTGCATTATATATATAGTAGAGTTTGACTTCTCTTCCTTATGTGATACATGTTTGTAGGGCGAGCTTAACATCTCCATCTATATATTATATATTATGCTTATATGGGTTAGGGTTTAGTCATCCCTTCTCCATGTAATGCATGTATGCAGTGGGAGCTAACTTAACGTTTCTTCTCTTCATGAATGTATATCACATATACGTTTATATTATTTATTTATCTTCACCCCTTTGTTGATGAATTAACAAAAAGAAGGAGAAAAATTTAGAGAGTTTATATATGCATGGTTGATATTTGTTGTTTATGCATATATGATTGTTTTGTATATGAGCTTTTATTGAATATCCTTATTGTTTTTGCTATGAATGAGTTAAGGGAGAGCTTTTATGAAACTTATCATTAATCCAGCATATATAACTCCATGAGTTTTATCATCTTAAAAGGGGGAGATTGTTCCTAAAGGTCCATCACCCTAGTTTTGATAATGATTAACTCATATAGTTATAGTACTAATGATCCTGTGTTTAATAAGTTTTAGATATTTGATCAAGATCTTAGTCGGTGTTTAGCTTCAACAAAAGATTCGAAGTCAAGTTTTAAAGCTAGCATGTGTTGATTCAAGAGCTCGCGCTTCAAAGATCGCATCAAGTACTCAAGAGGAGTCTAGCTTATTGGATCAAGGTTTGGACCAAGTCAAGAAGGAGAAGAAGATTTTTAAGAGAAGATTTTCAAGACTTGAGTCTAAATTTGTAAGTGTTAAGATTTTAATTTTAGATAAAATGTAAAGGATAGATTAGTTTTGGATTGCTTAAGCTCATATATACACGCACAAAATTTATATGTGTTTTCATAAGAATATTTTTGATTTTAGAAAATACCATTTTGGTTTTGAGCTTCAAAGTATGCATCCTTATGTTTCATTATTAAATTTCATCAAAACAAGTTTATATGGTTTATATGTGTTTTGAATTTCATCCATACACATTGTTGGTTCAAATGTTTAGAAAAACTTATTTGATATTTCTATATCATGTATTTGAGTTTTTTTATTTATCAAAACTTTGTTTAGAGCTTAACTGTTAAAAATATAGATATTTCATTTTGTATGTATATTTGATCATATCCATACACACTATGCTTCAAATGAGTTTTAATATCTTATTTTTATATTTGAATAAGTTTATAGAAAAACTGTATTTTCCTTTAGAAGTTTGGTTTTTGAAAAATACCGATTTTAGTTTCAAGCTTAATTTCCATATCATAAAAATAGTTCAAATTGTTTGAAATATGTGTTGAATTTTAGTCACACATATTTCTTCTTCAAATATTTACAAGAACTTATTTTTGTAGATTTTATGTTGATTTTATGGGTATTTAAAAGACCAAGTTTTAAAATCTTAAAACCCAGCCTAAGACCACTGGCGATCGACCGACAGGTCGACCGCGCGGTCCACCGATATGCACAAGATGTGCATAAGGCTCTAGCCATTGGGCCGATCGACCGATTCAGAGAGCTTGCTTTCTGGATCTGGCCCCGTCGACCGACCAGAGAGTTCACTCTCTGGTCTGACCTCGGTCGATCGGGTGGTGATTAGTCTCTAATATTGCATAATTTTTATCACATCTGTACATTTATTTTATATAAAATACTGCTAATAATGCTATGCCTGTGTGATCCTAGGTCCATGATGTGCAATGAAGAAGAAGACCCTAAATCACCATTTAATGGATGAGTAAAGGCCTACAAAATAGCCATTGACCTTGGGAGGAGATTCTGTCAGACCGGGGGATCAAATTCAAATTCGGAAAGTACAACCGATAGGGGACCAAAGCGACAGCGTGTAACAGGCGGTGCTACACGCCGCCGCCCTGCCGCCCTGGTACAGCGGAAATACGGCTCTGGCCGCGTTTTCGAGGTCGTCACGGCCGCGCCAGTACCTTGGGGAAGGGGTTACCTCCTGGTCCCATTTCCTTGATGCATATAAATACCCCTTGGGGGTACTTCAGGGAGATATCCAGAGTTTGGAGTTTTGTTGTTACTTTATTTTTAGGAGTTGTAGTTATTTTATGTTTTCTTCTTCCTCTAATTTAGTTTAGCCATTAGAGTGAAAAAGAGAGTGTGTACAAGTTGTATTTGAAGGTGACAAGCTTATATAAGTAATACTTCTCTTTCTTCCTTCTATTACTTGGTGTTTTTTTATTGCACTTTACTTAGTGTAATACTCATTCTCTTTTCCTCTTCTCTCTTGTTGTTTCTTTTCCTACTCATGTCTAGCTAATCTTTTTTTGTATGGCTAACTAATTACTAACCCACTAATCTCTAACAAAACTTGATTAATAACCCAAATTAGTCAATAGTGTCAAACAAGTCTTGTACAAACGAGAGCTATGATATCTATCTTAAGACGAGAGTTCTAACTCTAACTTACCTAGAAGTATTAGCTCTCTTATATTTCATGCTTAACATGTTTTTTAATGATTTATAAATTGTAAACTTTGCTTGTCTTTATAAGTAGAAATATTCCTATTAATCTTTGCCGATACCATTTGTGCACTTATTTCTTCCCTTATTCTCGCCTTCGATTGGATCTTGATAAGAGAATGTTCAAGTTTTGCCGTGTAAAGCTAAGTTAAAGGAAGGACTTTCATTCGGTCTCCAACGTGAATAGTTCCATGCATAAAGGTTATGTTGCCTATGATCCATCGTGAGGCTACATCTTCAAGAAGTTAGAAATTAGTGGAGCACATAGTAGAAAGATAGCCATATGTTTTTACCATTAAGAAAATTCAATTTTACAAACCAACAACCAATTCAAACAATTCTTGAAACAACACTTGTTTTCAACTTTTTCTTTACTTTGAACAACGAAGCCACATCAAAGCTTCCATCACTCTCTCTCCTTATGAATATAACCCGTATAGCCACTTTGCTAGTACGAAAGAATCACAAAAGCAGTAATATCAACCATCACTCCTTTACTTAATTTTGTGCATGCTTTTTGCCGATCAAATTTTGGCGCCGTTGCTAGGGTGGGAATGACTTTATTGTTCAACACTAAGATTCTTCTTTGTTTTTGTATGTAGGAGGAATACCAAGGAGTTAACTATTACGGGAAGCAAGAGTGGTGGCCAATGACGTTGCACGAGGAATTCATTTGCCCTCAGAAAGTTCGTATAAAAGCGAATTTTTCCAATTGAAGTACTAACAAAAGCTCTTCTGCAGGATTGTCGAAAATTACTCAAATTGCTTTCTCAAATTTTTAATCACTTGTATGCTTCACCTTTACACTCGTAATAATTCAACAGAAATTCATTTGTTGCTAAATTGAAAATCGAATTAGACTCTTGCATTTAGGGTATGTGTCTATTTCAATGCATTTCAATTTCTTTTGAAAAGTGCTGGAGAAAGGTACGTGTGCATTCATATAGAATAGGATCAACATTTTGGAGTGATTTATCGCTTTGAGTGTTATCTTGTTGTGAATATACTGTACACTTGCACAATTGACATTAAGGGCAAAACTCCAATAAACAAGATAAGGTGGGAATTTTATCACCTTTCCTTAGCCCAAAAACCATCTCCAAGTGCACTAACACAACCCAAGTCTTAACTAAAAATTAATAGATGTTGGCCCTAGGGACATCTCGGACTCACTACTAAGAGATTAACCGAGGGTAGAAATTATAAGAACTATACTCCTATAAAATTGGTATCTAAGGATAGAGGATTGAGAGGTTAAGCCTCGAAAGCTCCGTGGTTTGGCATAATTAAGGCCCGTGACTCACGCCCAGATGCCTCCCACCGAGTTTTGCCCTTTCCTGACCGATTAACTTGTAGTCGAGTTCCTGCAACAACCTCCCCCGGAGAATCGACCAGTTAGGAGTCGTCTAGGTCCAGGTACTTTAGACTACAGCTTAGTGGTTATTTCTCTTTCTTTTGTTTGTTTTTATTCTTTTCGATTGTTTGTTGTCTATACGTTTTTGTGGTATGCTGTATGCAAGAGTGGGTGAGAGATCCTATAACTTCTAGATTAACCAGAAACACTTCTCTACCCTTACATCCAGAACCAGTGATGGCATCACTACAGGACATGTTTTACCCGATCAGAACCTCACTGCCATCTTGTATAAAACTTCTTGAGGCGAATGGAAATAACTTTGAATTAAAGTCTCAATTCATCAACACTCTTCCAAAATTTCATGGTTTAGAATCGGAGGATGCATACTTCTTTGTTAGGAAATTTGAAGAAGTATGACTCATGATGCGCATTCCCATCTAGGAGACGATGCTATCAGGTCACGTTTCATTCCCTTTTCCCTAAAGGACTTAGTTAAGAAATGGTTTTACAGTTTGGCTGTAGATTTAGTTACAACGTGGGATGATTTCGTCAAGGTGTTCTTGAAGAAATTCTACCCAAGCCACAAGACTGCCCTCATCAGAAAAAATATCATGCAGTTTAGGAAAGAACAGAGCGAACCATTCTGGAGATACTTTGAACGATTCAAAGATCTTCTAGCTCAGTGCCCTCATTACGGTGTAGAGAAATTGCGTCAGTGCAAGATTCGCTATGATGGTTTGGATTATCAAATGAAAACCCTGTTAGAAATTATGTGTCAGGGGGTTCTTGCGAAAGGATAAAAATCAGGGTTGGGATTTTGACGATCTAACTGAGAAAACCCTGCAATGGGAGTCAACCTCGAAAAAAATCAAAGAATTCACAGTCTACAGCTTCGAAAGGAGGGCTCTTATCCTTAGAATCATCCATAGCTGCTGAAGCTAAGATCGCAACCCTGATGAGGAGAATAGAGGCTCTAGAAATAAAAGAGCCAGCCAATATCAACCAAATCAACCCACCACCAGTTCACAATCTGGGTTGCTCATATTGTCAGGCACCGAACTATATTTTTGAAAAGTGTCCTATTTTTAGACTCACCAAGTGCCGCCAGAACACATGAATGCAGCCTACTCACGGCCGCCAGACAATCCCTACTCACGAACATACAATCCTGGTTGGAGAAATCATCCAAATTTCTCTTGGCCCAGAACAATTGTCCTAGGCCAAGTTTCCCCAATAATCTCCACCATCCAAATCATCAAACGAATTTTTCCAGTCAAGCTCCATCTTCCTACTACCAAAGTTCACTGATTGAGAAGAAATTCAGTAAATTGAAGGAAAGTATGGGCATTTATGAAGTCCTAAGCCGCCTTCATGCGAAATCAAGGACAAACGTTGGGCAACCATTCACAGGCCACATCGAGATTGGAAATGCAGATAAGTCAATTAGCTAACTCTCTAAGTGAAAGACCAAATGGTACTTTACCTAGTCAGCCGCTAGTTAACCCTAAGAATTCCAATCAATCATATGAAATTCAGGATCCTCAGATCAACTAGTGCAATGCTGTTCATACACTTCGATCAGGAAAGAAGGTGGACAACCAGGTCTACCAGCAGAAAAATCCTTCCCACATTGATTCTGCTCTTGCTTCTACATCTGCCAGCTCCCCTAATCTGCTCCATAAATGTCTGCCAAAGACACAGCTGTTGAACAAGTTCATAATCCTATAGCACCCTTTCCCAATATGCTCAGGAATAATAATAAGAACATGCACATGAAAAAAATACTTGAGATGTTTAATCACGTCAAACTGAATGTGCCTCTTCTTGACGCTATCCAACAGTCCCAGCCTATGCCAAATTTTTTAAGGATATATGTACAAAGAAGAGAAAGACAGATGTGCCCAAGAAAGTGTTCTTGGCAACAAACATAAGCGAAATTCTGTCTGGTCCTATTCTGGTGAAATAAAAAGATCCCAGATGTCCCACAATTTCTTGTACCATAGGACAAACAGAAATTAGCAGAGCACTCCTTGACCGGAGCAAGTATCAACTTGCTACTCTCTCAGTATACCAGCAATTTGGGTTGGGTGAGCTGAGTCCAACTCAAGTCACCATTCAGTTAGCAGACCGATCTGTGAAAATCCCCAAGGGAGAAATCACAGATGTCCTTATTCGGGTCAGGGATTTCATATACCCTTTTAACTTCATTGTACTTGAGACCCAACCTGTGCCAAATCCGTGGTCTCAAACTCTGGTCATCTTAGGGTGCCCATTCCTTACTGCAGCCAATGCCATAATCAACTGTAGGAACGAGTCCATGCGATTGACCTTTGGAGACATGACAAAGAAGTCAATGTCTTCAATATTGGAAGACAACTCAGAGATATAAATGATCAGATTTTTGAGGTCAATTCCATTGAAAATTTGACCAGTGATCACGAAGAAAGCATAGAGATGGAAAAGAGAGTGAGTTTGATCTATAGTCTGAGGATTTCAATCTGGATCAGATCATAGACTGAGCAGTGGACTGGGCATCAAGCCCAAGTGTACCCCATCACAGGACCAAATTTCAGATATCACCTCCAATGAATCAACTCCTTCCCTAGAGTTAAAAGCCTTACTTGAACACCTCAAGTACGCCTACTTGGGTGGAACAGAAACCCTACTAGTCATCATAGCATCCCATCTGACTGAGCAACAAAAGGACAGTTTGATGTCTATTCTGAAAAGACATAGGGAAGCCATTAGATGGACAATGAAAGATATCAAGGTGATAAGTCTAACAATAGTTCAACAAGTCTAACAATAGTTCAACATAGAATTCACTTAACCGATGAAGCAATTCCCAGGAGGGACCCACAACGCAGGCTTAATCCACTCATGCAAGAGGCTGTAAAAATGAAAATTTTAAAACTGTTAGAGAATGGGATCATTTATCCCATTTTGTATAGCCAACGGGTTAGCCCGGTTCATGTAGTCCCCAAAAAAGCTATTTTACGGTGGTAGGGAATGAGCAGAAAGAGTTGGTACAAACAAGACTGCCTACCAAGGTTTGTGTTTGTATTGACTATAGAAAGTTTAATGCGGCTACTCTTAAAGACTACTTCCCGCTATCCTTCATCGACCAAATGCTTGAACGCTTGTTTGGACATGAGTACTATTATTTCCTAGATGGGTACTCGGGATACAATCAGATGTACATTGCTGCAGAAGACCAGGAAAAGACTACATTCACCTACTGACGCATGCCTTTGGATTGTGCAATACTTCTGCGATATTCCAATGGTGCATGCTCAGTTTGTTCTCCGACATGGTGGAATGTTTTCTTGAGATTTTTATGGATGACTTCTCCATCTACGGAGATTCATTTGATCAATGTCTTCATTATCTAGAGTTGGTTTTGCAAAGATACAAGGAAAAGAATCTAACTCTGAATTGGGAGAAATGTCATTTCCTGGTGAGACAGGGGATTGTCTTAGACCATGAGATTTCTAGGAGAGGAATTGAAGTGGACAAGGCAAAAATAGAAGTGATTGCTAAGCTTTCACTACCCAAAAGCATCAAGGATATCAGATCCTTTCTAGCGCATGCTAGGTTCTACTGATGGTTTATTAAGGACTTTAGCAAAATCGCTAGGCCCTTAACCAACCTGCTCGCAAAGAACGTGCCCTTTGATTTTAACAAAGTATGTTTCAATCATGGGAGAAACTTAAGCAAGACCTTGTATCTGCGCCTATTATTTCTGCTTCAGATTGGGTACAACTGTTTGAATTCATATGGATGCCTCTGATTTTGCTATCGGCGTTGTTCTTGGACAGCGCATCGACAATAAACAGCACGTGATCTACTACTCGAGTAGGACCCTGAATGACGTCCAACATAATTATACAACGACCAAGAAGGAATTTTTAGCCGTTGTCTACGCGTTAGAAAAATTCTGGCCCTACTTCTTAGGATCGAAGACAGTGATATTCACGGATCACTCGGCATTGAAATATCTTATGACCAAGAGGGAAGCGAAAGCCCGATTAATTTGGTGGATCCTTCTGCTTCAAGAATTTGACCTAGAAATTCGGGATAAAAGAGGTATAGAAAATGTGATAGCTGATTATCTGTCAAGAATTCCGGATGCACCAATCATCCAAGCTCCGATCAATGAGGATTTCCTAAATGAGCACATCCTGGCCATTTTCAAGGAACCATGGTATGCGGACATAGTCAATTATCTGGCCGCTGGACAACTACCCACTGAATGGACAAAGCAAGACCAGTGTCGCTACTTTACCCAAGTATGATGCTTCTTCTGGGAAGAGCCGTATCTTTTTTAAGTATTGTCCTTACCAGATTATTCGATGATGCATACCAGAAGAAAAATAGAGGAGTGTGCTTAGTTTTTGCCATGAACTTGCACGCGGAGGATACTTCGGGCCCTGCAAAACCGCAGAGAAAGTTTTACAAAGTGAGTTTTTACTGGCCCACTTTGTTCAAAGACTCATTCCACTTTTGCAAGTTATGTGTAAATTGTCAGAAGATTAGGAAAATTTTGAGAAGAGACATGATGACCTTGAACCCGATTCTTGAAGTCAAAATTTTTGATGTTGGGTTATCGACTTCATGGGACCATTCCCAAATTCATTCGGCAACCAATTCATCTTGGTTGTAGTGGATTATGTCTCTAAATGGGTAGAAGCTGTGCCTACTAAGACCAATGACAACAAAGTGGTTGTCAAATTTCTCAAGAAAAATATCTTCTCCCGTTTTGGTACCCCCAGAGCGATAATTAGTAATAATGGGTCGCATTTCTGTAATAAAGTTTTTATAGTTCTGATACAAAAATAATCCACCAATCACAAGTTATCCACTCCGTATCATCCCTATACAAATGGGCAAGTCGAAGTGACTAATCGACAAATTAAGCTCATTTTGGAAAAGACTGTTGGATAAAACCGAAAGGAATGGTCGGTCAAGCTAAACGATGCGTTATGGGCTTACCGAACTACTTTTAAGACGGTCCTGGGGATGTTTTCATAGAGAATCATTTTTGAAAAAGCCCGTCATCTGCCAGTCGAGTTAGAACCTAAGCCCTATGGGCTATTAAGCAACTCAATTTCGATCTGACCAAAGTTGGTGAACTAAGGAGATTGCAGATCTCAGAGTTAGACAAGATACGAAATGAGGCTTACGAGAACGCACGGATTACAAAAAGTAGAATTAAAATTTTCATGACCAAATCATCAACCGGAAAAACTTTACCCCGGGAGACAAGATTCTTCTATATAACCTGAGGCTTCACATTTTTGCAGGGAAGCTGAAAACTCGTTGGTCTAGACCATTTATTATGCGCACCAACTTTTCACACAGTGCTATGGTTATTATCGATCCTAAGAGTAATACGAAATTCAAAGTGAAAGGGTAAAGACTGAAGCCATTTTTGACCACTTAGCCTTCGCCACAGGCTGAAATTATGCTGAGTCTTTTCGCTTTGTCATACACCTGACCATAGCCATTCATACACCAACAAATAAAAAAAAAAATATAAAAAACAAAAATATAATATACATATATATATAAATAAAAATGAAGTGTAAATAACATAAAGATTAGAGGTTCTTTATAATTGTTTATATGATATAGCCACCCCTTGTATACTTGTGAATTCCCTTTTTACAATAGAGCTAAAAGTGGAACCCCCTTGAGCATATTGAGGAAACGCTTAGGTGTTCGCACTTCGGCCGGCCCAAGTCGACGGAGAGGGTGATATCTTTTCTTCCCCCTATTTATTGCATTTACATTTACATGACTAGCATTGAGGACAATGCATTAGATAGGTGTGGGGGGTGCTAACATTCTTTCTTTTCCTTTTATTATAAAAAAAAACAACCTGAACGAAAAAAGAATTTTTATACTCTTTATAAAATGCCAAAAGGTTATAAGAATTAAGGGAACCTTATTAAGGAATCTTTATTTTAGCCTAAATAAAAAAGTAACATCGGTTTGACTAAGAGTTGGGAGGGATAAAAAAAATAACTCATATCTTTTATTTAGCCTTAGTAGAATATGCATAAACCATACACACGCTTGGAATTTAGAGACACAACTTTGAATAACATACAAGAAAAAAATCAATAAGCTGGATAATTGTGCCTCAAGAAGCATGATTACTCACGCCAAAAATATATAAATATATGTAAATAAGTAAATTTTGATTTTGTGGCCTACTCTACTTGCATATTTGACCTGAGGGTGTTTTTTTCCACCTGGTGCCCTGAAATCATCTAGTTTGGGAGTTATCGGTTTGATATGTATTACATGAGTAAAGTAGAAAGCCTACAGAAATCAAAATAAACATATAGATAAACATTAATAAAATTAAATGACATTCAAAGTTGAGTTGAGAAATCCCAAGCACATCATACTTACACATTATGCATATCTATCTAAAGTAAAATAACAAAATGAGTTAGAAGTACAAGATCCTTTCTAATTCAAAAAAAAATCATAATTTCTTCTTTTATGAAGGCTAAAGTATAGGAGGACTTATGAGGGTTAAACCTAATTCTTATATCATTCGGTCATTTTTACTTAGATGATTGAAAGTTCTTTTTCTGAAGGAGGTTTGCTGACAACTAACATTTTTTTTTATTTATTGAATTTTGTGGGTGCAATCCGCTGAAAACTCTCAGGAGACAACACTCCTCCTCTAGGGAAAACCTAAAGGTTTAAAGGCTTGTTGTACATGCTCAATGCAATCGCGTCACCTGCGAAAGTGGTATAATAATTTTCTTATTTTGTTTTGCTCGAAACGAGCAAAAAGATAAGTGTGGGGGTGTGATTAGTCTCTAATATTGCATAATTTTTATCACGTCTGCACATTTATTTTATATAAAATACTGCTAATAATTCTTTACTTGTGTGATCCTAGGTCCATGGTGTGCAATGAAGAAGAAGAGCCTAAATCACCATTTAATGGGTGATTAAATGCCTACAAAGTAGCCATTGACTTTAGGAGGAGATTCTGTCAGACCAGGGGATCAAATCCAAAATCTGGAAAGTACAACCGATAGGGGACCGAAGCGATAGCGCGCAGCAAGCGGCGCTGTGCGCGCCACCCTGGTACAGCTACGGAAACATGGCTCTAGCCGTATTTCCTCGGCCGTACTGGTGCGGCCGCGCCAGTACCTTGGGCCAGGGGTTGCCCCCTGGCCCCTTTCCCCTGGTGCCTATAAATGCCCCCTTTGGGGGTTCTTCAGGGAGATATCCAGAGTCTGGAGTTTTGTTGTTACTATGTTTGTAGGAGTTGTAGTTGTTTTATGTTTTCTTCTTCCTCAGTTTAGTTTAGCCATTAGAGTGAAAGAGATAGAGTTTGTACAAATTGTATTTGATGGTAACAAACTTATACAAGTAATACTTCTCTTTCTTCTTTCCATTACTTGATGTTTTCATTTGCTCTTTACTTACTTATTTTAATGCAATACTCTTTTTCTTTACCTCTTATCTCTTGTTGTTTCTTTTCCTACTCATGTCTAGCTAACTCTTATGGCTAACTAACTACTAACCCACTAATCTCTAACAACTTGATTAATAACCTAAATGAGTCAATACTGTCAAACAAGTCTTGTGCAAATGAGAGCTATGATATCTTAAGATGAGGGTTTTAGCTCTAACTTACCTACAAGTATTAGCTCTCTTATATTTCATGCTTAACATGTTTTTAACGATCTATAGATTGTAAACATTGCTTGTCTTTATAAGTAGAGATATTCCTATTAATTTTTGTCGATACCATTTGTGCACTTGTTTCTTCCGTTATTCTCGCCTTCGATTGGATCTTGATAAGGAAATGTTCAAGTTTTGCTGTGTAAAGCTAAGTTAAAGGAAGAACTTTCATTCGGCCTCCAACGTGAATTGTTCCTATGCATAAAAATTAGGCTTGCCTATGATCCATCGTGAGGCTACATCTTCAAGAAGTTAGAGATTAGTGGGAGCACTTAATAGAAAGTTAGCCATTAGTTTTTTATCATTAAAAAATTCACTTTTATGAACCAACAAACCAATCCAAACAATTCTTCAAACAACACTTGTTTTCATTTCAATTCTTTATTTGAAACAAAGAACTTTTTCTTTACTTTGAACAACGAAGCCACATCAAAGCTTCCATTGCTCTTCCTCCTTATGGATACGACCCTATGGCCACTTTGCTAGTACGAAAGAATCCCAAAGTAGTAATATCAACCATCACTCCTTTAGTTAATTTTGTGCATGCTTTTTGCCGATCAGGCGATCGACCGCCAGGAAAATTGCCTTGGGGCAGTCGACCGGCCGATCGACTGACAACCCTAACAGTCAGAAATGGTTGTACGAATCGACAGGCCGTCTGGGCCTATTCTGTACCCCAACGACTATATTTTTGAACTCTATAAAAAGGGGTTCTCTTGGCCAGTTTTAGACAAGATTTTGAAGAAGTTTTAGAGCTAGTTTTTACCATCTCTCTTAGGGTTTCACTCCACATGTTTTTGGGCTAAAACTTTCATATCAAAAGGAGAGTTTTTAAGAGTGTTTTCAAAAGAGATTTCTTGATTTTTTCATCACAACTCTATCTAGTTTTTCTCACACAAACTTGAGCTTTTCATTTTATTAATCCTCTTAGAATCCTTATTGTTAGAGTTGTTTTTGTGATGAATGGAAGTGATCACAAGTATTTATTCTTGTATTGTGAGGAGTGCATAGGTTGTGGCCTCGGTAAAGAGAGTTTTGTGGTGATCAAATGAAGTGATCACCAAGTATTCCAACTTGTGGTTGGAGGAGTTGTAAGAGGTGCGGCCTCGGCAAGCTAGTGTGCTTACGTGTGTTGTTCTTACAGGAACAAGTGAGGGACTTGCGGGTCCAACAGTTTTTTAGGAGCTCGTTGTAGGTGTTGCGACACTGAGTGATCTTACGGCATCGTTATAGTGGAAATCCTTTATAGTTCTGAAGGTGGGGACGTAGAGCAAGTGTGCTCGACGTCTAAATAATTCTCCCATATTTGCGATTGCTCACTCTCTTTCACTTGTGTTTTATATCTTGCATGCTCTTATTATTCATATATATTACATGCTTGATATTTTTTGTGCTTAATTGATATATGTTTGGGATTGTTTGCTCACACTTGTATTCAACCAAGAGAGCCATAGTGGCACCTCAACTCTTAATCTAGAGGAATCTTGAGGAGATAGTCCAGAGCCCTTCACCGGGAATTCAGCTACACTCTTTGGTTATACTTTGTGTGTTTGCATTATAGTTTTTGTTTTGCACAATTAGTTTTAATTTCGCATTAGTTTTGCATTTGATTAGCTTGTCACCTATTCATCCCCTCTAGGTGACCTACAATGTATCTTCATCAGGTTCACCAAAGGAGTCAAGGGTTTCAAACTTTGCAATCCAGAGAAAAGAGCGCATTTAACAACAGTGATATGATTTTTGACGAAGATTCAATGTTCCAAAAAAGTCAGAGATGGAGGATAAAGCGCAAGGTGGAGGTTCGGACTGTTCGGCAGTAGACACTCAGGAAAAGGGAGTCGAGTTTTCAGATAGCCCTAAAGACCTGAAGAGTCAGAAGAGGACTCCACAGATTCAGATGGAGACAAACAGGAGGCTACTCAAGAGCAACATAGACCGTTATGGCAGTTAGTAAGAGTTACGGTGCCACCAATAAGGTATGGCTGGGATGAAGACATGTCTCTTTCGCATTAGTAATAGAAACAGGAGAACCTGACAGTTACAAGGAAGCGATAAAGACAGATGACCACGACAAGTGAATTACAGCCATGGAGCAAAAGATGGAGTCTTTTTGATAGAAATTAAACATGAACGTTAGTCGATCTTCCAATGAACTCCAAGGCAATAGGTTGTAGATGGATCTTTCGCAAGAAGGACAATGAGCAGTACAAGGCAAGGTTAGTTGCCAAAGAATATGCTCAAAAGGAGGGTTTTGACAACAATGAGATTTTTCCCTCCTGTAGTCAAGCATACATCTATTCGGATGTTATGGACGATAGTTGCTCAATTTGATCTAGAGTTAGAGCAGATGGATGTTAAAATAGAGTTTCTGCACGATGAGCTGGAGGAGAAGATATACATGAAACAACCTGAAGGTTACATTCATAAAGGTAAAGAACAGGAAGGTAAAGAAAATAAGGTGTGTCTTCTAAAGAAGTCCCTATATGGACTTAAGCAGTCTCCCAGACAGTGGTACAAACGGTTTGACTCTTTCATAATTAAGGCCAAATACAGCCGATGTGAGTATGATAGTTGTATCTATTTCAAGCAGAGTAATGATCTGACATATTTGCTATTATATGTTGGTGATATGCTGATTGTTACAAGAAACAAGACACATGTCCAGAAGCTTAAAGCTCAGTTCAAGAAGGAATTTGACATGAAGGAATTGGGAGAAGCCAAAAAGATCTTAGGTATGGAGATTACTCGAGATGGAAGCACATGCAGACTTTGGCTATACCAGGAGAACTATGTTCTCAAAGTGTTAGAGAGATTCAACATCGCAGAAGTAAGACCAGTCACCACTCCTTTGATAGATTACTTCAAATTATCCTCCAAACAGTATCCACAATCACCGGAAGAGGAGGAAGAGATATCTCGAGTATCACATGCTAGTGCGGTTGGATCACTCATGTATGCTATGGTCTGCACAAGGCCTGACTTAGCCTATGCAGTTAGTACAGTAAGCCAGTTCATGTCAAATCTAGGAAAGTAACATTGGAAAGCAGTAAAGTGGGTACTACAATATCTGTGCGAGACTAGGTTTGGTGTTTCAGAGATTGAAAATGGGGAAACCTAGGTTACTACAAGGCTATATTGATGCAGATTATGCAGGAGATCTTGATCAACAAAGATTTACGATGGGCTATGCGTTCACAGTAGCTGAGTGCGTCATTAGTTGGAAGGAAGAGTTGCAAGATATAATTGCTCTTTCAATGATAGCAGCTGTTGGCCCAAAGGCCTACCTATCAATCTAGTTTTGATGATGATTAACTCATGTAGTTATAGTACTAATAATCTTGTGTTTGATTAAGTCTCAGATATTGGATCAAGATCTTAGTAGGTGCATAGCTTTAACAAAAGATTTAATGTCAAGTTTTGGAGCCAGCACGTGTTGATTCAAGAGCTTGTGCATCAAGAACACTTCAAGTACTCAAGAGGAGCCTAACTCATTGGATCATGGTTTGGACCAAGTCAAGAAGATGAGAAGATTTTCAAGTGAAGACCTTCAAGAGAAGACTTTTGTCTAGGTTTGTTTTTAGTAAGATTTTGTTTTTAGATAAAATGTAAAGGATAAATTAGTTGGTGGATTGCTCAAAGTATCATATACACTCACACACAAGATTTAAATATGTTTTCATTAAAGAGTTTTCATTTTGAAAAAAATACCATTTTGGTCTTTGAGATTTAGTCTACATGTTTTTACCAAAACCATTTATAGAGCTTAAAAGTCAAAAAAAATATAGATATTTCATCATATATGTGTAGTGGATCATATCCATACACACTAAGCTTTTAAAAGTGTTTAGAATATCATGTCTTTATATTTGGAGAAGTTTTGAAAAATCGGTTTTCTATTTGGAAAAATCAATTTAGAAAAATACAAATTTTGTTTTAAGCCAAAATTTCTATAACACAAAAATAGTTCAAAATATTTATAACATGTTTTGATTTTTATTCAAACATGTTTGTATATCAAAGTATATTACTGAACTTATTTTTGTAGATTTTTAGAGAATTTATGGGATTTTATTGAAGGAAAAATAATAAGTTTTTAATCCCTAAAATACTGTTTTTGACTTTCTGCCGGTCGACTGCACGGTCGACCGAGCCAAAGGTCGGTCCACCGGGCGGTCGATCAACGTGTACAAAACGTGCACGGCCAGGGCCGTCGACTGCACGACCAACTGCCAGAGAGTGTCTGCTTTTTTAGAAATGGCCCGGTCGACCGGGCGGTCGACCGCTAGGCCATTGCCCTGAAGGCGGTCGACCGGCCGGTCGACCGACCTTCCCAACGATCGAATAATCGATCGTTGGCGGTTGACTGGGCGGTCAACCGACAGTAGCGTCACCTGCTGATTTGGACCCAAATGGCTAGTTTTTGTTAGCCTATGAATTGGGGCTTCTTTGGGCTATTTTAGACAAGATTTTAAGAGAGTTTTTGGGCTAGTTTTTCCTACGTATATCAGTGGTTTTATCCACATGTTTTAGAGCCAATATTTTTAAATCAAAAGGAGAGTTTATCAAGAGTTTTCAAAAGAGATTTCTTTGAGTTTTCACCACCAAATCAATCCTTATTTTTCTCACACATACTTGAGCTATCCATTGTTATATCAATCCTATAGGGATCCTTGTTGTGAGAGAGTTTTTAGGTGATTAAAGTGTTGTGATCACCAAAGTGTTTCATCTTTGTATTTGAGGAGGCGGACTTGCGAGTTCGCGGTGTTTCGAGTTCTAGTGAGAGCTCGTTGAAGAGGTGCGGCCTTGGCAAGCTAGTGTGCTTGCGGTGTGTTGTTCTTGCAGGAACACGAGAGGGACTAGAGGGTCCAAAAGAGTTCTAGTGTGAACTCACTTGTAGGTGTTGCGGCACCGAGTGATCCGGTGGGATCGATTTTTAGTGAAAATCTGTCATAGTGTTGAAGGCGAGGACGTAGAGTAAGGGTGCTCGAACCTCGAAACAAATCTCCCGTGTTTGCGATTGCTCTCTCTATCTCTTACTTGTGTTTATATCTTGCATGCTCTTATTGTTCATATTCATTACTTACTTGATATACTTGTGCTATATTGTTATATGCTTGGGGATTGTTTGCTCACACTTGTATTCAACTAAGAGAGCCATAGCGGCACCTCAACTCTTATCTAGAGGAATCTTGAGGAGATAGTCCGTAGCCCTACACGAGAAATTTGGCTACACTCTTGTATTATACTTAGTGTGTTGTGCATAATAGTTTTTAGCTTGCATTAATAATTTTTATTCCGCATTAATTCACCATTTGATTAGCTAGTCACCTATTCACCCCCCCTCTAGGTGATATCAATTGGTATCAGAGCCTCGTGCTCTTGATTTGGGTCTAACAATTTTGAGTTAAAGATCCTCATTTGTAGCTAATCACAATATTTATACACACACACACATAGATTTCATGTCACCTCCCACCTTTGACATTCTTAACATCCAAACTTGAAAAGTTAAGATGTCATTATACCTTAAAGCCCTTGGTATTCATGTCTATTTTGCCACTATTAAAGATTCTTATTGTTTAAATGGCAAAAATCTTGAGGCTAACTCAAAAGCCATCTATGCATTAAGAGTACCCTAAATGATGAATATTTATCTAGGGTTGCTAATCTTGATTCGGCTTTTATAGTTTGGAACACTATAGTCTCTCTTGGCGAACAAAAGCAATACTATGCGTGGAGCGACTCGTATGATGGAAGTGAAGCTTCCAACTTGTGATACATGGTCCAAGGGAATAACCCCTTTGAGGTAAATACCAAATCTGAGTTAGAAGAGAATGTTGATATGTCTTATAATGAACTTGAATTATTTTGTCAACAACTTCTTGAAAAATATGACATGCTTAAAAAGGATAACAAGAATTTGAAAAATAAATTTGTTTCCATGTTAAAAGAAAAATATTCATTTCAAAATAAACTTGCTTGTGTTTCAAAAGAAAATGATTTCTTGAAAAAAGAGAATATTTCCTTGTCCTCTAAGCTAAATGATCTTTGTGAAGGAAATACTTCTTTGAAAAAAAATTATTTTGGTAGAAAAAGAAAAAGAAATCATTTTGGAAGAAAACAACTCTTTAGAAAGAAAATTTATTTCGAAAGAAAAAGAAAATATTTCTAAAAAGAAAAAGAATATTGATTCTCATTCTCATCATGCTTCTCATGCCTCCATTGATAAAAATGAGATTAAATTTTTGAAAAATAAAATAAATTGTTTGAGCTCGACTTTGAGCAATTGTGCATTTAACCATAATATATTGAAAATCTTTTTTCAAAAGAATCAAGCTCCACATGTTCATACACATCACCTATGGCACGCATATGCATACTTTGCACGTCATGATCACACTCATACGCATATGCATGCTAGAGTGTACAAGTGTACACATTGCGGCCACAAAGGCCATTTAGCAAAATTTTGTTATGATAGAGTAAATTCTTTAAATTTTGTTAATAAAAATGTTTGGGTTCCGAGTAAAACTAACCCCCGTGGACCCAAAAGAAAATGGGTACCAATGTCCCCACCTCTTGTATTTGATGTAGGTGTTGGCTCTCACATGACGTGAGAGATTTGATGCCTTGGTGGTGGATGCATAGGCTTGATGGACACTACAAATTAATGCATCACTATCAAGGAGTTTGGTGGGAAGACCACCATGTTTTGAAAACTTAGAGTATAGTTCTTTGGTTTGGTAAATATATCTAAACTCCTATTTTATTTGCATGCTTTTACATTAATGATTTTTAGCATGTTCATGTTTTGTACTTCATGTGGTAAATACTTGTGTAGATGTAGTCTTTGTCAAAACTTGTGTTTATGCTTGTACAAGTAGTAAGCAACATTTGATTCATATATGTTTGCACTTCATTGCTCATTTGTATTCACTACATGCACATGTATAGCCTAGTTTTGATGATTCTCTCATTTACACTTATTTTACCTATCCTTGTGCATGTTTTGCGTCATGTATATGCTATATTTGTTTAAAGCTAATAAATATACATGTATACCCTTGAGTCACTTGCCTTCATGTAAATACTATTATGGACTCTTTTTATGTTTAGGATATGTATGTGTATTGTTAGTTTTGATAAATCATACATATACCTTGAAGTTTATTTTTAAATGAAAAATAAAATCTTTATGATCTTCATATTTATTTGATAAATGATATTCATATTTTGAGCCTTATTGACTATTTTCATGAATATGCTATTCACATAATGATTGTACACTCACATTATTTCTTTGTTTCTTCATGACTTTATTTCATGAACACTTTTGAGGTTTATAGATTTTGAGTGTCATCTTTTGTGTATTTAGTATAATTCATGAGATATACATGATATGTTTTCATACTTGAAGGATCTTTAACTAGTTTTTCAAAAATTACTTTTAACTAGTTAGTTATTCTTCATTTGGTAAAGTTTTCAATTTACAAATATTTTCAAACCTATTTTTGAAAACCTCTACCTAAAAGGGCGGATGGATGGGCGACCATGCCTTATATGCTCAAATTAAATATCTTTTATCATGCGCATGAAAATGGTGGATTTTTATGAGTTATACACTTGATTCTGATCATATTTTCAATTGGTATCACAATTGATATTTTCTTTGTATACTCATATTTTGTTTTCTTATATATGTATGCTTCAAATTTTCAAAGAATATCAATTTCTATTGGTATTTTCACTTTCATACATATATATGATTTGATTGTGCTTGATTTACTATAGCCTTACTTGTTTAAAACACAAATTATGTTTATGCTAAGCTTGTCTTGTATCTTAATTTCAATTGGTATCTCAATTGGTATTTTAATAAGCTTATACATTATTTTCAATTAGTATTTAAATTGGTATCAAAATATGCTTCATATTGTATCAAAATGATATCAAAATTTACAATAGACTTCAATTGATATCAATATGTTTCAATTTCAATTGGGTTTCGGTTTCAATTGGTATAAAAAATGTTTTACCTTTTATTTGGTATCAAAATTTACCATATATTTCAATTTGTATAAAATATTTTCTTTCATTGGTATCAAAATTTATAAATGCTTCAATTTCATTTGGTATCAAATTTCCAATTTCAAATGGTATCAAAATTTGTTTAAGTATTATCAAAAATTTTGTGTTAAAAATATTTTGATATGTATTGTCTATATGCAAGGGGAGCTTAATATCTCTTCTATATATAGATTCATGTTGAGGTATCTTATATTGAGGAGCTTGACATCTCTTCTTTATGTGATACACGTGTGTAGGGGGAGCTTCACATCTCCACTTATGAATTGCATATTATGCTTTATGTGAGTTAGGGCTTTGTCATCCCTTCTTCATGTAATGCATGTATGCAGGGGAGCTAACTTCACGTATCTCTCTTCATGAATGTATATTGCATATATATATCCTTATTGATGATTTGTTTTTCACTCCTTTGTTGATGATTGACAAAAGGGGGAGAAAGATTTTGAGTTTATATATGTATATTTGATTTTTTGCATATATTGAGTTTATGCATCTTACAAAATGGGAAAATGATTTTGAAAGTTTAAACAAAAGGGGGGAGAATGTTTTTTTGAAAAGAACTTTTGATTTATGCATGTTTCTCTAACCTCATATATAATTATTTAGTTTTATGCACTTCATTGCAATATCTATTTATTTATTGTTATGCATGAGTTAAGGGGGAGCTTCTATGAAGCTTAACTTTAATCCATGCATATATAACTCCATGAGTTTTGTCATCATCAAAAAGGGGGAGATTGTTGGCCCAAAGGCCCATCGCTCTAGTTTTGATGATGATTAACTCATGTAGTTATAGTACTAGTGACCTTGTATTTGATTAAGTCTCAGATATTGGATCATGATCTTAGTAGGTGCTTAGCTTCAACAAAGGATTTAATGTCAATTTTGGAGCTAACACATGTTGATTCAAAAGCTTGTGCATCAAGACCACTTCAAGTACTCAAGAGGAGTCTAACTCATTGGATCATAGTTTGGACCAAGTCAAGAAGATGAGAAGATTTTTCAAGTGAAGACCTTCTAGAGAAGACTTGTGTCTATGTTTGTTTTTAGTAAGATTTTTTTTAGATAAAATGTAAAGGATAGATTAGTTGGTGGATTACTCAAGTATCATATACACTCACACACAGATTTAGATGTGTTTTCATTAAAGAGTTTTCGTTTTGGAAATACACCGTTTTGGTCTTTAAGATTCAAAGTCTACATGTTTTTATCAAAACTATTTATAGAGCTTAAATGTCAAAAAAATATAGATATTTCATCATATATGTTTTGTGGATCATATCCATACACACTAAGCTTTAAAAGTGTTTAGAATATCATGTGTTTATATTTGGAGAAGTTTTTGGAAAATCGGTTTTCTATTTGGAAAAATCAATTTGAAAAAATACGGATTTTGTTTTAAGCTAAAATTTTCATAACAAAAAAATAGTTCAAAATGTTTGTAACATGTTTTGATTTTTACTCAAACATGTTTGTATATCAAAGTATATTTCTGAACTTATTTTTGTAGATTTTAAGAGAATTTATGGGATTTTATTGAAAGAAAAATAACAAGTTTTTAATCCCTAAAATGGCCTTCTGTCGGTCGACCGCACGATCGACCGAGCGAGAGGTCAGTCAACCGGCGGTCGACCGACGTGCACAAAAAGTGCACGGCCAGGGCCGGTCGACCGCACGGTCGACAGCCAGAGAGTGTCTGCTCTCTGGAAATGACCCGGTCGACCGGGCGGTCGACCGCTAGGCCATTGCCCTGAAGGGGGTCGACCGACCGGTCGACCGACCTTCCCAACGGTCGAAAAATCGATCGTTGGTGGTCGGCCGGGCGGTCGACCGATAGCAACATCAGTTGCTGATTTGGACCCCAACGACTAATTTTTGTTAGCCTATAAATTGGGGCTTCCTTGGGCTATTTTAGATAAGATTTTAAGAGAGTTTTTAAGCTAGTTTTTTCCTACCTATATCAGTGGTTTATCCGCATATTTTAGAGCCAATATTTTCAAATCAAAAGGAGAGTTTATCAAGAGTTTTTAAAAGAGATTTTTTTGAGTTTTTCACTACCAAATCAATCCTTATTTTTCTCACACACACTTGAGCTATCCATTACTATATCAATCCTACAGGGATCCTTGTTGTGAGAGAGTTTTAGGTGATCAAAGTGTTGTGAACACCAAAGTGTTTCATCTTTGAATTTGAGGAGGCGGACTTGCGGTTCGCGGTGTTTCGAGTTTTAGTGAGAGCTCATTGTAGAGGTGCGGCCTCGGCAAGCTAGTGTGCTTACGGTGTGTTGTTCTTGCGGGAACAAGAGAGGGACTAGAAAGTCCAAAGGAGTTCTAGTGTGAACTCGCTTGTAGGTGTTGCGGTACCGAGTGATCCGGTGAGATTAGTTTTTAGTGAAAATCCTTCATAGTGTTAAAGGTAGAGACATAGAGCAAGGGTGCTTGAACCTTGAAATAAATCTCCCGTGTTTGCGATTGCTCCCTCTATCTCTCACTTGTGTTTATATCTTGCATGCTCTTATTGTTCATATTCATTACTTGCTTGATATACTTGTGCCATATTGTTATATGCTTGGGGATTGTTTGTTCACACTTGTATTCAACCAAGAGAGTCATAGCGGCACCTCAACTCTTATTTAGAGAAATCTTGAGGAGATAGTCCAGAGCCCTTCACGGGGAATTTGGCGACACTCTTGTGTTATACTTGGTGTGTTGTGCATAATAGTTTTTAGTTTGCATTAATAGTTTTTACTACGCATTAAATTCACCATTAGATTAGCTAGTCACCTATTCACCCCCCCCCCTCTAGGTGATTTCAGAAGTAGAGTATATGGCTGCAGTTGAGGCGTCAAAGGAAGCTTTGTGGTTGAGAGGATTAGTTGAGACGTTCAGTATCATACAAAATTCAGTTCGGGTTCATTGCGACAACTAGAGTGCTATTTATCTCGCTAAAGATCACAAGTATCACAAGCGAATGAAGCATTGATGTGAGTTTCACAAAATATGTCAGTGGGTCATAGATGATAAGGTGATATATTTGGTAAAGGTCAACACGAAGAAGAATCTAGTGGATATGATGACGAAGACCATCCCGGTGGAGAAGTTCAGAGCATCTCTGAACTTCATCAAGCTTCTCCAAAGATAAAATGGTGAACGGGCTCTTGGGAGGAGCCATGTGAAGTCACGAAAGGGGGAGAGAGGAAGGCGAATGAAGCATATGCCAATTTCTATGGAGGGATTCAATGAACATGAGTCAAGGTGAAAATTGTTAGTATTTGGAGTGCCTCATATTCATTGGAGAAGATTCAAGTTTTTGTTTCCTAATGCGGATTTGTCTCCTATTTTGTGTTGGATACGAGTTTCTGATTTCTCTATGAAGGTACTGATTTGAGTTCATATTGGATTAGGATCATCCCACATGCATATATAAACCCCTTAGGGGTGGCCTTTTGAATTGGTGTCAAGAATTCAAGAGAAATTTTAGAATTCTACCATCGAAATAACTCTTGTATTTTCTTCCATAAATATTTCTCCCCTTCTCTCCGTGGATGTAGACACATTACCGAACCATGTTAAATGTTGTGTTTCTTGATTGTGTAGTGATTGCTTGCTAGTGGTAAATCTTCTACGCTTCCGCTTCCGCTGCCGAGTCTTCGACTTGGTGTTCCTCTGTTGTTTGATCGGTGGTTGATCATCAACAAGAACCACTGAGACCCGACTCAGTCAGAAATGAAAGGTTCCACATTCGAACAGGATCACCGCCTTTGTTAAAAAAAATCAAAAAAATTCAGTTGATAAAGAGAGCATCAAACAAAGAATATGGAAACATGAAAGCGCAATAGAAATACAGAAATTGTCACAAACTTGTGAAGTTTCACACATTGTCGTAATGCTCCTTTATGGCAGAAATAAAAAACCGTATGGTGTTCTGATAAGAACTCATGCCAGTTCTAAACACCAGCACTCACCCATGAAAAGAGAATGGCAACACATTCAGAAATTAAAAAACCAGAGAGCCTGCAGCTTCCAAAACTGTCATTATCTCACTCCAAAATCACCTGCAGGTAGAATCTAAAACCTCAGTGATAAAGTTGTTGCAAAATTTCACCGCACAATTACACCCACCCTTTGACTAATGAATACCACTTAGAAATTACCATTTGATTTTCAAATAAACAAGTAAAACAGCAACATATTTAACTCAAGCCATAGCCCACAAAGTAAATAAAACAAAAAGCCAAAGAAGCCATAGCAGAAGACGAATAGAAGGGATATAAAAAATGAAAGTTTTCAGCGAATCTTTATATACAGTCTGCAGCCCGGAACTGCCAACTTAAACTGAGGTAAAGTTGGGCATTTCAAAAGACCAAATATGTCTTTTCAAATTCACGCCAAGAATGACCAATTCCTGTCTGCATGCAAACATGATCAATTACCTCACTCAATGGCCCACTGGTTTTCTATCCGAATTTCTTCCTCTTCCTCAAGTGTGGAGTCATTCTTGATGTTAAATGTCTTCCGAATTTCTTCAGGAGTCTTTCCCTTCATCATATAAGTCACTGTCTGGCAGGTTAGATCAAGGCTCTTGAAGTTAAGATAGTTTGCAGCCTGAAAATGAGGAGGTTAACAATCAGTATACAATACCATTCATGTACGAAGCATTATACAAGCATAAATACTAAATACATCCCCAAGCAGATGTATTCCACGAGCATGGTGGTAAACTCTGAATGCCAGAAAATATCACTTGCCACAAAACACGTGCACCAGCAACGCCATTCATAATGCTAAAAGACCCTAACCTTGACTTGGGATACTGAGGTGACAGAGAGCTGCAGCCACTCCTTAGGTCTGGTATTTGAATTGCATTTGCAGTACTTAATTGAATGTTGAAACTAAACATTCCAATCGTCATGAATGATTTGGAAATATCACATTACTCTATTATGTCACTAAAGTGAAAAGTTCATTTTTCCAAAAGAAAAAAGAAAACACTGAAATGTTTGTTAAACAACATAGATCATGATATTTTTCTCTACGCGATGCCTGCAGCTTTATAAACTGCAACCTTGAGCACGATAACCCTATTGAATATAAGAAATTTACAAAGTACAAAATGACATTCCTGCTATACACTGTATGAGTTACCAAATTATCATAGGAGTAACGTAAAAAAGAACAACTATCTCATGAAGACAAGATAGATGTTAAATCCAGGATAATCGGAAAAACATCATGGATATGTAATAGTAAAATTATTTGTGTTTGTGCTTGTGTGGGAGTTGAGCCTTATCTAAAAGATACATGGATTTGTGAGGCCATAATGGTTAAAAGCATAATTAACTCGTATAATATAAAGATTATCAACGTATATAAATCAATAGCTAAATATTCTCCATAAAAAAGGAGAATAAATTATAAAGATTCATCCAGAATGCATGAATCAGGGACCCATTTCATACATTAGATATTTAACTTCCTTTTTGATCCAAGTCTCAGATGCATCTCTAACACATCTTTAATTCCAGTTAGATGCGTTATAAATTTTATTATGTCATGGGAACTTTATCAAATATCCATAAAATAAAATAAAAAAATTATCCAAGGATATGATACAAGTATTTATCTCCTTTACCAAAATATCCATGCAACATACTTGAAAGTAGACAGATAATACCTATGACTGTTTATGTTAACCATATATGAAAATTAAAAACTATTTAGTAATTATGATAAAAACTATAGAAGATTCTTATATATTATGTTGTCTACACTTTATTTACTTTTCCATGGTGTTCTCATCCCCATATACTTGTCATGTCATGCTGTGTTTATGTCCACAATCAACCATAGTTACAAGTTATTCTAGACCTGGTTATTTTATGAAATGAAAGCTTTTTCCTTCAACAAAATCTTCTTCGAAAATTTTCCCCCTCTTCTTTGAGATTTTACTAGAAGAATACAGTAGTGTATAGAAAGCAGCAAAATCCGAGAGGAGATGTTTTTGCAGAAATAAATTAAGGCAACTTTAACCTCATTATCTGCTCAATATCTATTTTATCTTGTCAAACACCACCTACTTAACTTGGTACAATTCTGAAAATGATACAGAACTTAGAAAGGTCAAGTCTTCTTCTTGGTAATTTTCTAAATTTCTAATATCAATCATTTGAGAGGTAAATTTCTTAATGCCAAATATTTGTTGGGTATATATCTAAATACCCAAAAGATTGAACAAACGTGAACATGCATTGTGTGTGTGAACTAGATTTATGTTCAAGCTCGGTTCATACAGGGCTCGTTTAGGCTTATAGCTGAAGCTTGTCTCATATAAGACTTGTTTATACTGAATGCAATGAGCTTGAATTGAATTAATATGAATATAATTATCTAATATACTACTATTAAAAAGGAAATTAAATATTTTTCAGTATATTAGACGTGTGTCTTCTTGGTAGCTTGAAATGTTTCCGCTTCCAAGTAAGTCGGTAGAAAAAAATCAAAAAACTCGAGGCACAACTCATGGGTGGCTAGGTAAAAGTTTGGTCATACTCGATGAGAAGTAAATGAGTTAAGCTTGCACAAAATTTTTGGCTCAACCAATTAGTGTAATATAGAATTAATTATCTTTATGGCTCAACTAAATAGTGCCGAGTTAGAACAAAAATTGCACCTCAACTAAATAGTTGAATGAACACATGCATGGTTCAGCCCCATTTTGCTTCAAACTCAATTACAAAGGCAAGATTTGAAGTTCGATACATCATGTATATTTGTTTTCATATCTATATCTTTAACATTATCTTTATGTCTCCAATTAAATTAAATTAAACTTATAGTCCATGTTCATTTTTCACATCTATTTCAGACAACATAGTAGTCATGTAAGATATTAAGAAAAAAAATATGATTCTTTGATCATCGAAATTAAAGATCCCCTGCTCTTTATATTCTTGATTGCAATGTATTGTAGAAGCCTTTGGGCTCGATTCAGCTCAAGCTCGTTAAACGTTCGCTCAAGCTCATCAAATAAATTAACGAACAGGTAAAATGTCCTTAATTTAGCAAAGTTCATTTATGTGGCGAGTAGTAGTTTTTATTTGTATTCTTTAACTTATTATCGAGATTTGACTAGATTATGATCTTTGCATGTATTTGAATGTGAATGAGGCTAGACTCGTACAATTCTTAATGTTAGAAAAGTTTATGTATGAGAAGCAGTTTTTATTTGTACTCTTTTAACTTTTCATTGTAGTCTACCAAGATTATGATCTTTGCATGTATTTGGATATGAATGAGGCTAGACTTGTACAATTATAATTTAGCAGAGTTAATCTATGAAAATTAATTGTGGTTTGGTTTTAAAGCTACATCCACCCATCACTTATTAAGCATATTTTGACTAACCCGGATAGGGTACTATTTCAAAAAAAAAAATTCATATTTATATTACAGCATCAGTTTATAAGAAAAAGCATTAAAATGCGACACTGTTTATAATTACTCTTCGATCAAATTTTGTTTTAACTGGTTAATTGACAAGCATGTAAAAATAAACTTCATAAAGATATCAGGTACTTGGTAGATCGACTGGAGTAACTCTAACAAATGCTTCAAATTTCCTAGATAGTTTTCAGATGTAAGCAGAAGACAAGGAAGGGGAATACAATACATGTGCATTCTTCTTCATATATTTAAAGCAAATCAGAGTAATTGCTAACATGGAACTTATGAAATTAGAGCAGCAAGTTAGAAGGATCATGATAAGGATTAAGGTTAGTGCAGATATGAACAAACTTTCATTCAACTAAAAATTGCTGATTAAAAGCAATAACAAATAATAAGTAAATGGAAACTACATCTCCATAAGGAGGTAGACTAATGAGCAACCACTTGGATACAATTATTTAACAACCATATGTATTACCATAAGGGAATTTTCTTGGCCATTACCATCCTTATCTACAAATGTACGTTGTGACAACCAACAACTCGATTCCATCATAAAAATTGATTTACACTTGGTATATTATGAAATACCATATGAAATTATGAAAGGTATCCGCTAAATTACAACCTTTACCATATGAAATTATGAAAGGTATCCGCTAAAACACACACTTCTTGAGAGCACTCTGTTTAGATTCTCATTTGAGCATGAAAATTTCATGGGAGCATCTATTTATACATCTTCCTTTTTAGGCCGAACAGATATTGTAAAAGTTCAAGGGATCACAAAAGCCCGCGACTTAAGAAGCCTAAACCTTTATTTGCAATGATAACATAACCACGAATCTAAATATGCAACAACGCCGGCCTCTTTGATATTCTCAAATCTCACAAATATAACTCATTATCTGCATCCCTAAGAAATTATGTGTATCATAAGTAACAGCCAACCTTTTTTGGTCCATAATTCTAACCATACACTATTATCATCAATTGTACATATTTTCAAGAGAATAATAAATTTTGGCTCATATTAAAATTAATTTGGCAACATATCAAGATATCATGCAATGAGAATTCTTAACTGAAGTGTCTCATCTACCTATTTTAACTATTACTAATTATAGAATCATAGTATTTCATAAAAGTTCACCGTTGTCCTAAAAAACTCTTCTTACTCCTCATTGTCTTCCACCGGCAATCTCCCTCTCATGTTCCTTTAACAAACATGAAATCTCCTTCATTCATCTTCTTACCCATGCACTCTCCATCTTGTGTATCCCTCCTCCTTCCTAAAACTCTTGCACCTCTTTCTTAAACTCCATTTCCAAATTGTATTACTAGTATCACAGAAAATCAATATTACTGAAAGAATCCCCAAGCAAACACATACTAACATTTACTCCTTATAAGAAACTCAAATAGACACATAGTAATAATTAATAAGAAGCCTGCAAACTGAAAGTTTTGGTTTGTATCATAAAAAATTTTAGTTTTCACAAAACAGTATTTACACAAACTCCCTTTGAGGTTACAGACGAATTTACTGATGTAGTTCAAGCATACTTTTGGACGGCAAATTTGGAATGAAAAATAACAACAACTGAAAAGAAACTAGAGATACCACAAAATAAATAAATAAATAAAGTTCATGATTCTTGTCAGTTCATCTCTTTTTTTAACTCCCACACATCTGAGAGATTAGATATGAGATGTCAAGCAACTTACATGGATAGTCGATACAGCTTCAAAAATAGTTTGTTAAGATGTTAATTAACTCGAACAACAAAGATGTAGATCCTAATGTCAAATAATCAGGAACAACGCAAGATGAAAGTTAGCCTCGACTGGCAATATAATTAAAATAAACTTGAAAAAAACCTAATCTTGACCCCTAAAAGGCTAAAACACCAATTAACCAACAAAGAAGCACGATGCCAACAAAAGTATGACATCTAACCAAATCTATATAAACAAATCAAAAAAGAATCATCAATAAATTCGAAGAAGATATTGATCATACCAACATGAGGACGAAGAGCGTGGCCTGATCCATATTTATATGGCCAATTTTTGAAAAAATACACTTTTTAAAATAATTCTAAAAATCAACCTCTCAAAAATATTTTCAAAAACCAATGACTATTTTTCACGTAATTTCGCAGGCAGCGGATAGTTAGATTTTTGGGTCGGTATTGCCTAACCCAGACGAACTATTTAGTTTTTGTAGTTTCTTTCTTCATATGTCAATAATTTATTTTTTTTAGTTTTTCTCACAAAGAATTTTCGAGTTTTTTAATGCTTTTTTTCAATTGGTTCTCGAGCAGCACCGCTTCTCCATGGAGCCCATATGCACGGGATGCCGACGTTCAAGAAATTGGTCGAGACGTTGATGAGATAGAACTCTGCTCAGCTGCGAAGCTTCGCCGGCAAGCTCTCGCTCAATCTCTTGCCATACAAAGAGAGATTGATGAGAAATTTGAAGTCTCTGAACTCCTGTGGGATTTCGCCGGAAAACCCATTTTCAAACAGCTACAGGGAGACCAAATTCCTCGGGAACCAGAGCTCGGAGAGATCGCCTTCCAAATTGTCGACGCGTTGAACACTACTACAGATAGGGGAATTCACGCCGGATTAAATCCGATGCGAAACAGAAACAGCGTCGGTCTTATAACCGGCGCGTATTCAGGAGACGCGAAAAGTCTGTGTTTCACATCGAATTTTGTCCGAAGTGAAACCAAGATTTCGCGTTGGTTTCATTAAGAACCTTGGTTCTATAATGAACCAACGCGAAAGGCCTCGCCTTTTGCATCGGTTCTAATAGGAACTGACGTGTTTTCCTTTTTTTAAAATAAATTTTAAAAATAACATTGTATATATATTTACAATAAGAATAAACAGAACACATTGATACATGTCCGGGCTTCTACATTCACCAGAAACACATATCCTCATCATACACATATCTGAAATATAAATTCATCCAATGCATGCAAAAATATATCAAAATACAAATTCACATACAATATATGTAATATATATATAACATAATACGCATTCATATATGTATGTATGTGAATGTAGAGAGACTTGTGTCCTTACAAAAGAAAGGATTTAAGGTCGGATCCTTCCCACTCAAATACCAACATCCGACATTCGAATACAATATCCACTTTGTTGAGGTTGATCTATATTATTTTAAGTATTTATAAGCCAAAAATCAAGTGTTTTGAATACTTTTTGCCCGTGTATCAAGTAGAGAAAAAACGGACGGCTTAAAGAGTGAGTTGGTTAGTTTAACGGTATAGAACATTTGAAACCTAATAAAAATTGGTTTGTGAGAGTTTATAAATGTTTAGATCATAATCAAATGGCCGGATCGAGAATTTGTACGTCTAAAGATATAGATCTAACCAACTCACTGCCTTCGACCGTCCTTTTTGCGCCGCTTGACGGATGGGCAAAAAGTATTCAAAACATTTAATTTTTGATTTATAGATACTTGAAATAATAAAGATCAATTTCAACAGAGTAGATTTTGTATTCGAATGTCGGAGGATTGTATTTGAGTTGGAAGGATTTGGGTTCAAATCTTTTTGGAAAGACACAAGTGTGTGTATCCGAATACAAATCCAATACTAAAACAACATGCATCAACTTAAGCATGCATCAAATGAGAGTGATGCTAGTTTTACTTTACATCCTTATAGATTATATGTACAACAACATATTTACTACTACGAAGCATATATATACAACACGAACTGTACACTTCCTCCTGAGAGTTAATTTATAATTAGAATGAGAAAAATTTATTATAAGTATCCAACTTAAATAATTTAGGAACTAAAATATTAACAAAATTTACTTACTATTAAAATAATTTAAACAAATATCCGCCCACTACTCCTGAATTTCATTTATTTCATATTCTGTATATGTTTTGCCAGAATTGAACTGCAAACATTTTGAAATATTTTTTGTTAGAATTACACCTCAGTTGGAGTAACATTCAAATGAAAGTGGATAATATCCCGTATCATCCGCATAACGTAGTATCCGCACTGAATGCTATTGGGATGATGAAGACACTACAAGAAAAATTAGCAATATATTAAAACATAAATAGTTTAAATATTATTAATTTAAAAAAAACTAAATACTAAATAAAAATTAACTTAATAATATACCATTTTGTTTCCTGTGAAGGCCATAAACTTTGAATTCCACTTGTTGAGATAAACATGGAGAGGATCCTTTTCATAAATTTGAAATATTAAATACTCACATATTAATGAAAATTAATTTTCTTAATAGAAAAAAATACAAGTATTAGAAACTACATATTAATCACGGTCTTAATAATATGATCTGGCACATTGCCCCACAACGAACATAATCAATATACAGTATACTTGTGGGGGTCAACCACGCATAATATCCAATGTGATATATAAAAGAAATTTATATAAAAAGAATTAAATAAATTTATTATAAAATAAGAATTAATTACTTTGTATTATATGACACAAAAAGACAAACGCTCGGGCATGCATCCTTTCATTGTGTTTGCTATATATTTCTAGCCTTGAACCCGCGGCGACAGCAATAAAATTTAGGCAAATAAAACCATAATTTTAAGTTATTCTCGCTTTCACACATAAGTTATACAAAAACTAAAAATATCTTGAATATATCAATCATAAAACATAGAAATATTAAATTTTAAAAAATTAATAAACATTAATGACTTATTTAATATAAACAGAAATAGTGTGTTCATGACCCACCATTTTTTCTGGCATAGGAACTGAAATAGTATAATCATCTATCATCACACTCATAAATCTCCTATGCCTTGAATTATGAATTATTTTCAAACCAACATGCTGTAATATGTTGGCCGACTAATATGTAGGGATGCTCCTCGCAATCAGATGTGGAGCCACCTCCTTCCCTCTAGCTCCTTTAACCGTTGCCTGTCATGATACCATTGTCATTAATTAAGTTATAAATTAAGATATGTACTTTAATTTTGAAAATGTACCTGTAGATCCAGAATGACAAGCCTCCTCGGCCACGGTACATTAGTACCAACAGCTTCACCGACATTACTGATATCCTCGAGTGGAATTGGTAGAGGTGGAGAATAGTGCAATGGTATTACGAAGTGTAAATCACTTAAAGGGGGGTGAATAGGTGATGAGCTAATCTAATGGTCAATAATGCGGAATTAAAACTTATATGATGCAAACTAAAACTATTTAAACTAAACACCACGTATAACACAAGAGTGTAGCCGAATTCCCCATGAAGGGCTCTGGACTAACTCCTCAAGATTCCTCTAAATAAGAGTTGAGGTGCCACGTTGGCTCTCTTGGTTGAATACAAGTGTTAGCAAACAATCCCCAAGCATATAACAATTAAGCTCACAATATATATCAAGCATATAAAGATGAAAGAAATATAAGCATGCAAGATATAAACAAGTAAGAGATAGAGATAGAGCAATCGCAAACACGGAGATTTATTTCGAGGTTCGAGCACACTTGCTCTACGTCCCCGCCTTCAACACTATGAAGGATTTCTACTAAAATCGATCCCACCGGATCACTCGGTGCCGCAACACCTGCAAGGCGAGTTCACACTTGAACTCCTTGGACTCTCTAGTCCCGTACACACCGCAAGCCCACTAGCTCGCCGAGGCTGCACCTCAAACACCGAGTTCTCACTAGAACCTGAAAAACCGCGAACACACTTGTCCGCCTCCTCAATTTACAAAGATGGAACTTTGGTGATCACAACTCTTTGATCACCTAAAATGCTCTCACAATAAATCCCTGTAGAAAGATATAGCAATGGATGGCTCAAGTGTTGTGTGAGAAAACAAGGATTGAAATGGTGGAGGAAAACTCAAGAAAATCACTTTTAAAACACTCTTGATAAACTCCCCTTTTGATTGGAAATATTTGGCTCTAAAATTTGTGGATATAACCACTGAAATGAGTGGGACAAACTAGCCCAAAACTCTTCTTAAAATCTTGTCTAAAAACAGCCCTCAAAAGCCCCAATTTATAGGGCTAGAAAAACTAGCCGTTGGGAGCCAGATTGGCTTGTCGGTCGACCGCCCGGTCGACCGGCCAACGGTCAAAAATCTGACCGTTATGACATCGGTCGACCGCCCCGGTCGACCGAGGCCTGGATACAGAGAGCAGACTCTCTGTCCGGTCGACCGGCCCGGTCGACCGGGGCTTTCCACAGAGCAGAGCTCTCTGGCGGTCGACCGACCTAGTCGACCGGCCCTCCAGCCAAGCTGGCGTGAACGTTCTGTGCACGTCAGTCGACCGACTTCAAGCTCAGTCGACCGGTCCGGTCGACCGGCAGAAGCCAGGTCAGGACATTTTAGGGATCAAAAACTTGGTCATTTTGGCTCAAATAAAATCCCATAAAATCATGAAAAATATACAAAAATAGGTTCAATATTATACTTTGATAAACAAACATGTTTGAGCAAAATCAAGACATGTTACAAACTTTGAACTATTTTTGTAACTTAAAAATTTTGGTTCAAAAAAAAACTGTATTTTTCCAAATTTGATTTTTCCAAAACTTCTCCAAATACAAAAATAAGATATTTTAAACACTTTGAAAGGATAGAGTGTATGGATATGATCCACTACACAAACATGGTGAAATATCTATGTTTTTGACATTAAGCTCTAAATTTGGTTTTGGTTAAATACATGTAACTTTGAATACCAAAAATCAAAACGGTATTTTTCAAAAGGAAAACTCTTTTTTATTTTTCCAAAGTAAAAATTCTTTTATGAAAACTCATCTAAACCAAGAGTGTGTGTGTGTGTGTGTAAAATATACTTGAGCAATCCACCAACTATTCTATCCTTTACATTTTATCTAAAAACAAAATCTTAATAAAAACAAACCTAGACACAAGTCTTCCTGAAGTCTTCACTTGAAGTCTTCTCATCTTCTTGACTTGGTCCAAACACGATCCATAGAGCTAGACTCCTCTTGAGTACTTGATGTGGTCTTGATGCACAAGCTCTTGAATCAAACCGTGTTAGCTCCAAAACTTGACTTTAAATCCTTTGTTGAAGCTACACACCTATTAAGATCTTGATCGCAAATCTGAAACTTAATTAAACACAAGATCATTAGTACTATAACTACATGAGTTGATCATCATCAAAACTAGAGTGATAGGCCTTTGGGCTAACAATCTCCCTCTTTTTGATGATGACAAAACTCATGGAGTTATATATGTATGGATTAAAGTAAAGCTTCAAAGACGCTCCCCCTTAACTCATGCATAACAATAAAACAAAAAGATGTGGCAATAAGGCACATAAAACTAAACAACTATGTATGCCAATATAAGGAGATAAACATGCCAATCAAGCTTAAACACATCAAATTCTTTTTCTCCTATTTGCAAAATAAAACATATATGCATAAACATAAATCCTTCTCCCCCTTTATATATAAAGCAAGGAAAACATGCATATATAAAATCCAAATACTTCTCCCCCTTTTTGTCAATCATCAACAAAGGGGTTAAAGTAAAAACAAAAAAAAATGTTCTCCCTCTTTTTTTTTGTCAAAAGCAAAAAATCAACATAGGGGTGACATTAAACAAATCAATAAAAGAGAATATATGCGATATACATTCATGAAGAGGAAGACGCTAAGTTAACTTCCCTACATACATGCATTACATGAAGAAAGGATGACAAGCCCTAATTCACATAACACATAAATGCAATGCATAAGAGAAGATGTGAAGCTCCCCTCACACACGTGTACCGCATAAAGAAGATTGTCAAGCTCCTCAATATAAGATACACTCAACATGAATCTATATGTAGAAGAGATGTTAAGCTCTCCTTGCATATAGGCAATATAGATCAAAACATTTTTAATTTTCTCATTAAAAGCAAAATTTTGAGTTTTTCTCAATAAACAAATTTTGAGAATTCTTAGAAAATCAAATCATATAAACAAAATTTTTAAGATACCAATTGTAGTCAAATTTTAAGATACCAATATTAATTGTAAATAAACATTACAAATTTTGAATTTTAATCAAAATAGAATCATATTGATACCAATTGAAAATTATTGCATATTTTTGATATCAATAAAAATATCAATTTTAAAACTAATGCACAAGCTTATTAAACAATCAATTGAGATACCAATTGAAATAAGAATTTGAATCAATCTTAGCATAAACAAACTTTGTGCTTTAAACATATAAACCTATTTTAAATTAAGCACAAATAAATCATATATATGTATGAAAATGAAAATACCAATAGAAATTGATATTATTTAAAATGTGAAGCATACATATATAAAACCAAAATATGAGTATATACAAAATGAAAATACCAATTGAGATCAAGTATATAACTCATAACCTTCCACCCATTATATGCTCAAGATAAAAATTTTTCAATTAAGCTTAAAAGGCATAATCGCCCATCCATCCTCCCATCATGGTGTTGGTAGGGGTTTTCAAAAATAGGAAAGTATTTTTAGTATTGAAAACACTACCAATGAAGAATACATAACTAGTTAAAAGAATTTTTGAAAACTAGTTAAAGATCCTTCAAAACATGAAACCAAATCACATGTATATCATGAAACATACTAAATACACAAGAATTGACACTTGAAATCTGTAAGGCTCAAAATAATCATGAAACAAAGTCATGAAAAAAAATAAATAAAGTATGAGTGCACAAGAATCATGTAATTAGCATTTTTCATGAAGATAATCAGTGAAGCTCAAACAAACATGAAACTCAAAAAAATCATGAAAATTCATTTTTCAATTAAAAATGAAAATCATAAATATTCATTTTTTTATCTTAAAAACAAACTTCTAGGTATATGTATGATTTATCCAATCCTAACAATATGCATACATATCCCAAACAAAAAAGTCCATAATGTAAATTGCATGAAGGCAAATGACTCATGGGGTATACATGTATATTTATTAGATTTAAATACACAATACATATACATGAAGTAAAACATGAAATAGGCAAAACAAGTATAAATGAGGAAATCATCAAAACAAGGCTATACATGTGCATATAGTGAGTACAAATGAACAATGAAGTACAAACATATTTGAATCAATTTGTTGTTCACTACTTATACATGTATAAATCCAAGTTTTGACAAATACTACATTTAAATAAGTGTTTACTACATGAAGCACAATCATAAAAACAAACATGCTAAAAAATATCATATATGAACAAGCATGTAAATAAAATAGGAGTTTAGAGATAGTTACCAAACCAAAGAACTATACTCCAAATCTCAAAAACATGGTGGTCGTCCCACCAAACCTCCTTGATAGCGGTGCATCAAATATGTGTCCATCATGTCCATGTGCATCCACCATCAAGGCACCTTCCCTCTCACGTTTTGTGAGAGCCCGCACCTACATCAAAAACACAAGGTGGGAATTTTGGTACCCATTTTCTTTTGGGTCCTTGGGGGTAGCTTTGTAAGGAACCCAAACATTTTTATTAGCAAAATTAACATGATGTATCTTATCAAAACAAAATTTTGTTAAATGGCCTTTGCGGTCACAGTGTGTACATTTGTACATTCTAGGATGCATATGAGTGTGGGTGTGATCATGACGTGCAAAGTGTGCATATGCATGTTGTGGATGATGTGCATGAACATGTGAAGCTTGTTTCTTTGAAAACAAGGACTCCAACTTCTTATGATTAAATGCACATGTGCTCAAAGTTGAGCTCAAACAATTAATTTTATTTTTCAAAAATTTAATCTCATTTTGATTAATAGTGGAATGTAAAGCATGGTGAGAATGATAATCATTTTTCTTATTCCATTTAGAAATATTTTCCTTTTCTTTTTCAGCAATTTTTCCTTTTAAAAAAGTGTTTTCATGTAAAGCAACTTCCTTTTGTTTTTCCACCAAAACAATCTTATTTTTCAAAGTAGTGTTTCCTTCACAAAGATCATTCAATTTTGAAAGCAATGAAACATTTTCATTTTTCAAATTTTCATTTTCTTTTTCAATGCATGCAACTTTATTTTAAAAGAATCATTTTAATTTAACATGCAATCAAATTTCTTTTTCAAATTTTTGTTATCCTTTTTAAGCAATTCATATTTTTCTAAGAGTTGTTGACAAAAAGATTCAAGTTCATCATATGACATATCAAAATCCTCTTCTACCTCGGATTCGGTAGTTACCTCAATGGGGTTATCCCCTTGAACCATGTAGCACACGTTGGAGGTGTCACTTCCAACATCCGAATCGCTCCCCGCATAATATTGTTCTTGTTCGCCGAGGGAGAGTATAGTGTTCCAAACTATAAAAGCCGAATCAATGTTAGATACCCTAGATAAATATTCATCATTTAGGGTTGATTTTAAAGCATGTAGGGCTTTTACGCCTCAATATTTTTGCCATTTGAACAATATGAATCTTTAGTAGTGGCAAAATAAACATAAATGCTTAGGCCTTTGAGGAATAAAGACATCTTAACCTTCTAAGTTTGGATGTTAAGGATGTCAAAGGTGGGAGGTGTCGTGAAATCCACGGTGTGTGTACAAATATTGTGATTAGCTATAAATGAGGATCTTTAACTCTAAATTGTAAGACCCAAATCAAGAGCACTTGGCTCTGATACCAACTGTAAATCACCTAGAGGGGGGTGAATAGGTGATGAGCTAATCTAATGGTCAATAATGTGGAATTAAAACTTATATGATGCAAACTAAAACTATTTAAACTAAACACCACGTATAACACAAGAGTGTAGCCGAATTCCCCGTGAAGGGCTCTGGACTAACTCCTCAAGATTCTTCTAAATAAGAGTTGAGGTGCCGCGTTGGCTCTCTTAGTTGAATACAAGTGTTAGCAAACAATCCCCAAGCATATAACAATTAAGCTCACAATATATATCAAGCATATAAAGATGAAAGCAATATAAGCATGCAAGATATAAACAAGTAAGAGATAGAGAGAGCAATCGCAAACACGGGAGATTTGTTTCGAGGTTCGAGCACACTTGCTCTACGTCCCCGCCTTCAACACTATGAAGGATTTCCACTAAAATCGATCCCACGGATCACTCGGTGCCGCAACACCAACAAGGCGAGTTCACACTTGAACTCCTTGGACTCTCTAGTCCCGTACACACCGCAAGCCCACTAGCTCGCCGAGGCTGCACCTCAAACACCGAGTTCTCACTAGAACCCGAAACACCGCGAACACACCTGTCCGCCTCCTTAATTTACAAAGATGAAACTTTGGTGATCACAACTCTTTGATCACCTAAAATCCTCTTACAACAAATCCCTATAGGTAGATATAGCAATGGATGGCTCAAGTGTTGTGTGAGAAATATGGATTGAAATGGTGGAGGAAAACTCAAGAAAATCACTTTTAAAACACTCTTGATAAACTCCCCTTTTGATTGGAAATATTTGGCTCTAAAATTTGTGGATATAACCACTGAAATGAGTGGGAAAAACTGGCCCAAAACTCTTCTTAAAATCTTGTCTAAAACAGCCCCCAAAAGCCCCAATTTATAGGGCTAGAAAAACTAGCCGTTGGGAGCCAGATTGGCTTGTCGGTCGACCGGCCAACGGTCAGAAATCTGACCGTTGTGCCATCGGTCGACCGGCCCGGTTAACCGAGGCCTGGATACAGAGAGCAGACTCTCTGCCCGGTCGACCGGCCCGGTCGACCGGGGCTTTCCAGAGAGCAGAGCTCTCTGGCGGTCGACCGACCCGGTCGATCGGCCCTCCAACCAAGCTGGCGTGCACGTTCTGTGCACGTCGGTCGACCGACTCGATCGACCGACTTCAAGCTCGGTTGACCGGTCCGGTCGACCGGCAGAAGCCACGTCAGGACATTTTAGGGATCAAAAACTTGATCATTTTGGCTCAAATAAAATCCCATAAAATCATGAAAAATATACAAAAATAGGTTCAATATTATACTTTGATAAACAAACATGTTTGAGCAAAATCAAGACATGTTACGAACAATTTGAACTATTTTTATAACTTAGAAATTTTGGTTCAAACAAAAACTGTATTTTTCCAAATTTGATTTTTCCAAAACTTCTCTAAATACAAAAACAAGATATTTTAAACACTTTGAAAGCATAGTGTATGGATATGATCCACTACACAAACATGGTGAAATATCTATGTTTTTGACATTAAGCTCTAAATTTAGTTTTGTTAAATACATGTAACTTTGAATACCAAAAACCAAAACGGTATTTTTCTAAAGGAAAACTCTTTTGTATTTTTCTAAAGTAAAATTTTTTTTTTTATGAAAACTCATCTAAATCAAGAGTGTGTGTGTGTGTAAGATATACTTGAGCAATCCACCAACTATTCTATCCTTTACATTTTATCTAAAAATAAAATCTTAATAAAAACAAACCTAGACACAAGTCTTCTTGAAGTCTTCACTTGAAGTCTTCTCATCTTCTTGACTTGGTCCAAACACGATCTATAGAGCTAGACTTCTCTTGAGTACTTGATGTGGTCTTGATGCACAAGCTCTTGAATCAAACCGTGTTAGCTCCAAAACTTGACTTTAAATCCTTTGTTAAAACTACACACCTACTAAGATCTTGATCGCAAATCTGAAACTTAATTAAACACAAGATCATTAGTACTATAACTACATGAGTTGATCATCATCAAAACTAGAGTGATAGGTCTTTGGGCCAACACGATGGACATTCTTAACAATCATCTCCATGTGTTCGTTCATGAAGTAATTGGCATTCATCAACATATCCTCGTGCCATAACCACTTTATAAGGGTCAATGGCCAATTCACAAAGGGTTGTTTGGTTAGGGGTGGAAGTAAGGAAGTAGTAATAGTTCCTTTTGGAACTTGAGAATTGGTTAGTGAGTTTTCTGGTGTTTGGATGTTATTGGGAAGTATGGTTTAAAAAATGTTATGTCTTTTCTAGTGTTTGGATGGTAATATGAAAGAGAAAGTGAAAAAGTTGACTACAAAGTTGACCGTAAAATAATATTAAAATAAAAATTAATTAAGAAAAATAAAAATTAGATTGTAATTAGAATGCAAGTGAGTTTACATGATCACAAAATTAACTGTTTTGAGCTACAACTTATTACAAATAAGATTTTCATGACCACAAAATTAACTGTAGCACCGTGAAAGTGAGGAAGTGATTGTGTAAAAGGAAAAAGAGAAAATGAAAAGGGGTTTTCTCATTTTCTTTTTCTGGTGTTTGGATAGATAGGGAAGTGAGCAATTATACTTTCCCATTTTTTTACTTCTGCTCGCTTCCTTGCAACCAAACATGCCCAAATAAGATTACTACCCTGTGACATAAATTAATAAATATGAATTAATAAGATAAAATAATTAATAAACATAATCTTTGTTAATTAATAAACATGAAATAACAAAATAAATATGAATTAACAAAATACCCTGTAAAAAATTATAATTAATAAAAAAGATTACTGGTAGAATCTCGGTTATGTGTCTTGAAATTGAGCAACTGTCATCTCTGCTATAAGGTGGAAGATAACGGGGCGGACGAGGCAGAGATGACAAATGACGATACTCTTTCTTCACATGTTACCTGATCTCTTCATAAAACTTTGTTTCATGTTTTGAATCTATTACATCATATATGTAGTCATTTTCTCGTTGGTCATAGTGGAACGACATCGACGAGGTTGGCGGAGAAGCTGGTAAAAGTAGCCCCTTCTTCGGCGCCTCTAACACGACCGGGATGCTTGGTAGTTTTCAACACCAATGTGAATATATCATCTCTCCCAGCTGGATGAATCTCTCCCTGGGTCGCTGACTGGGTAAGTCATTCCTAGAAAAAATAACTGAGTGTTAACACATATATAAATATTTAATAAATAAAAATATTATTAATGATTTTGTTGTAAATAAAAACACTTACAATTTTTGTAGTAATAATTGCAGTGTCATCATTAATGTATGAACCATCTAATTTCAACCTAGCTGCTTTCCGCAATTCGTGCCGAGGAATTGTGGACTCTGAGGGTGAAACATCCTCTGATGGTTCTACTAATTTCTGAGCAAGTTGTTTTACAAAATAACAAATTCACATATTAGTCTTAATCTATAAAATATTATGTAAACAATAAAATTTAACAAATATCACATATGATCAGCATATCTTTTTCACGTTGCTCATATCCCTTGGGCCCAAATTATGCTTGTATTAAATTTTTTTGAATCTCCCAATTCTTATCAGCCAAGTCCTATTATAAGAAAAAATTAATTATTAAGTATTTATTAAAATTTATTTTTGAATATTATAAGCTATAAAATAATTACCTTAAACTCTGGAGTTGTAAGAAAAGCCACAAACTGGTCTAAAACATCTTGATCAATAAAATAAGCATATATTTTTGGTGGATGCTCAGTTAGATCAATGTATTATCTTTCAAATTATTTTTGAAGTGTCTCCAATACTTTCGTTATAAATTAATAAGGTTATCTTCTGACACTCTTCCATCTCGAGTACAAACTGTAATAAGTCATACATATTAAAATAGCATTTATAATATATAGACAATTAAATAATAATATTTTTTACCTTTAGCTCGTTCCAAAATTTATTCTCTAACTCCTTGAAAACTGACACCAATTCGAAATGATAATAGGGACATTTTGACGAGTAATGGCACCAATATAACTTTGCATTTATGTCGACGTCCCCAAGAGACTGATTCAATTCGTTGAATTCAACAACCACTTTGTTTTGCAAATGTCTGATGTTGGGAAGGATACTCATGTGAGTGGCACCTCGAGTCTTTCTTTCAAGACTACTGCCGGATGAATCCATATGCTTGTAAAGGAACAGAAACAAAAATATTTATAATATAAAAATTAAATAATAACAAGAGACAATTAATAAGTGTAAATAAATATATAAATATGCAATTAATAACAAGAGATAATTAACGAGAATAAATAATTAGAGATAATTAATGAGAATAAATAAAAGAGACAATTAATATGCAAGCTATTCAAACAATTGAGTTTAAATAAATTTACTGTTAATTTTTTTCATTTTCTTTTTTTCCTTGTTTTCTTAACTAATATGCCTTCAAAATGATCTTCTCTAATGTCGAACTCAACTTCCTCGACATCATCACCATCAGTATTATCCCTTCTTATTAATCTCAAAGAAAAAGAGGGAACCTTCCCAATATTATCTCATAAATCATTCTTGTAGGGAGAGAAGAGATGGAGGAGTAGAGGAAGTTAGCACAGAGATCGAAAATCAAAGGAGCGATAAATGGAGCATTGAACAGGCCAGATTGTGCTCCCGGTCGGCCGCCCAGTCGACTGGCGTGCACGAACGTGCACAGGATCATCAGGATCGACCGCCCTATCGACCGTGGCAGAGAGCGGTTGACCGGCCCAGTTGACCGACTAACAGGCCTTAGCTCTCGGTTGGGTCCGGTCGACCGGCGCGGTCGACTGTGGCATGGGTCGGTCGACCGGCCGGTCGACCGACAGACGTGTTTTCTGTTGCCTTTCAGGATTCAGATTTCCTTTTCTGGTTGGGATCGAGTCAATATAGGTTTCCTTAAATCTAGGGACTCTGTGGCTATAAATAAGGGCTAGAGCCCTTATGTATTGTATCCCTAAGAATCTCCCGAAAAGTTTCCTCTGTATTAGTTTGTATTGATTGTTGAATCAATAAATCTCTCTCTCCTTTGCCCCGAGGACGTAGGCATTTGCCGAACCTCGTTAAATACTGTATTGATTGCTTTTCTCTGTTGTTTTCTGTTCCTATCGTGTTGGTTACATCTCCGGCAACATCAAGTCTCCACCTGGTTGGCGGATTTCTCAAGGGTGGTTGTTGTCCTGCGTACAACTATTGGTATCAGAGCATCTCAGGTCCGTCGTGGGATCATGTGGTGATTCCGAAGGCATCAGTTGCTGTTTGGCGGAGATCGTGTGTCAATCTCAGAGCGACATTGGGACTGCTTGTGGGATCGTGTGTCGATCTCAAAACACCGTGTAGATTGCTTAAGGAATCAATTTGGAGGAGTAGACTGCTTCAGAAACTCTTCGAGGGTTTTGCGTGGAGGTAAAGATCCTATCTTTATCCAGTTTGTTTATCTAACTCCGTTTGTTTCTGCATTACTTTGAGGAATCACTTGAGAAGATAGCTGAAGAAAGTACATCGGTGAGATCCATGAATCCACATCCGAGGATTGATATGGTGAAGTTCAACTGCACGAACAGCTTTGGTATGTGGAGGTGTGAGGTGATGGATGCGCTGACGGCATCAAACCTTGAAGACACTCTTCGGTTGGAGAAGAAGCGGCATCAATGACAGAAGAAGATTGGGACAAGATGAACCGTACGGCGTGTGGCTTGATCAGGTCTTGTCTGACATAAGACATCAAGTATCAGGTGTTGCATGAGACATCTGTGAGGCAGTTGTGGGAGATCCTGGAGAAGAAGTATCTGACAAAAAACATAGAATCGCGATTGCAGTTGAAAAGTAAGGTTTTTGGTTTTCAGATGCAAAGAGGATGCTCCATCAATGAACACTTGAATCGCTACACGAGACTTCTTACAGATCTAGTTAATATGGATACGGAGACCAGTGAAGAGGATAAGACGGTAATTCTTTTGAACTCTCTTCCTAGGGAAGAGTATGAGACCTTTACTCTTACATTGAACAATGGAAGAAAATCTCTTAACTACAGTAAGGTGTCTGCTGCTCTTGTGAGTTATGAAGTAAGGAGACAGGATAGATTGTCTTCTTCGGGGAACACAACAGCAGAAACATTGGCGGTAAGAGGCAGAAATTCAAATAGAAAGGGAAAGATGATCAGGGAAGGTCAAAGTCCAGATCAGGCTTCAGAGATCTGAAGAGGAATCAGTGTGCCTTATGCAAGGAAGTAGGGCACTAGAAAGTTGATTGCCTGAGGGCCAAAGGTAAGAAGATGGAGTCAAACATCGAGGCGAATCTCGCACAGGCGGATGGATCGGATGAAGACTCATCGGTGTTGGAACTTGCTTTTGATGATACATTTGTGAAGACATACCATTGGAGCTCTATCTCAAAGCCTATTCAAGAGTTCTACATGCTCAAGATTTTCCAAAGAGAGTGACTATGGATGTGTATTGTAATATTTAATAGTATGTTAAAAGCCTTGAAGTACACACACACATCATGGCCATATTAGTTGACTTATACCCCTTAGTAGTCGACTTATACATAGTATGGTCGACTTGACAATCTCTAAGTCAACTAACGTTTGTCCTGCAAAGATACCAATCCCTGTTTTTAACCTATATACACTATTAGTCGACTTAACAGTCTTTATAGTCGACTAATACCTTCTTATGGTCGACTAGTTTCAGTTTTCAGAAACTTGTCCTGTGTTTCAATCTTGACCTAGTCGACTTGGTCTCTTTTGTAGTCGACTAACCTAGTATAAATTGCCTACCCTAATCGACTAACCCCCTGACCTTTGTCGACTAATGGTAGTTTCTGACTGTTGGATAGTTTCTGTTTTCTGGTGTTCTATCCAATGTTTCTAATTTTAAATTTGAACTGGATAACTACCCTAACTGACTATGGAATTCAGCTATAAATAAGGTTGTTGTCCTAAACTAAAAACACCAATATAAAACTCAAGTTTTCAGCCTAAAACTCTATTCAAAATTCTGTTTTTCTGAAAACTTATTTTCACTTTCTGTTTCTTTACCAATTCCTACTCTATTGTGAACATTTCTGAAAGTCCACCTATATGAGCCCTTGTCCGTGATCACATACAGATTCAAGGCTTATAGGATCAATTGTAATCACTCAAAGAGGAGTATTGTACAAGAGCGTCTTCGGGTTGAAGAGAGTTTGTATAAGGTGTTGTAGTCTTCTTGGTTGTAAGAAGAGTTGTACACATTTGGCAAAGAGAATTTATCAAGTGGTGTGCAAGGTGTTGATTTTGGGTGTACAAAGTCAAAGGTTAAAGAAAAATCTCAAGCGGGTGGCTTGAGGACTGGATGTAGGTCACGAGCACCGAACCAGGATAAATCTTTTGTGTTTACGTTTGCTTTACTTTCTGAGATTTAATTTCCTTTTATTGCAAGTACTTTATTTTTATAACACTAATATCTTTGTTTGAGTGTTGACGTAATATTTTATATCCAACAATTGGCATCATCTCGGGACTAACAATTGGTATCAAAGCCCGGCCCAACATACAAGCCCTGCATACCCAGTCAACAACATCAAGGATGGCAACAGAGTTTTCTTCATCACAATTCAAAGAAGGACATTCTACACAACATCCACCGCTATTTGATAGATTAAACTACAACTACTGGAAGTGTAGAATGAAAATTTACTTGCAATCGATCAACTACAAACTATGAAATATAGTAGAAGCAGCGTATACCAAACCGAGTACCAACTACACCGCTTGGAGTGATGATCAAAAAAAAAATACGAACTTTGATGCCAAAGCGATGAATGCATTATTCAGTACCTTAACCAAAGAAGAATTCAATCGTGTGTCAATAGCCACATCTGCAAATCAAATATGGCATACTCTACAGGTAACACATGAAGGTACAAATAAGGTTAAGGAATCTAAAATTTCTGTTCTTGTTCACAAGTTCGAACTCTTCAAAATGATGGAGAAAGAAACAATATCAGAAATGGTTATAAGGTTCACCGACATAACCAATTCCTTAGCATCCCTTGAAAAGGAATACACCTAAGTCGAAAAAGTGTGCAAGATCCTTCGTGCACTCACATCAGATTGGGAGAAGAAGACAACTGCAATAGAACAAGCGAATGATCTCTCAATAATGTCATTAGTGTTGGCCCAAAGGCCTATCACATTAGTTTTGATGATGATCAACTCATGAAGTTATGTTTACTAATGATCTTGTGTTTAAATTAGTGACAGATTCATTATCAAGATCTTAGATTCATTATCAAGATCTTAGTAGGTGTGAAGCTTCAACAAAGGATTTAAAGTCAAGTTTTGGAGCTAGCACCAGTTGATTCACGAGCCTATGCATCAAGACCACATCAAGAGTTGAGCTCGTTGGATCGTGTGTGGACCAAGTCAAGAAGATGAGAAGACTTCAAGGAAAGAAGACTTCAAGATCAAGACTTGTGTCTAGGTTTGTTTTTATAAGATTTTGTTTTAGTTAAAATGTAAAGGATAGAATAGTTGGTGGATTGCTCAAGTTCATATCACACACACACTCTTGATTTATATGGGTTTTCATAAAAGATTTTTAGTTCTAGAAAAATACCATTTTGGTTTTTGGTGTTTCAAATATACATGTGTTTTTAACCAAAACCATTTTAGAACTCTCGGGTTTTCTCGGTCGACTGTTCTGCTGATCTGCTCGACATCCTTTTAGTTTTCTAGTCATAACTTTTGATTCCTATATTCAATTAACATGATTTAAATTGAATTTTAAAGATGACTTTCAGAGCTACATTTAATATTCAATAATTATTTTCTGATTTAAATGTTAAGAATGTCAAATATTGGGTTGAAGTCTGAAAAACAGTTTACAGTTTCTGATTTGATACCTTTTAGTATTTTATTGATAACTTTTAATTCCGAATTTATATTGATTTGATTTAAGTTGCATTAGAACGAAGACTTCAATATCTACAAATTCATCCTATATACTTATTCCAAAATTCGAAAGTTTTAGACCTCAAAACTGTGCTCTAAGTTAACCTATTGCACAGATGTCGGTCGACCGGGCGGGTCGACCGGAACCAAGTGCGGTCGACCGCAACGGTCGACCGACGTGCACAAAAACGTGCACGTTTGGCGGTCGACCGGAACTGAGAGCAGTGCTCTCTGTTCTTCTGGGTCGATCGGGCCGGTCGACCGGAGGCTGTAACGGTCGGATTTTTGACCGTTGGCGGTCGACCGGACCGGTCGACCGGCAGCTCTGACAGACCCCAACGGCTATATTTTTCTAGCCTATAAATTGGGGGGTCTTGTCATTGTTTTGAGCCAAGATTTTGGAGACCTTTAGAGCCAGTTTTTCCCATACTTTCAGAAGAGTTTTCTCTACAAAATAGTGAGCAAATATTTCCTATCTAAAGGGAAGATTTTATAAAGAGTGTTTAAAGTGATTTCTTGAGTTTTTCACCATAGTTCTTTCCTTGCTTTTCTTACACCACACTTGAGCTATCCATTGCTATTCATCTTATAGGAGTGTTGTAGTGAGAGCTTTTATTGGTGATCAAAGTGTTGGATCACCAAGATTTCAATCTTGTACTTTGAGGAGACGGGCAAGTGTGCTCGTGGTGGTTTGGAGTTCGGTTGTGAACTCTTTGGTTCGAGGTGCGGTCTCGGCAAGCTTGTGGGGCTTGCGGTGTGTAAGGGACAAGGGAGTCCGAGGGTTTGTATGTATTGCGGCACCGAGGAAAGATCCATTGGGATCTTACATAGTGGAAATCCTTCGTGTGTCGAAGGCGGGGATGTAGAGCAAGTGTGCTCGAACCTCGAAATATACCCTTGTGTTTGCGATTGTCATCTCTCTCTCTCTCTCTCTATCTCTTTTATATCTTGCATAGCTTATATTGTCTTTACATTTACATGCTTGATATATCTTGTGTGCATAATTGATATATATTCTTGCGTGGGATTGTGACTAACACTTGTATTCAACCAAGAGAGCCAACGCGGCACCTCAACCCATTCAAGGGGAATCTAGAGGAGTTTGTCCAGAGCCCTTCATGGGGAATTCGGCAACACTCTTGTATTATACGTGGTGCTTAGTGTAAAAGATTTAATTAGGTCATAATTATTTTAGCTCCGCATTATTAGGCATTAAGTGACCATTAGATTAGCCATCACCTATTCACCCCCCCTCTAGGTGAACTTACATTTGGTATCAGAGCTTGGTACTCTGATTTGGGTCTAACAACCTAGAGTTAAAGATCCTCATTTTAGGCTAATCATAATATTTTTGTACACACACCATGGACTTCATGTCACCACCCACCTTTGACATCCTTAACATCCAAATTTGGAAGGTTAAGATGTCATTGTACCTCAAGGCCTTAGGCATTCATGTATATCTTGCCACTACTAATAATGCATACTCTTTAGATGGTAAGAATTTTGAGGCTAATGCAAAAGCCCTTCATGCTATCAAGTCAACCCTAAATGATGATTATTTATCTAGGGTTTCTAATGTTGAATTGGTTTTTGTAGTATGGAACATCATCACCTCCCTCGGCGAAAAAGATCTATACTATGCGGGGAGTGACTCGGATGTTGGAAGCGACACCTCCAACAAGTGCTACATGGTCCAAGGGGATAACCCCCTTGAGGTAAATTCCGAATCCGATGACGATGACATGTCATATGATGAGCTTACTACCTTTTGTCATCTATTGCTTGAAAAGTATGACATGATTAAGAAAGAAAATAAAAATTTGAAAAAGAATATTGCTTGCATGCATGTAGAACATGATACATTTAAATCTAACATTGCATGTTTAGAAAAAGATAACAATAATTTGAAAAAGAATTTTGATGCCATGCTTAATGAAAAAGATTCTTTAGAAAATAAAATGGCATGCTTAGAAAAAGAAAATAAAGATTTGAAAAATGAGAATGTTTCCTTACTTGCAAAATTGAATGATTTATGTGAAGGGAACACTACTTTGAAAAATAAAATTGATTTGGTGAAAAAACAAAAAGAAGTTGTTTTTCAAGAAAATATTACTTTGAAAAGAAATTTGTTGAAAAAGAAAAAGATTTTGTTTCACAAAAGAAAAAGAAAAATGATCATATATCTCATCATGCTTTACATGCCACAACTAATGAGATAAATATGTTGAAAAATAAAATAGATAATTTGAGATCTAATTTGAGCACATGTGCATTTAATCATACTAAATTGGAGTCTTTGTTTTCAAAGAAACAAACTCCACATGTTCATGCACATCCACATCATCATGCTTATGTTGCACAACATGATCACGCTCCTACACATAAGCATACTAAGGTGTACATATGTACACATTGTGGCCGCAAAGGCCATTTAGCAAAGTTTTGTTATGATAATATTAATTCTCTAATTTTGCTAATTATAAAAGATTTTGGGTTCCTCACAAGTCTAACCCCAAAGGACCCAAGCAAAAATGGGTACCAAAACCCCCACCCCATGTTTTTGATGTAGGTGAGGGCTCTCACAAGACGTGAGAGGATTGGTGCCTTGGTAGTGGATGCACTTGGACATGATGGACATACTTTTGGGATGCATCACTATCAAGGAGTTTTGGTGGGACAACCACCATGCTTGGAGCTTTGGAGTTGGTAACAATCTCTAAACTTCCAATTTATTTATGTTCATGCTTGTCCATTCATAATATTCATAGCATGTTCATATTTTATGATTTTATGTGCTTCATGTGGTATTTACATGCTTAGATGTAGAATGTGTCAAACTTGCATTTATACATATATGAATAGTGAACTATAATTGACTCATATATATTTGAACTTCATGCTCATTTGTATCCACTATATGCATATGTATAGACTAGTTTTGATGATTCTCTTTTATACATGTTTTGCCATATTTTTATGCTTTACTTCATGTATATGTATTTTTAATTCAAATCTAATAAATATACATGTATACCCGTGAGTCTCTTGCCTTCATGCAAACATCATTAATAGACTCTTTTAGATTTGGGATATATATGTGTATTGTTAGGATTGGATTAATCATACATATACCATGAAGATTAGTGTTTTGATGAAAAATGATTTTTCGTGTTTTTGTTAAAAATGTGACTTATGATCTTTTTGAGCTTCATTGACTATTTTCATAAAAAATGCTATTTACATGATCGTTTAACACTCACATTTTTGTTAAAAATATTTTGAGCTTTATAGACCATGAGTGCTTAAATTTTTGTGAATCTAGTTATGTTTTATGAAAAACATATGATTTGATGTTACTTGAAGGATCTTTAACTAGTTATTCAAAATCAATTTAAACTAGTTATCTATTCTTCTAAGATTATCCACATGATCCTACTTTATTTCAATTATATGGATAAATTCTTTTTGTGATCTAAAAGATTTGATGCTTCATGATTTGAATATTAGTTTATATGTTAGTTTTTTGTCAACACTAGGATTTATACTTGTACATATCGTGGGCCACAAATAAATCTATTTATATTTGTGCTTGAACGCTTATTTGAACCCATGAAATGTGCTTGTATTGCTTGGTTTTGATGATACATACATTTTTAAACTTGTATTCTCACTTTTTGGATTTGATTTATGATCATGTACTTTCATTTCATGTATATGCATATTTTGCCAAACTTTAAGATATACATGTATACCTCTTGAGTCATTTGCCTTTAATGCAAATCTATTTATATGGACTCAATTGTGTTTAAGAGATATGTATGTATACTTATTGTGTTGTCAAAACATACATATATCTTGAAATATAATTTTTTTAAAAAAAATGTGTGATGATTTTCATGTCTTCATGATTTAAAGGAATATTGAGATTAACTGACATTTTTGCTTTATTCCTTACTTGAAGGATTTCGTACTAGTTTTTAAAACATTTTCATATTAACTAGTGCATATTCTTCATTTGGTAGAGTATATGATAAGCTTACTCTTCAATTGGTATCATTGGATATTTTCAATGGGAGGATGGATGGGCGATTATGCCTTGTATGCTTCATTGAAAATCTTTTACCTTGTGCATATCAAGGGATGGTAGGTTATGAGTTATACACTTGATCTTATTGTTATGTCAATTGGTATCATTGGACTCTTTCAATTGGTATCTAAATTGATAATTTTTGTATATACTCATACTTGGTTTTCTTATATATGTATGTATCAATGTCAATTGGTATACTCATTTCATATATATATATGATTTTCATGTGCTTAACTTTCATTTGGTTCACACTTTTAAAAGCACAAAGTTTTTGATGAAAAATAAAAATTTTTGGATCTTTATGTTTACCATTGATATCAAAATGCTTCAACTTCATATTTGTTAAAATTCTATTGGTATCAATATGTTTTACAATAATGACTATTTTCAATTTGGTATCTTAAAATTTGTTTGTTTTACAAAATCTCTGATGCCTTTAAAAATTTTTGTTTAAGAAAAAATTAATTAAAAAAAACATTTTGTTGATTTGTATTACCCCTTCTTGATCTTTTTGTTTTTGACAAAAAGGGGGAGAAAAATTTATTTGATTTGATTTTACTTTGACCCCTTTGTTGATGATTGACAAAAAGGGGGAGAAGTATTTGAGTTTATATGCATGTTTTCATTGCTTAAGGGGGAGAAGTATATTGTCTTCCTTGTTATTTATGCATATATGTTTTGTTTTGCAAATAGGAGAAAAAGATTTTGTGATTTTGTTAGCATGTTTACTCCTACATTTGCATACATGTTTATGAGCTTCATTGTCATATCTATTATTTATTTTGTATGCATGAGTTAAGGGGGAGCTTCTTTGGAGCTTTACTTTAATCCATGCATATATAACTCCATGAGTTTTGTCATCATCAAAAAGGGGGAGATTGTTGGCCCAAAGGCCTATCACCTTAGTTTTGATGATGATCAACTCATGAAGTTATGTTTACTAATGATCTTGTGTTTAAATTAGTGACAGATTCATTATCAAGATCTTAGTAGGTGTGGAGCTTCAACAAAGGATTTAAAGTCAAGTTTTGGAGCTAGCACCAGTTGATTCACGAGCCTATGCATCAAGACCACATCAAGAGTTGAGCTCGTTGGATCGTGTGTGGACCAAGTCAAAAGATGAGAAGACTTCAAGGAAAGAAGACTTCAAGATCAAGACTTGTGTCTAGGTTTGTTTTTATAAGATTTTGTTTTAGTTAAAATGTAAAGAATAGAATAGTTGGTGGATTGCTCAAGTTCATATCACACACACACTCTTGATTTATATGGGTTTTCATAAAAGATTTTTAGTTCTAGAAAAATACCGTTTTGGTTTTTGGTGTTTCAAATATACATGTGTTTTTAACCAAAACCATTTTAGAACTCTCGGGTTTTCTCGGTCGACTGTTCTGCTGATCTGCTCGACATCCTTTTAGTTTTCTAGTCATAACTTTTGATTCCTATGTTCAATTAACATGATTTAAATTGCATTTTAAAGATGACTTTCAGAGATACATTTAATATTCAATAATCATTTTCTGATTTAAATGTTAAGAATGTCAAATATTGGGTTGAAGTCTGAAAAACAGTTTACAGTTTCTGATTTGATACCTTTTAGTATTTTATTGATAACTTTTAATTCCGAATTGATATTGATTTTATTTAAGTTGAATTAGAAAGAAGACTTCAATATCTACAAATTTATCCTATATACTTATTCCCAAATTCGAACGTTTTAGACCTAAAAACTGTGCTCCAAGTTAACCTATTGCACAGATGTCGGTCGACCGGGCGGGTCGACCGGAACCAAGTGCGGTCGACCGCAACGGTCGACCGACGTGCACAAAAACGTGCACGTTTGGCGGGTCGACCGGGCGGGTCGACCGGAACTGAGAGCAGTGCTCTCTGTTCTTCTGGGTCGACCGGGCCGGTCGACCGGAGGCTGTAACGGTCGGATTTTTGACCGTTGGCGGTCGACCGGACCGGTCGACCGGCAGCTCTGACAGACCCCAACGGCTATATTTTTCTGGCCTATAAATTGGGGGGTCTTGTCATTGTTTTGAGCCAAGATTTTGGAGACCTTTAGAGCCAGTTTTTCCCATACTTTCAGAAGAGTTTTCTCTACAAAATAGTGAGCAAATATTTCCTATCTAAAGGGAAGATTTTATAAAGAGTGTTTAAAGTGATTTCTTGAGTTTTTCACCATAGTTCTTTCCTTGCTTTTCTCACACCACACTTGAGCTATCCATTGCTATTCATCTTATAGGAGTGTTGTAGTGAGAGCTTTTATTGGTGATCAAAGTGTTGGATCACCAAGATTTCAATCTTGTACTTTGAGGAGACGGGCAAGTGTGCTCGTGGTGGTTTGGAGTTCGGTTGTGAACTCTTTGGTTCGAGGTGCGGTCTCGGCAAGCTTGTGGGGCTTGCGGTGTGTAAGGGACTAGGGAGTCCGAGGGCTTGTAGGTGTTGCGGCACCGAGGAGAGATCCATTGGGATCTTGCATAGTGGAAATCCTTCGTGTGTCGAAGGCGGGGATGTAGAGCAAGTGTGCTCGAACCTCGAAATATACCCTTGTGTTTGCGATTGCCATCTCTCTCTCTCTATCTCCTTTATATCTTGCATAGCTTATATTGTCTTTACATTTACATGCTTGATATATCTTGTGTGCATAATTAATATATATTCTTGCGTGGGATTGTGACTAACACTTGTATTCAACCAAGAGAGCCAACGCGGCACCTCAACCCATTCAAGGGGAATCTAGAGGAGTTTGTCCAGAGCCCTTCACGGGGAATTCGGCAAGACTCTTGTGTTATACGTGGTGCTTAGTGTAAAAGATTTAATTAGGTCATAATTATTTTAGCTCCGCATTATTAGGCATTAAGTGACCATTAGATTAGCCATCACCTATTCACCCCCCTTCTAGGTGAACTTACATTTGGTATCAGAGCTTGGTACTCTGATTTGGGTCTAACAACCTAGAGTTAAAGATCCTCATTTTAGGCTAATCACAATATTTTTGTACACACACCATGGACTTCATGTCACCACCCACCTTTGACATCCTTAACATCCAAATTTGGAAGGTTAAGATGTCATTGTACCTCAAGGCCTTAGGCATTCATGTATATCTTGCCACTACTAATAATGCATACTCTTTAGATGGTAAGAATTTTGAGGCTAATGCAAAAGCCCTTCATGCTATCAAGTCAACCCTAAATGATGATTATTTATCTAGGGTTTCTAATGTTGAATCGGTTTTTGTAGTATGGAACATCATCACCTCCCTCGGCGAAAAAGATCTATACTATGCGGGGAGTGACTCGGATGTTGGAAGCGACACCTCCAACAAGTGCTACATGGTCCAAGGGGATAACCCCCTTGAGGTAAATTCCGAATCCGATGATGATGACATGTCATATGATGAGATTACTACCTTTTGTCATCTATTGCTTGAAAAGTATGACATGATTAAGAAAGAAAATAAAAATTTGAAAAAGAATATTGCTTGCATGCATGTAGAACATGATACATTTAAATCTAACATTGCATGTTTAGAAAAAGATTACAATAATTTGAAAAAGAATTTTGATGCCATGCTTAATGAAAAAGATTCTTTAGAAAATAAAATGGCATGCTTAGAAAAAGAAAATAAAGATTTGAAAAATGAGAATGTTTCCTTACTTGCAAAATTGAATGATTTATGTGAAGGGAACACTACTTTGAAAAATAAAATTGATTTGGTGGAAAAACAAAAAGAAGTTGTTTTTTCAAGAAAATATTACTTTGAAAAGAAAATTTGTTGAAAAAGAAAAAGATTTTGTTTCACAAAAGAAAAAGAAAAATGATCATATATCTCATCATGCTTTACATGCCACAACTAATGAGATAAATATGTTGAAAAATAAAATAGATAATTTGAGATCTAATTTGAGCACATGTGCATTTAATCATACTAAATTGGAGTCTTTGTTTTCAAAGAAACAAACTCCACATGTTCATGCACATCCACATCATCATGCTTATGTTGCACAACATGATCACACTCCTACACATAAGCATACTAAGGTGTACATATGTACACATTGTGGCCGCAAAGGCCATTTAGCAAAGTTTTGTTATGATAATATTATTCTCTAAATTTTGCTAATTATAAAAGATTTTGGGTTCCTCACAAGTCTAACCTCAAAGGACCCAAGCAAAAATGGGTACCAAAACCCCCACCCCATGTTTTTGATGTAGGTGAGGGCTCTCACAAGACGTGAGAGGATTGGTGCCTTGGTAGTGGATGCACTTGGACATGATGGACATACTTTTGGGATGCATCACTATCAAGGAGTTTTGGTGGGACAACCACCATGCTTGGAGCTTTGGAGTTGATAACAATCTCTAAACTTCCAATTTATTTATGTTCATGCTTGTCCATTCATAATATTCATAGCATGTTCATATTTTATGATTTTATGTGCTTCATGTGGTATTTACATGCTTAGATGTAGAATGTGTCAAACTTGCATTTATACATATATGAATAGTGAACTACAATTGACTCATATATATTTGAACTTCATGCTCATTTGTATCCACTATATGCATATGTATAGACTAGTTTTGATGATTCTCTTTTATACATGTTTTGCCTTATTTTTATGCTTTACTTCATGTATATGTATTTTTAATTCAAATCTAATAAATATACATGTATACCCGTGAGTCTCTTGCCTTCATGCAAACATCATTAATAGACTCTTTTAGATTTGGGATATGTATGTGTATTGTTAGGATTGGATTAATCATACATATACCATGAAGATTAGTGTTTTGATGAAAAATGATTTTTCGTGTTTTTGTTAAAAATGTGACTTATGATCTTTTGAGCTTCATTGACTATTTTCATAAAAAATGCTATTTACATGATCGTTTAACACTCACATTTTTGTTAAAAATATTTTGAGCTTTATAGACCATGAGTGCTTAAATTTTTGTGAATCTAGTTATGTTTTATGAAAAACATATGATTTGATGTTACTTGAAGGATCTTTAACTAGTTATTCAAAATCAATTTAAACTAGTTATCTATTCTTCTAAGATTATCCACATGATCCTACTTTATTTCAATTATATGGATAAATTCTTTTTGTGATCTAAAAGATTTGATGCTTCATGATTTGAATATTAGTTTATATGTTAGTTTTTGTCAACACTAGGATTTATACTTGTACATATCGTGGGCCACAAATAAATCTATTTATATTTGTGCTTGAACGCTTATTTGAACCCATGAAATGTGCTTGTATTGCTTGGTTTTGATGATACATACATTTTTAAACTTGTATTCTCACTTTTTGGATTTGATTTATGATCATGTACTTTCATTTCATGTATATGCATATTTTGCCAAACTTTAAGATATACATGTATACCTCTTGAGTCATTTGCCTTTAATGCAAATCTATTTATATGGACTCAATTGTGTTTAAGAGATATGTATGTATACTTATTGTGTTGTCAAAACATACATATATCTTGAAATATAATTTTTTTAAAAAAAAATGTGTGATGATTTTCATGTCTTCATGATTTAAAGGAATATTGAGATTAACTGACATTTTTGCTTTATTCCTTACTTGAAGGATTTCGTACTAGTTTTTAAAACATTTTCATATTAACTAGTGCATATTCTTCATTTGGTAGAGTATATGATAAGCTTACTCTTCAATTGGTATCATTGGATATTTTCAATGGGAGGATGGATGGGCGATTATGCCTTGTATGCTTCATTGAAAATCTTTTACCTTGTGCATATCAAGGGATGGTAGGTTATGAGTTATACACTTGATCTTATTGTTATGTCAATTGGTATCATTGGACTCTTTCAATTGGTATCTAAATTGATAATTTTTGTATATACTCATACTTTGTTTTCTTATATATGTATGTATCAATGTCAATTGGTATACTCATTTCATATATATATATGATTTTCATGTGCTTAACTTTCATTTGGTTCACACTTTTAAAAGCACAAAGTTTTTGATGAAAAATAAAATTTTTGGATCTTTATGTTTACCATTGATATCAAAATGCTTCAACTTCATATTTGTTAAAATTCTATTGGTATCAATATGTTTTACAATAATGACTATTTTCAATTTGGTATCTTAAAAATTTGTTTATTTTACAAAAGCTCTGATGCCTTTAAAAATTTTTGTTTAAGAAAAAATTAATTAAAAAAACATTTTGTTGATTTGTATTACCCCTTCTTGATCTTTTTGTTTTTGACAAAAGGGGGGAGAAAAATTTGTTTGATTTGATTTTACTTTGACCCCTTTGTTGATGATTGACAAAAAGGGGGAGAAGTATTTGAGTTTATATGCATGTTTTCATTGCTTAAGGGGGAGAAGTATATTGTCTTCCTTGTTATTTATGCATATATGTTTTGTTTTGCAAATAGGAGAAAAAGATTTTGTGATTTTGTTAGCATGTTTACTCCTACATTTGCATACATGTTTATGAGCTTCATTGCCATATCTATTATTTATTTTGTATGCATGAGTTAAGGGGGAGCTTCTTTGGAGCTTTACTTTAATCCATGCATATATAACTCCATGAGTTTTGTCATCATCAAAAAGGGGGAGATTGTTGGCCCAAAGGCCTATCACCTTAGTTTTGATGATGATCAACTCATGAAGTTATGTTTACTAATGATCTTGTGTTTAAATTAGTGACAGATTCATTATCAAGATCTTAGTAGGTGTGGAACTTCAACAAAGGATTTAAAGTCAAGTTTTGGAGCTAGCACCAGTTGATTCACGAGCCTATGCATCAAGACCACATCAAGAGTTGAGCTCGTTGGATCGTGTGTGGACCAAGTCAAGAAGATGAGAAGACTTCAAGGAAAGAAGACTTCAAGATCAAGACTTGTGTCTAGGTTTGTTTTTATAAGATTTTGTTTTAGTTAAAATGTAAAGGATAGAATAGTTGGTGGATTGCTCAAGTTCATATCACACACACACTCTTGATTTATATGGGTTTTCATAAAAGATTTTTAGTTCTAGAAAAATACCGTTTTGATTTTTGGTGTTTCAAATATACATGTGTTTTTAATCAAAACCATTTTAGAACTCTCGGGTTTTCTCGGTCGACTGTTCTGCTGATCTGCTCGACATCCTTTTAGTTTTCTAGTCATAACTTTTGATTCCTATATTCAATTAACATGATTTAAATTGCATTTTAAAGATGACTTTCAGAGCTACATTTAATATTAAATAATCATTTTCTGATTTAAATGTTAAGAATGTCAAATATTGGGTTGAAGTCTGAAAAACAGTTTACAGTTTCTGATTTGATACCTTTTAGTATTTTATTGATAACTTTTAATTCCGAACTGATATTAATTTGATTTAAGTTGCATTAGAAAGAAGACTGCAATATCTACAAATTCATCCTATATACCTATTCCCAAATTCGAACGTTTTAGACCTAAAAACTGTGCTCCAAGATAACCTATTGCACAGAGGTCGGTCGACCGGGCGGGTCGACCGGAACCAAGTGCGGTCGACCGCAACGGTCGACCGACGTGCACAAAAACGTGCACGTTTGGCGGGTCGACCGGGCGGGTCGACCGGAACTGAGAGCAGTGCTCTCTGTTCTTCTGGGTCGACCGGGCCGGTCGACCGGAGGCTGTAACGGTCGGATTTTTGACCGTTGGCGGTCGACCGGACCGGTCGACCGGCAGCTCTGACAGACCCCAACGGCTATATTTTTCTGGCCTATAAATTGGGGGGTCTTGTCATTGTTTTGAGCCAAGATTTTGGAGACCTTTAGAGCCAGTTTTTCCCATACTTTCAGAAGAGTTTTCTCTACAAAATAGTGAGCAAATATTTCCTATCTAAAGGGAAGATTTTATAAAGAGTGTTTAAAGTGATTTCTTGAGTTTTTCACCATAGTTCTTTTCTTACTTTTCTCACACCACACTTGAGCTATCCATTGCTATTCATCTTATAGGAGTGTTGTAGTGAGAGCTTTTATTGGTGATCAAAGTGTTGGATCACCAAGATTTCAATCTTGTACTTTGAGGAGACGGGCAAGTGTGCTCGTGGTGGTTTGGAGTTCGGTTGTGAACTCTTTGGTTCGAGGTGCGGCCTCGGCAAGCTTGTGGGGCTTGCGGTGTGTAAGGGACTAGGGAGTCCGAGGGCTTGTAGGTGTTGCGGCACCGAGGAGAGATCCATTGGGATCTTGCATAGTGGAAATCCTTCGCGTGTCGAAGGCGGGATGTAGAGCAAGTGTGCTCGAACCTCGAAACATACCCTTGTGTTTGCGATTGCCATCTCTCTCTCTCTCTATCTCCTTTATATCTTGCATGGCTTATATTGTCTTTACATTTACATGCTTGATATATCTTGTGTGCATAATTGATATATATTCTTGCGTGGGATTGTGACTACTTGTATTCAACCAAGAGAGCCAATGCGGCACCTCAACCCATTCAAGGGGAATCTAGAGGAGTTTGTCCAGAGCCCTTCACGGAGAATTCGGCAACACTCTTGTGTTATACGTGGTGTTTAGTGTAAAAGATTTAATTAGGTCATAATTGTTTTAGCTTCCGCATTATTAGGCATTAAGTGACCATTAGATTGGCCATTACCTATTCACCCCCCCTCTAGGTGAACTTACAATTAGAAAACCTTATTGGTAATCTAATGGCATATAAAGTGCAACTCGAAGACAGAAGGAAAAATGGACAACAATATCTCTCAAATAAGAAAGAACTTGCCTTCCATGCATCCTCAGACATGGACAATTCAGATAACGATGAAAAGGAGATGGCAATGCTTTCAAGAAAATTCAGAAAGTTCTTGAAGTAAGGTAAGTTTAAATGTTTTAATTGTAATAAAACAGGTCATATAAGGAAGGATTGTCCATTTCTCAAAAACAAAGGTAAATTCAAGAGCAAAATGTTCAGAAAGAAGAAAGACTACCAAGCATCATGGGAAAATAGTGATTTCTCTTCTTCTGACGAAGAAAAAGCCACTAAACATGCCAACATCTGTTATATGGCTCTAGAAGAAGTTGAGGTATAATTTTTTGAACTCTTAGATGCATTTCAAGAATTATACAATGATCTTAAGAATGAAAAGATAAAGAATAAAGTTTTGACAAAGGAAAATGAAAAACTTTTCAAAGAAAATTCTTGTTATGCTTCTCAAATTTCTTCTACAAATTCTCAAAAAGATGATTTTGAAAAAGTGATGTCATCATTAAAAAAAGATAATGAGAATTTATTACAAAATAATGTTTTATTGAAAAAAGAAACTATGTCTTTAAATGAAAGAATTTCTGTTTTAGATAAAGACATATCAATTTTCAAAATGAAGTTTGAAGAGATTTTGAAAAATGTGACTAAATTTAATCAAGGAAAATAAAAGTTAAATGATTTATTATCATATCAAAAGATGTCACATAATCATTATGATCTTGAATTTTTTGAAAAATCTACATATGTTAGTAATCCATATAATTCTTTTGTGAAAAGAAATACTGATATTATTTCAAAAAGAATTAAGAGCAAGTTCATATGGATTCCTAAAACTTAAGCATTGTTGATAAAAATACTTATATTGCATCATACATACATGATATATGTAATTCATACAATTATGTGTATGCTAACAGCTGAAAACCAAATTCAAATTGGGTTTGGTCTCCTAAAGGTTAAGGCTTTGATCTTATAATACTTGGTACCATTCTAACGTCTATCTTTCAGGTACCATATAAGAAATTTAATAAGAAAAATATTTTCAGAACATTTATTATATATATTTGCTATAATATATTTTGTTGCAGGGGGAGAACACATATTTTTCTATATCTGTTATAACATATTTTCTACAGGGGGAGAACATATTTTCTGCAGGGGGAGAACATATAACATATTTTCTGCAGGGGGACTATTCATGCATACAAAGTGTTATCATTAAAATGGGGAGAATGTTGGAACTTGATTTTGATTATACATTTGTGAAGACATATCATTGGAGCTCTATCTCAAAGCCTATTCAAGAGTTCTACATGCTCAAGACTTCCCAAAGAGAGTGACTATGGATGTGTATTGTAATATTTAATAGTATGTTAAAAGTCTTGAAGTACACACACACATCATAGCCTTAGTAGTCGACTTATACATAGTATAGTCAACTTGACAATCTCTATAGTCAACTAACGTTTGTCCTGCAAAGATCCAACTCTCTGTTTTTTAACTATATACACTATTAGTCGACTTAACAATCTTTATAGTCGACTAATAGATGACATAGTCAACTAATACCTTCTTATGGTCGACTAATTTTAGTTTCCAGAAACTTATCATGTGTTTCAATCTTGACCTAGTCGACTTGGTCTCTTTTGTAGTCGACTAACCCAGTATAAATTACCTACCCTAGTCAACTAACCCCTACCCTTAGTCGACTAATGGCAATTTCTGACTGTTAGACAATTTCTGTTTTCTGGTGTTTTATCCAACGTTTCTAATTTCAAATTTGACCTGATAACTACCCTAACTGACTATGGATTTCAGCTAAATAGGGTTATTGTCCTAAGCTAAAAACACCAATTCAAAGCTCAAGTTTTCAGCCTAAAAACTCTGTTCAAAATTTTATTTTTCTGAAAACTTGTTTCCACTTTCTGTTTCTTCACCAATTCCTACTCTATTATGAAGATTTCTGAAAGTCCACCTATAAGAGGCCTTGTCCACGATCACATACAGATTCAAGGCTTATAGGATCATTGTAATCACTCAAAGAGGAGCATTGTACAAGAGCGTCTTCGGGTTCAAGAGAGTTTATATAAGGTGTTGTGGTTTTCTTAGTTGTAAGAAGAGTTGTACACATTTGGCAAAGGGGATTTGTCAAGTGGTGTGCAAGGTATTGATTTTGGGTGTATAAAGTCAAAGGTTAAAGGAAAATCTTAAGTGGGTGGCTTAGGGACTGGATGAAGTCACAAGGACCGAACCAGCATAAATCTCTTGTGTTTGCGTTTGTTTTACTTTTTGAGATTTAATTTCCTTTTATTGCAAGTACTTTATTTTTATAACGCTAATATCTTTGTTTGAGTGTTGATGTAATATTTTAGATCCAACAATTGGCATCATCTATGGACCAACAATCGGTATTCTCTCTCTGTTACTACTCCTACTGTTTGTAGCTCAGATAATGCTGATTGGATCTTAGATACCAGAGCCACCTATCATGTGTGCCCGAACAGGGCCTGGTTTTCTAGTTTTGAGAAGCTAGATGGATGTTACACGGTTATGGGTGATGATCATCTGTGTAATATAGAAGGGATGGGTACAGTCTGTATCAAGATGGAAGATGGGATAGTATGAGAATTGAAGGAGGTAAGGTATATACCTCAACTCAAAAGGAATCTTATCTCTGTTGGCGCTGGAAGCATTGGGTCTTGTGATATCTGTACGAGATGGTATTCTCAAGATGATCAAAGGCTCGATGGTGGTGATAAAGGGTGTCCGCCGGGGCAATCTCTACTACTTGAAGGGTAGTACGATTACAGGTCAGGTGGAGACTTCTAGTTCTTCAGATGATGGTTGCACAAAGGTCTGGCAGGTGAAGGTCGGACAAGGAGGTGAAAAGTCTTTACAAGCTCCTGCAAAGAAGGGATCATTGGAAGGTGCTACTACCTGCAACTTGAAGGGTGACCACAACGTTCTGGACAAGAAGAAGGTGAAATTCAGCGCCAGTACCCACCGCTCAGAAGGTCTTCTTGATTGTGTTCACGTAAGCGTTTGGGGACCTGCTAAGACTGTATCGCTTGGAGGTCACAGGTACTTTGTCTCTTTTATCGATAGTTTATCTAGGCAATGTTGGATATATCCCATGAGACAAAAGTGTGAAGCCCTAGATATGTTGGTGAAGTGGAAAAGAAGAATGGAGAAGCAGACAGGTAGGGAGATCAAGGAGCTACAGATTGGTAATGTTTGGAGGAGACATGAACCAATTCCTACGATTTGGCCAGAACACTGGTATTGGTACTCACTTCACAAAAGGTATACATGGGTTGGCTAAGAAGGTAAACCGTTCCTTGCTGGAGAAAGTTCGGTGGTTGTTGTCTAATGCAAGATTAGACAAATCATTTTGGGCTGAGGCGATTGTGTATGCTAGCCATCTCATAAATGGATCGACTGCGATAGGAGGTAAAACTCCATTGAAAATTTAGTCTGGAAAAGGCTGCTCAAGATCATGGTTTGCTGCGAGAATTTAGAAGTCTTACCTACTTTGGTGCCAAAGATGGCAAGGTGAATCCGCGAGCAAAAAAGTTTGTGTTTTTGGGTGTCAAGAGAATATGAAAGGCTATAGGTTGTAGGAACCCAAAAACAAGAGATCGTGTTGAGTCGGCATGTAACGTTTGATGAGACTTCAGTGTTGAAGTCCACCGTCTCTCAAAGGTGGAGAGGGCAGAGGCCAAGGAAGTATCGCAGCGGGTGGAGGTTGATGCTACTCCACCATCTCCAGTCGGTTCGGCATCAGTGAAGACTTCACTAGATGTGACACCGGGTGGAGATCATGTAGCCAGGGTTGATGCTGAACAGGTTGAAGACATTGATGAGAATGTCGAATTGTTCGCAGCTATTGGAACTAAGGTAAAACCACGCACGTGAGTAAAGAAGCATGAATCTCAAGCTTGTGACCGCGACAAGCTCAAGTTGAAGGCCGTTGTTCTCCATGATGGCAGTGAGGAGGTATGTATGACTCAGCCAGATAGGTTCGCTGCTGAAGATTCAGGTACAAGTGCTTGAGCTTGATGAAGCTCATTTGAATGAACTACGGTTGGCTTGATCCTTTGGGCAAGGTACGTAGGTAGCCGTAAAGGCGCAGCCATTTGGTGATGCAACCCATATGAAGCTGTTTTGAGTTCTCGAGAAGCAGATTAGGACTTCACGTAGAGGTGAAGAGTTAGACTCACGTAGAGGTGAAGTAATGTGATCTCGATGAACAGTTGATCTTCTGATAAGAAGATGGTTGAGCTTGCATAGGAGGGGTGTGCATCCAGTTTGACGAAGCCGATGATGGTGTTCGGTGTGCTCTACTCAGACTTGGTTGGACCATCAGCTAAGATATGTAGACTAGATAGAGCCAGTCAATTAGAGAGTCAGTGTTGACTCATGATGAGTTCTTCGTGAGGTCATGTAGTTACGGAGTAGGAGACACGTTCGGTGATCGGCATGTATGGAAGTTCTCCTAAGGTGAAGTGTAGGGAAGGCATGTGTGTTGCATCCCAGTTGATAGCTGAGCTATAGATTCCAAGCCGAGATCGTGTATCGATTTCGCCGAGATCGTGTGTCGATTTCGCTAGATGATAGACTGGAGTTCGTTGGAGATCGGCTTAGATTGAGAAAATCCTCACCGAGGTGGAGAATTATAGGGAGCGAAGAGATAGAGGAGTAGAGGAAGTTAGCATAGAGATCGAAAATCAAAGGAGCGAGAAATGGAGCATTAAGCAGGCCAGATTGTGCTCCTGGTCGGTTGCCCGATCGACCGGTGGAGGACGCCGGTCGACCGTCCGGTTGACCAGCGTGCACGAACGTGCACAGGATCATGACGATCAACCACCTGGTCGACCGTGGCAGAGAACGGTCGACCGGCCCGGTCGATCGACTGACAAGCCTTAACTCTCGGTTGGGTCCGGTCGACCGGCGTGGTCGACTGTGGCATGGGTCGGTCGATCGGCCGGTCGACTGACAGACGCGTTTTCTGCTGCCTTTCAGGATTCGAATTTCCTTTTCTGGTTGGGATCGAACTCAATCTGGGTTTCCTTAAATCCAAGGACTTTGTGGCTATAAATAAGGGCTAGAGCCCTCATGTATTGTATCCCTAAGAATCTCCTGAAAAGTTCCTTCTGTATTAGTTTGTATTGATTGTTGAATCAATAAAATCACTCTCTCCTATGCCCCGAAAATGTAGGCACATTGCCGAACCTCGTTAAATACTGTGTTGATTGCTTTTCTCTATTGTTTTCTGTTCCTGTCGTGTTGGTTACATCTCCAGCTGCATCAAGTCTCCGCTTGGTGGGCGGATTCCTCAAGGGTGGTTGTTGTCCTGCGCACAACAATTCTCAATATTACTATTTGTAGTAATACTTGACTTCTTCGAGAGAATAATAGATCACTTTTTATTAGCAGGGTCTGTGATATAAAAAACTTTTTTGCTCAAAATGCTAATATAATTATGTCCTCTTTGTGACACTCTCTATTAAGATCAACTTGAGTGAATCCCAACTCATCGATTTTGATGCCATTGTTATTCTTCACCCACATACGCTGAAAAACAGTTTGATGGAATATGATGTAATCTAACTTCCATATATCACTGATCACCCTATAGTATGACATATTTGCATATATTGTTTTTTGTCTTTGGCACTAGAAATATGGAGCAATTGAGCCACTAATGTCACCCCGTTGTTCTGTACAGTACACTTATCATCATGTAATTTTGTGTAAAATAATAACTGTTTGTATAATACCCACGATAAGAGAAGACATCAGGTACAAGCCTCATGCGCCAATCATCTCAAATTACTAGAGATATTATTTAGTGTATTTGTCATTTGAGTATCAATTTGATTTTGAAACTAATTAATAAACAATTTATTGTGTTTATCTATTACCCACTTCTCCTTCTTTGTTCGATTGATGCGCCTTATAAAGTCCATGTGCCTATTTATATAAGGTTGTACTTTATCATCATTATACAAGACATATTTATGTACTTGACACAATAAGTCTCGACTGACAGTAACAACATTAAGTGTAATATTATTACCAGTGTCATATGTTCTATTAGTACACGCCCTCTTAGATAGTCTTATAGCTTCAACATTTGATAAATATTCATTGCAAAATTCAACTGCCTCTTCATATTGTAGCATTTAATAATGATGCCTTCAGGTCGGTTTAGTTCCTCATATACCCTTTTGATATTTTCATGTATCGCTCAAATGAATAAATCCATCTCAAAAAAACCGGATCACATAATTTAATCTCTCCAATCAAGTGAACAGTTAGATGCACCATGATACCAAAAGATAAAAGTGAAAAATATTCTCAAGATGACAAAGAGTAACCACAATATTTTTTTGCAACTCTTCTACTTTTCTCGATCAATTACCTTGCTACATATTACATTGAAGAAAAAGCAAAGTCGGGCAATTGCATGGCGGACATGTCTCGCCAATAAAGAATTTATTTGTTACTGACAATAACTATTGCATCAATACATGACGATCATGAGATTCAATCCAACTAGTTTTAGATTTTTTTATTGACATGAGACTTCGAATATTAGATATGTAACCACTTGGCATCTTAATTTCAGTAAGACACTGATATAATTCTATCTTCTCCTTTCTAAATAAAGTATAACATGTTGGCAGTAAATATTTGTCCTATCTCCTCTTCTCTAGTGCTAACTACTTACATAATCTCATTTCAATCAAATCCAATCTAGATTTGAAATTATCCTTTGTTTTACTAGGTATATTGAGTAATGCAGCAATAATACTATCACACACATTCTTCTTAACATGCGTAACATCAAAGACAATTTCTTACAAACAAAATTTTCAATAAGGCAGATCAAAAAATATTGACCACTTCTTCTGCACATTCTCAGCAACTGTATTTTAGCAGTGAGATGTTTCACCCGATCATATACATGTTCACTGTTTAATGCCTTTGGAGCTTTTCTTTCTTCTGTAGTTTCACCAAACACTTTTCATAGCCTCCGATAATGGTGCAACATAGTTAAGAATCTCCGAGTATCAAAGTAAACTATTTTTCTCCCATGTTAATTGAAGAAAAGCTGTGTTTTCTTCACATATAGGGCATGTCTTATGTTCTTTCACACAGTACCCTGACAAGTTATCATATGCTGAAACATTATTGATTGTTCAAAGCGATATAGCTCGAAGTGTGAAAATTTTTTGACGATATGCATCAAATACGTTTACCCCTTCTTCCCACATTAATTTTAGGTCTTCAGTGAAAGGTGTCAAATAAATATTTGTATCGTTTTTCAGTTGTCTAGGATTCAATATTAGCAATGATAATATTATAAACTTGCGCTTCATGCACAACAAGTGAGGAAGATTATAAATAGTTAAAACTACTAGCTATATATTATGTGTGATCGCAAGTTATCATGTGGGTTCATTCCATCAGTCAAAAGACCTAACCGAAAATTTCATGCATCACATCCAAATTCGAAAAACTTCAAATCAATCATTTTCCATTGCGGAGAATCAGCCGGATACCGAAATATATTATGAATAATCCTCTCATCTAAATGTCACATCTAACTCTTCGCATGTTCTGTATTCTTATAGATGTCTTCAAATCTAAATATTACCGAAAAATATCATAACACCTTAGTCAGAGTTTTCTTATTTGTTTTGTACCATGAACTTTCACACACCAGATATTCCTCTAAACTTTCATATTCACTTTGATACAAAATACAATCATTATGGTAAAAATGTATCCTCTCATAATCCATACTCATAGACCACAAGATCTTTTTTGCCTCGTATATACGATTTGGAAAGTCATTATCTTCAGAAAGCATATCTTTCAAAAGTTAAAGTAAGGCCATAAAACATTGATTGCTCCACCCATTTTTCGCTTTCAAATTGTACAATCTCAACACTGCAAACAACCTAGAGAATTTAGAACAACTAATACATAAAGGTATTTCTACATTATTTTTCAAGCTATCTAATATTTTGGGAAAATTCATAAAGTTTTCTTCAAAATAATACACCATGTCTTCTAGCCCCCTTATTATAGTCAATTTTTTCTCTTCTATCACATCTTCTTTTATCTAAATTAAATATTGTATCTTCTCTTATATTCTCACCATGCCATATTCATCGTGTATAACCTGAAAAACACCTAGAGGGGGGTGAATAGGTGTTAATGCTAATCTAATGATCTTTTAAAATAAGTATGCATGTATGATGCAATCGGTCACTCAAAACAAGAAATTGAAGCCGAATTCCTCATGAAGGGCTCTAGAACTTCTCCTCTTTAATTCCTCTAGATTATAAGTTGAGGCGCGTAATTGCTTTCTTGTTGAGATGAGTAGAGACCGAAAAATGTAAGTAAATAAAATGGGTGCAATAATGAAGTGCAGACAAGAGATAGCACAAGATAGAAACATTAAGTAACGAAAAAGCAATAAGGAAACCAATCGCAAATACAAAGAATTTGTTTCGAGGTTCGAGTTACTGCTCTACGTCCCCGCCTCCGCCACCATGAAGGATTTTCACTAAATACGTAAAGAAAATAACAAGAGGTGTACACAAGACCGGAGTACCGAACTCCCACCAATCCAACCTCTACACAAGAGGGATCTCAACACAAAGAAAAAGCAAGTAACAAGGTGATCAAAAAGACCACACACTTCTCTCTTACAACTCCTTATAGAATGGGAATGATTTTTGACTCAAGAAGTGAAGTGAGAAAATTCAGTTGTAAAGAAAGTAAAGAAAGCTTGAAAACCATTGAAAAACTTAACCAAGAATACACTTAGGAAGTGAGAGCTTTGAAAACTTTTCTTTTCTTTTGAAACTCAAAACAATAGGGATTTTTCTTGAATTTAACAAGGGACCAATGCCATCGATTTATAGGGATTAGAAGAGATCTTTTTATCATTAAAACTAGGTTAATAGGTCAAGAAATAGCTCCAAGAAATTCAGAGATAGCTGAAAGAAACATCAAAATCAAATCCAGAAAATAGTTTTCAAGAAACTAATCGTTGGGGGCTACTGGCGGCTGTCGGTCGACCAGCCCGGTTGACCAGCAGTCTATCTGGCAAACTAGCCATTGGACTCGGTCGACCGGAGGCTAAACAAAAAACAAATCTTTGTTCTGTTGGTCGACTAGCCTGGTCGACCGACAAAACCCGAGAGCAAGGGTTAATCAGTTGGTCGACCGGTCCGGTCGACCAGCAGACGTGCACAAACGTGCACGCCAAAGCCACAAGGCCCGGTCGACCTGTGCGGTCAACCGATCAGGACTGAAATAAATCCGGTCGACCGCCCGGTCGACCGTTTGGCCTGAAACAGTATTTTTATGGGAAAAATTTTGAACTTTGAAGAATTTTTAAAATATTTTTAAATGGCTAGATGATTAAGTAGCATGCTATAAGGGATGGTATACATGATATAAACTAGATGTAAAAATAAAAAATATTTTGAGTCATGTATATCAATCAAGACATGCCCCTAACTCAACTAATCAAAACAAAAACCGTATTTTGAAAAACGAAAGTGTGTGTATGTTTTCTTGAGCCAACTTATCATAACCTCATCCTTTAACAAACTAATTCTTACAAAGGTTCTAGGTGACTACAAGATCTTCAAATTAGGGCTTCCACATATGCAATGTTGAAAGCTTGAATCCTTGATCCCGAATTGAGTCAACTTGAGTCAAAAATACCTTTCTTTAGGGAAGAAGACATCTTGAATCCTTAGAACCCTGAAACACACTTAAACACTAAAATATGATTAGTACAAATAACTATATATGTTTTGTAATCATCAAAACCCAAAAACTGGGTGATTGAAACCTTGGGCAAACATAACCTTGATCAATCCTATTGATGAATAAGTAATTATTTAATACTTCAACTGTAACTTTATCAACACAAACATATCTTATGCACAGACACTTAATTCGATTAGGATTGTTGGCGTGCTCAATAGCAAACTTGATAAACTCCTCTACATCATTCCAATATTTTAGACTTAACTTATTATCAATCATCAATTTTTTGATCCATCTTTATCTAGTATGAACAGAAAAAATAATAAAATGAATTATTTACAATATACATAACATGTAATTAAAAAGTAAACATAGTTAATTTGTATGCCCACTACAGTATAAAAAGTCGAGATTTTAACATCGATAAACAAATGACCAACATAAAAATACTTATACAAGCCAACTCATATTAGCAATTTGAGACTACTCATACTTAATTTGTGTGCCTACTACAATATAAAATTTGAGTTTTAAATGTCGGTTAATAAATAACAATGTAAAAGCACTACAAGCCGCAATTGGGACCACTATGAAATAATTTATCTAGCAAACAAACAATTTAGGACCACTCTTGATTCACCCTAAAACAAGGCACAATAGTTAATTGAAGGAATATTTAAGAAGTATGTAGTAATTATCTTAAAGTTGCGAGGAAGGAGAGCTCATTTGTGAGCGGAGAGATCAACGCGACAAGGAGATCAGGGCGGCGGTGGGGTAGATCAGGCCGGTGACGGGGTAGATCAGGGCGGTGAAGGCCTTTCGTAGCCGAAGAGAGAGGACTATGAGGGCTTTGAAGGTGGGGGGTATTCCGAGAGGTGAGATCAAGACAAGCGGAAGGAGAGAGAACAAAATGGCAAGGTCCTCATTTTTGGCGAGGACGAGGGCAACGAGGGCGAAAACATGGCGGTAAGGTCAAGGAGAGAAGTATGTACGACAATGACGGCGGCGACTTACTTATTATCCGCAAGGATGAGGGCGACGAGGGGGAGATCAAGACGGCAGAGGGCGATGAGGGGGAGATCTGGGCAGATCGAGGGAAAGAGCAAGAGAATTAGAGCGTGTGAGCTCTCTGAAGTGGAAAGTGGGTCGGAGTCATTTAGGACGCTGATCTATAGCATTGATTTTATAACAGAATCAACACAAAAGACCAACTTTTTGCTTAGGTTCTGATAACGAACCGAAATGAAAAATCGGGCCCAGACTTTTCGCCTTGGTTCCTTTAAAGAACCAATGTGAAAAGTTGGTGTTCGACTTTTCTTGTCCTCGAGCAAAACAACAAAACTAAACCAAAGATTATTAGACCACTTTCGCAGGTCACGCGATTGCATTGAGCTTGTGCAACAAGCCATTAAACCTCTAGGTTACTCCTAGAGGACGAGTTTTATTTCGTGAGGGTTTTCAGTGGATTACACCTACAAAATCCAAAAAAAAAAGAGAAAAATGTTAATATTTTGAAAACACATTTTGAAAGAAAAATATTTGAAATATTATTGTATGATTTAAGTAATCTATAAGTTATAGGAAAACTGAATTTTTCACTCCTAAATTTAGTCTCTATTCAAAAATTTGTTATCAATCAAAGTAAGGGTCAAATTATTCTTCTCATCTAGTCTATTATTTTACCCTAACTTATATGCACCTTCGTAACCGTGAAGTTTTGACTAAGGGTTCATTAACTCAAACTCTTATGCCTTATATATATACATTATTTTTGGTGGTATTAATCCTTAATTCTATTAGGCTTTCTAATCTGCCATGTAACGAGCCTTTAATGGTGACTCCCAAACCAAACGGTCTTAGGGCACCGGGTGAGAAAACACCCAAAGAACTTAAGGACTCGAGCAAATAAGGCCACAATACTAGGAATTTTATTATATGAACCGCTTTTACTTATCCTTTATGAGGCACAAATATCAAGCTTAATCAGAGGATTTTTATAGATATATATATATTTCTTTTTTTCTTTTTTTTTTCAAACTTATCTAATCATCTTTTGCATAAATACCAGAGCTTGCTTAGGCCAAAGCACCTAGCTAATCAATAATTAGATTTGTTTATTTTTCATAGATATACATTTATATATTCTTTTATAAGGCATAAGAATCTTTATTTTTGAACCCTAAGTGTGTAAGTGTATAAAGCGCGTATATTTCATCAAGGCAAAGATCAACACTAAATTACTTTGACAAATTATCTTTCTAACCCTAAAAATCAAACAAATAACCTTATTTTGACCAAGTATAAGAAATCATAATTATGATTATCCTTTTCCTTAAAATTGACTTAATTTTTTACAAAAAAATATGCCAAAATATTGTTTCTATTTTCAAAAAGTTTTTTTTAAAAGTAAGAAAATTGTTAATAATAATTTTTTTAAAAAAAGGAAAACCTAAGTTATGTTAGAACCCTCCCCCACACCTATCTCATGCATTATCCTCAATGTATGAATTAATGCATAGATGCATGAAAAAGAAGAAAGGAAGAAAAATATTACCTTAAGGTGGTGGTTCCAGTGGTGGTCTGATTGGTCCAAGCATTGCTACCCAATCAAGATAATATGGTGGTTCATGGAATTCACCTTTATTAACTTCTTTTCTATTTACATATTTAGATTCCCCAATATGAATAGAATCGTGAAAGATCCTATCGTGAAACTTACTCCCTTTACATGACCAGTCCTAGAAAATCATCACGGAGTCATCATGGTCTATGCCTATATCCAACAAAAGAATGTGACTTGGTAAAATGGTTGACTTGGACTCAAGAATGATAGGTTCAAGAACCAATACTAACTCGAAAAAATCAACTTTGGGTTCAAGAGTTAGTTTTGGTTCAAGCGTTGAGTCCAAGTCCAAAAATTAATATTCACATTCTTTTCTCATCAATGGAATGTGACTATCCAAAATTGGTGACTCAATTTCTAAATTTATGGATACGAGAATAAATGTTGGCTTGAAAAATTTGTCCAAATTGGGTAAGAATACCAGAATCAACATAGATTCGAAGATGGAAACTGAATCACAAAGTTGGGGATCGGGTTCACATTCATGATCAAGTCCAATCTCATTAAAATGAAAACTTGTCAATTCGTCAATGGGTTGATATTGGTCAAGTTCAAGGCTTTGTGGTGAAACTAAATCTTGGGCAAAGTCTTCAAGATACCATGATTCTTGATTTTCATCAATATGGCCAGAAATGTTGGGAATAGTCAAAGATTGAATAGGGAGAGTTTTCTTATTCCTATGCATGTTCTCCAATCTACTAATTCTTTGCTTCTATCATATCGAGTGGATCATTTTGGCATTGAATCATAGTTTTCATACTCTTTTCTAAATTGGCATGTTCTCCTTGAAAAAAGAGTAAGGATCTGTAACTTGAAAATTTTGACGGGATTTTGAGTCTTCTAAAATTTGAATTTGTCACTCAAGCTCATCTAAGGCTTCCATCCTCTTTTTTCAGCCAATTGATTCTTCTAATAGTTGTTCAGGAGTATACGAAGCTGGATGTTGGTAGGGTAGTTGACAAAATGACTCGGGGGAGTTATATCCCCATTGGCTCTGTGAAGAGTAGTGATGATTATTCCAGTCATGTTCATAGTACTGGGACTGGGGTATGTAATGATTCGGATAAGACCAATCCAGCACACTAGGTTGGTTAAAGTTATGATATGCCGGGTTGGTAATATCCGAAAAAGAGGTCTAGGTGTAACATGGATTACCATTAAAATTGGAAAAATATTTGTTATAAGACATATCACACAAGAAATATCAAATACAAACAAAGAAAAACAAATCAATGAGCAAATAAATAAAAAAAAGAAAAAAATCTAGCCTAAGTTAGGGTAGACCTTAGACCTAGACGACTCCTAACTGGTTGACTATCCACGGGGGATATATTGCCGAATTTGACCACAAGTTAATTGACCAGGTAGGGGCAAGATTGGTGGGAGGTATCCGTGCTTAAAGCAACGGGCCTAATTATGCCAAACCACCAGCCTTCGGGGTTCACCGCTCAATCCCCAACCTTAGATACCGATTTTGCAAGAGTCAAATTCAAATCAACTTCCCCTTAGGTCAGTCTCCTATTTGAGTCTGAGATGTCCCTAGGGCCAATGTCTACTCAGTTTTAGTTAGGCTTGGGTTAGTGAGTGAGGAGATTGTTTGTGGGTTAAGGGAGGGTAATGACTTCCCCACCTTATCTTGTTTACAGGATAAGCCCTTAAGATTATTGTGCAAAGTGTGCAAGATATAAAAAAGTAACATTCACAAGCAAATATCACTCAAGAATGTTTCCGAAACTATATGCTATGCATACGTACCTTTTGCTCCAGCACTCTTCAACAGTAATATAAAATGTAAACGAATTAGACACGTGCCTAAATGCAAGTCTAAACTATTAGCATTTAACAAACATCATTTTACTGATTAGATTAGAAAGTAAGTATGTTGGCCCAAGAGGTTACTCTCTCCAATTGTTTTATGTTTTGATGATGACAAACCAAATAAGAGCTATTTGGTATTAATGAATTTGCTTAAGATAAGTTTCAGGATAAGTACCATGTTTGGAGGGTATTGCTTGCTATTGCAACAACTTCTAGGTTCATAAAGCTATGAAGGCATATTGCACATCAAGGAAGGATCATAGAAGAAGAAGGCTCTAGCAAGGATAGCATGGCTCAAAGACTTGAAGATTGCTCAAGAGGTCTTTAATTATTTTGTTTTTAGTTTTATAGTTTGTTAAAGAATAGTGGATAGGTTTGAAGCTCTATCACACACGTTTTTGCGCACATACTTAATCCAAAATAATTTCTTATAATTTATACAAAAATATTTTGCATACAAGATTTTGCCTACAGATATATATTTATGTTTTATGCTAATCCCTGTTCAAAAGTATTTTTGTCAAAATCAAATCCCTTTTGATTTTCTATCCAAAACCTGGTTTTTGACCTGAACCAGTCGACCGGACAGTCGACCGGACCTATGACAGGTTTGGCCGGTCGACCGGCCCAGTCGACTGTAGTTCTGGGTGTACATGTATCAGTGTGCACGTTTTTGCGGTCGACCGCACGGTCGAGCGACTGTAACTCAGTCTGCTCTCGGATAGATTGGGTCGACCGGGCGGTCGACCGCTGGCCTGCAACGGTCATAATTTTGAACGTGCGGTCGACCGGCCAGTCGACCGAACTATCCGTTGAACAGTAACGGGCAGTTTTTAATGAGCTGTTTTATTTTGTCTTCTTGTGTTTAAAATTTGATTTAGGGATATATTTCAAACCTAATATGACTTAATTAACCTTAAGTTTGTATTATCCCTTAACCCTAGCCCTCTCCTATAAATAGGGGTGTTTGGGGAGAGATTGGTTACAACAATTTTTGCAAGAAAAATTCAAAAGTTTAAGGCTTTCAAAAGAGATTTGTTTCTTGATTTTTGTGCTGAAATTCTCTCTCATTTTCTGAAGTGGTTTTTTTGAAATACTCTCTGATTTAATTTTCTTTCTTCACTTACAACAAGAGCTTCATTCCTACTCATTGTTCTCTAAGGACCTTTTGTAAGGGAAGAGACATTTGAAAGAGAGAGTTTGTGGTCTTTTGACTACTCAGAAATTGCTTGTAATCGAGATTGTGGAGTTGGGTACTCCGGTGTAATTGTGATTTCTTTGAGATAGTGGAAGTAGCTAGAATCCTTCTGGGGAAGGCGGGGAGTAGAGCTGGGTGCTCGAACCTGGATAACATATCCTTGTGTTTGCGATTGGTTTACATTCTTGCACTCATTACTTGCTTATCATCATTATTGCTATATTTACTTGCTTTCATTCATCTTGTAAATCTTGTGTGGTGATTGTTACATCTTAATTTTTTAATTTGTCCATTGATTAGCATTATCACCTATTCACCCCCCTCTAGGTGATTTTCAATTGGTATCAGAGCTTGGACTCTAGGTTTTGGCTTAACATCCATAGAGAGATCCTTAAAATTTGCTAATCAACATTTTCATTCATACATTCATACACTAGTAAACATGGCCGATAACATTAAAACCCCTCCTAAATTTGATGGACTTAATTTCCCTATTTGGAAGGTTAGGATGACTATATTTTTGCAATCTTTGGGTAGCTTAGTGGCCAAGTCCTTGACCAAACCCTATGTAGCACCCGATGGTGATGAGAGCACTTGGACCGACTTCAACTTTAGAGAATACGAGGCTAACTCCAAGGCCCAAAACTCCCTATTAACCACCTTGAATGAGGATGACCTTACACGGGTAATTCATTGCCAATCCGCCTATGAGATTTGGCAACACTTATTGGTCACACACGAAGGGACTTCACAAGTCAAGAGAGCTAAGATAGATCTCTTGAGGTCCCAATATGAGTCATTTAAAATGATTGATGATGAGTCTATTGATAGTATGATTACAAGGTTTACTAAAATCACTAATGGTCTTTCTTCCTTAGGTGATGACATCTCCAACGATCAAAAGGTGCGGAAAGTGATTCGGGCTCTTCCGTCTTCATGGGAGATAAAGGCCACCACCTTAAAAGAATTGAACGACAAGGACGAGATGGACCTCATTAGTCTCATTGGGAACCTAAAGACCCATGAGATGGAGAAGAAGGCAAGAGAAGAGGCCACTACTTCAAAGAAGAAATCCATAGCCTTCAAGACTTCATCCACCAATGATGACGATGAAGAAGACGAAGAAGATGATGAGGAGCTAACTCTACTTGTGCAGAATGTCAAGAGGTTGTACCGGAAGAACAAGCTCAACTTCCGGAGGAAATTTGAAGGCAAAGAGGAGAGAAGGATCATTTGCTACAATTGCCGCAAACCCGGACATATCATGGCGGATTGCCCGGAGTTTAAGAAGAAGATGACTTCCTCCTTCAAGCCAAAGAAGCCGGAGGAAAAGAAAGCATACAAGGCAACGTGGGATTCGGAAAGCGAGTCCGAAGAAGAGGTGGATACGGCGAACATGTGTTTCATGGCAAACACTCCTAAGGTAACCCCTCAATCTCATGATGATGAAGATGATGAACTAAGTAAGGAAGTTCTTGTACATGCCTTTGTTGAACTTTCTGAAACTTATGACAATAAAAAGATTGAATGTTTTAAATTACAAAAAGAAGTTGCTTTTCTTAAAAATCAACTTACTATGGTTTCTAAAGAAAAAGATGATATTTCTTCTAATCTTATTTCTCTTCAAAATGAGTTTAATGCCTACAAGGTTTCTTGTAAGGGAAAATCCCCTATTGTTGATGAAAAAGAAATTTCTTCTTTTAAATCTAAAATAAATGATTTTGAAAAAGTTTTAAATGATTGTGCTTTTAATACAAAGAAACTTGAGAACATGATTTCTAAAAAGCACACCTCACATGTTAAGTCTACTCATGCTCACACTACACATGCTAAATCTTTTCATGCTCACAACTCTCATGCTCACAAATCACACACTCATTATGCTTTCAAATATGGTAGAGTATATAGATGCACATATTGTGGTAAGAATGGACATTTAGCTAAATTTTGCTATGACCAAGTTAATAGATCAAATAATCTTGTTTGGGTTAATGAAACTAACCCCCTAGGACCCAAGAAAATGTGGGTACCAAAATCAAGTCCTAAATTATTTGATGTAGGTACACACCAAGGCTCCAAGACGTAGGGAGCGGTGGTACCTTGATAGTGGTTGTTCAAGACATATGACGTGGGATATCAACAACTTTACAACCCTATCAAGGTACATGGAAGGTGGCTCCGTCACCTTCGGGGATGACTCCAAAGGAACTATCATCGGTATAGGTAACATTCAAATTGGTGCATCTCCTATTATAGAGAATGTTGTTTTAGTAGATGGTTTAAAACATAATTTGCTTAGCATTAGTCAACTTTGTGACCGTGGACTTAAAGTTGTTTTTGATGATTCTTCTTGCAAGATTTTTGATGTTAAATCCGATGTTTGTATTCTTACCGGTTTTCGTGATAATAATGTTTACATTATTGACATGCTTAATTTAGATTGTTCTACTAAATGCTTGAATGCTTTTGATGAAAATTCTTGGCTTTGGCATAGAAGATTAGGACATGCATCTTTTGACCATCTTGCTAGAATTAATTCTAAGGATTTAGTAAAGGGTATACCTTGCTTGAAGTTTGAGAAAGACCGCATTTGTGGTGCGTGCCAACTTGGGAAACAAACCAAGTCTTCCTTCAAACCAATTAAGGATATCATGACTACTAGGCCCTTAGAACTAATTCATATGGATCTTTTTGGACCAACACAAACTAAAAGTTTAAATGGTAGTAGATTTGCATTTGTTTTAGTTGATGATTTTTCCCGTTACACTTGGGTTTTCTTCTTGCAAAGTAAAGATCAAACATTTTCATATTTCAAAATTTTTCGAAAAAGGGTTGAAAAAGAAAAAGGTTTTTCGATTTTGAGAATAAGGAGTGATAGAGGTGGTGAGTTTGTTAACCAACTCTTCATGACTTATTGTGATGAAAAGGGAATCAAGCATGAAATGTCTTGTCCTAGGACTCCACAACAAAATGGAGTAGTGGAAAGGAAAAATAGAACACTTCAAGAGATGGCTAGGACAATGATAAGTGAATATGACCTCCCTCAATATTTATGGGCCGAGGCCGTAAACACCGCATGCTATATTTCAAATCGTATTTATGTGTGTAAGAATTCTTCCAAAACATCTTTTGAAATGTATCATTCTAGAAAACCTAATGTTGCATATTTTAAAGTTTTTGGATGCAAGTGTTTTGTTTTAAATACTAAGGAGAATTTGGGTAAGTTTGATGCTAAGGCTTATAAAGCTATCTTTGTTGGATATTCTTCTACTAGCAAAGCATATAGAGTTTTTAATAGATCTTCACTTACTATTGAAGAAACCATGCATGTTAAGTTTGAAGAATCTAATGTGGTTGTTGAGAATGTTGTAGAGATTGAACCATTAGGTGAAGACATGGAGAGACTATCCTTGAAGGACTCACCCGCTCAAGAAGAAAAGCAAGAATCAATTGGTGATGTTCAAGAGGATAAAGAGGAAAGCTCTCAACCGCTTCCTAAAGCTTGGAGATACGCTACAAATCATCCTAAGGAGCTCATCTTGGGTGATGCATCTAAAGGAGTCACAACACGCTCCAAACTCCATGACCTATGTGGTAACTTTACTTTCATTTCTCATTTTGAACCCAAAGGCATTCTCGAAGCCGAGACGGACCCATATTGGTTGCTTTCCATGCAAGAGGAACTCAATCAATTTGAGCGCAACCAAGTTTGGCATCTTGTTCCTAAGCCCCACGATAGACCAATAATTGGTACTAAGTGGATCTTTAGAAACAAGATGGATGAGTCCGGAAATGTCATTAGGAATAAAGCTAGGTTAGTGGCCCAAGGTTACACTCAAGTTGAAGGAATTGACTTTGAGGAGACCTTTGCACCCGTAGCACGGCTTGAAGCCATACGGATGACACTAGCTTTTGCATCTTTCAAAAATTTTAAACTTTTTCAAATGGATGTGAAAAGTGCATTTTTGAATGGTTTTATTAATGAAGAAGTTTATGTTTCTCAACCTCCCGGTTTTGTTGATCATATTCATCCCGATTTTATTTTCAAACTTGATAAAGCTTTATATGGATTGAAACAAGCTCCTAGAGCTTGGTATGAAAGGCTTTCTAGTTTTCTAATTTCAAATGATTTTGTTAAAGGCAAAGTAGACACAACTCTATTTACTAAGCATGTTGATAATGATATATTAATTGTGCAAATTTATGTAGATGATATAATTTTTGGTTCTACTAATGAGCTTTTATGCAAGGATTTTCAAAAGGTCATGCAACTTGAATTTGAAATGTCTTCAATGGGTGAGCTCAATTTCTTCCTTGGACTCCAAATCAAGCAATTGCAAAACGGGACGTTCATAAGTCAAGCCAAGTACGCAAAGGAACTCGTAAAGAAGTTTGGACTTGAAGGCTCAAAGACTTGCAACACTCCCATGGCAACTACAACCAAGCTTGATAAAGATGACCAAGGTAAAAATGTTGATATTAAATTATATAGAAGCATGATAGGAAGTCTTTTATATTTAACGGCAAGTAGGCCGGATATCATGTTTAGTGTGTGTCTTTGTGCTAGATTTCAATCGTGTCCTAAAGAGTCCCATCTTATTGCGGTAAAACGCATTATTCGTTATATTAAGGGCACTATTGGGATGGGTCTATGGTATCCGAAAACCGGAGATTTCTCAATGACGAGTTATTCGGATGTCGATTATGCGGGTTGTAGAGTAGATAGAAAGAGTACTAGTGGGACATGTCAATTTCTTGGTAATTGTCTTGTTTCATGGTCCTCTAGGAAGCAAAATTCTGTAGCACTCTCAACCGCCGAGGCGGAGTATGTTGCCGCGGGGGCTTGTTGTGCACAAGTCCTTTGGATGAAACATACTCTCCTTGATTTTGATTTGCATTTTGATCATATAAAAATATTTTGTGATAATACTAGTACTATACACATGACTAAGAATGCAAATCAATATAGTAAGACCAAGTACATTGAGATTAGATATCACTTTCTTAGAGATCATTTTGAGAAAGGAGATATAGATATTGATTATGTTTCCACGGATTTACAACTAGCCGATATTTTCACTAAACCACTTGATTTTGCTAGATTCTCGTTTATTTGTGGAGAACTTAATGTTTGTGTTATTGAATAGACATGTTTTTCATAACCCTTTTTGATGTATGACAAAAGGGGGAGAATAAGTTTACATGGACAAAAATAAATTTATATGGTCTTGGTTCCATATGAGTTTATATATGTTTTTGTTGTCTTGTTTTGTTTTCATGCGTTTTTGAGAATTCTTGTGTTTTGTTAGTATGTGATTTTCATTATTGTTTCAATTGGTTTCAATTAGTATCAAGAGCATTTTTTTTTGTTTTCAATAAATTCTTGTGTTTTTCATATAGCATAATTTGAGGGGGAGTTTTCTCCTCCCCTATATTTTTGTTTATAGCCTATTTATTTTGTCATCATCAAAAAGGGAGAGATTGTTGGCCCAAGAGGTTACTCTCTCCAATTGTTTTATGTTTTGATGATGACAAACCAAATAAGAGCTATTTGGTACTAATGAATTTGCTTAAGATAAGTTTCAGGATAAGTACCATGTTTGGAGGGCATTGCTTGCTATTGCAACAACTTCTAGGTTCATAAAGCTATGAAGGCATATTGCACATCAAGGAAGGATCATAGAAGAAGAAGGCTCTAGCAAGAATAGCATGGCTCAAAGACTTGAAGATTGCTCAAGAGGTCTTTAATTATTTTGTTTTTAGTTTTATAGTTTGTTAAAGAATAGTGGATAGGTTTGAAGCTCTATCACACACGTTTTTGCGCACATACTTAATCCAAAATAATTTCTTATAATTTATACAAAAATATTTTGCATACAAGATTTTGCCTACAGATATATATTTATGTTTTATGCTAATCCCTGTTCAAAAGTATTTTTGTCAAAATCAAAATCCCTTTTGATTTTCTATCCAAAACCTGGTTTTTGACCTGAACCAGTCGACCGGACCTATGACAGGTTTGGCCGGTCGACCGGCCCAGTCGACTGTAGTTCTGGGTGTACATGTATCAGTGTGCACGTTTTTGCGGTCGACCGCACGGTCGACCGACTGTAACTCAGTATGCTCTCGAATAGATTGGGTCGACCGGGCGGTCGACCGCTGGCCTGCAACGGTCATAATTTTGAACGTGCGGTCGACCGGCCAGTCGACCGAACTATCCGTTGAACAGTAACGGGCAGTTTTTAATGAGCTGTTTTATTTTGTCTTCTTGTGTTTAAAATTTGATTTAGGGATATATTTCAAACCTAATATGACTTAATTAACCTTAAGTTTGTATTATCCCTTAACCCTAGCCCTCTCCTATAAATAGGGGTGTTTGGGGAGAGATTGGTTACAACAATTTTTGCAAGAAAAATTCAAAAGTTTGAGGCTTTCAAAAGAGATTTGTTTCTTGATTTTTGTGCTGAAATTCTCTCTCATTTCTGAAGTGGTTTTTTTGAAATACTCTCTGATTTAATTTTCTTTCTTCACTTACAACAAGAGCTTCATTCCTACTCATTGTTCTCTAAGGACCTTTTGTAAGGGAAGAGACATTTGAAAGAGAGAGTTTGTGGTCTTTTGACTACTCAGAAATTGCTTGTAATCGAGATTGTGGAGTTGGGTACTCCGGTGTAATTGTGATTTCTTTGAGATAGTGGAAGTAGCTAGAATCCTTCTGGGGAAGGCGGGGAGTAGAGCTGGGTGCTCGAACCTCGATAACATATCCTTGTGTTTGCGATTGATTTACATTCTTGCACTCATTACTTGCTTATCATCATTATTGCTATATTTACTTGCTTTCATTCATCTTGTAAATCTTGTGTAGTGATTGTTACATCTTAATTTTTTAATTTGTCCATTGATTAGCATTATCACCTATTCACCCCCCCCTAGGTGATTTTCAAAGTACAGTGAGATAAACAAGGAAATAAATTGCTCCAGAATTTTATCTTTACAATTTAGCCAACCTGCAAAAATATAAGTTAGTAGTTCACTCAGATTGCCACAGGAATGTAGTAAATCTGAGGGCTTCTTTGCTCTACTTTCTTGAGCAGAGTTTAGGGTCACTTATATGTCCACTGCAGCAAAAATTTCTTATTGTTAAATCTATACACTAAGAACAATGAAGAAAGTTAATCAAAAATATAAATCTAAAAAGAGAATAACTTACCGTCCCTCCCCGACAACGACGCCAAAATTTGATTGAGGTTTTACCTGAATAAAAATAGAATCTTCCCCATTCTCGTATTACATAATGAATTGAAGGGGCAAGCTACACTACCATAAAAATAGATATCCATCACCATAAGCCATCAACGCCACTTGCAAGGGCAAGGCAACTTTATGGCTATCGGTTTCATTTGGATCCACAAACACAGAAGAGAGGAGTTATCGAAAACAAGAGTAAAGAAGAAAAAAGAAACTTCGATTTGATTCAAATAATAATGGAAGAAAAGATCACTTACACTGGTGTCACCTTCAGTACAAGTTTGCTCTCATTCCTCCATGAAAGTATCCTCTCCTCTCAGTTACATAAAGAAAATAAAAATTACATGAAAGAAAATAAAAAAATCTAAGTTACAAACTACAAATTAGCCTAAATTCTACTCTCCGCTTGGTTGTTCCTTTTTTACCTTTGAGATTACAGGTATTTATAGGAGAAATGTAGAGGGTAGAGGAGTATGAAGATAAGGGAAGCTGGCTATTTCAGAATTTGAATCCTCTCTTTATCTTCAAATTTGATTTGATGTGGATATTCAGTTCTAATCTGCAGCTTATTGGTATATTGATTGCTAAATATAACTTATAAAATGTAGAATTAGAAATAATGATCAACTTAACAGTTGTAGCCCTTTAAGGCCTCTTTCTGGATCATCTTGAATCATCAGATTTGAGTTCTGGTAGCGAAAGTTATGATTCAAATATGAAAATGTATCCAGCCAAAATCTGAGTCAAATTTGCTTCATCTCATCAGTTGATCTTCTCTCTATCCATTTCTCTCTTTGGATTTGGACTCTGTATTTGACGTTATTCTCGATTGATCTTTAGATTTAACCACTTGATTCACCAAAAACTGAATTTAACTAATTGGATTTGGGATCATCCTCCTCTAACCAAATAGATCTAGTTAAATCTGAATTTAACTGATATTTATTTGATTTTATCCTCTTTCTCCCCATAATTATCTTCTGCAAAATGGACATTTAACACAAGAAATTTAGCAGATTTATTATATGATAAATGTGGATATGTAATAAAGAATAATGCAATAAATGTGTGCAATTACCTGAGAGGAACTCTTGGAGAAGGCCTTCTTAAGATGTTTAGTGGCTCGTTTGTAGTTTGAAGGGCATTCGATGCAACAACTTGTACTACGTGAAGGGTGATCGTTTCAGCAATTTGTCCTGAGGATATAGGCAAATTGTCGAACCTCGTTTAATCTTATGTTCTTTCTTTCTTTTCTTTATTTACTTGTCTGTGTGATTGGTGACTATTCTTTGGTGTCACTCTTCTCTGTCACTGGGATTCCCAACAAGTGATATCAGAGCTTTCAGGATTCGATGGGGAGTTTTTCGTTCAGGTGGAGCAAATCAACTTGGAGACTGTCTACAGTTTCATTCGAAGCTAAAGATTTGATCTTTCCTATTTGGATTTGTTTTCACTAATTATTTTTCGCATTGTGTTGAGGAATCTATTGAGATGATGGCTGGAGAAAGTCAATTCACGGTGAAATCTGTGAACCCACATCTAATGAAGATCGATGCGGTAAAGTTTGATAGCACGAACAATTTTAGAACGTGGAGATGTGAGGTGATGGATGTGTTGACGATATCAAATCTTGAAGATACTCTATGATTAAAAGAAATGCCAGAGGAGACTTCTGAAAAGAATTGAAACAAGATGAATAGGATGGCATGTAATCTTATAAGGTCTTGTTTGACGCAAGACATCAAGCATCATGTGCTATGTGAGACGTCTGCAATGAAGATGTGGGAGATTCTCGAGAAGAAATATCAAACAAAGAGTATCGAGTCTCGACTGCTTCTAAAGAGGAGGCTTTGTCGCTTTCAGTTGAAGAAGGGACTCTCTATTGCTAAGCACATGAACAACTACACAAAACTTCTTACAGATTTGGTTAATGTGAATATGGATATCAAAGAAGAGGATAAAGCGTCAATTCTTTTGAATTCTCTTCCTGATGAAGAGTATGAGACCTTCGTCCTTATCTTGATTAATGGTAAACAAACACTTAACTATAATGATGTGTCGACTGCTCTTGTAAATTATAAGTGAGAAGTAAGAATAAGTAATCTTCTTCCAATGGTACATCAGCAGAGGCGTTAGTGGTAAGAGGCAGAGGTTTAAATCGGAAGGGCAAAGGCGAGCATGAGAGATCAAAGTCCAGACCAGGATTCAGAGATCAGAAGAAGAACCTGTATGCTTTCTGTAAAGAAATAAGGCACTGAAAGGTTGATTGTCCAAGAGTCAAAGATAAGAAGAAGGAGTCAAAGATCAAGGCAAATCTCGCACAGGTGATCAGTATACAAGCTAAAACTTCACAGGCAGGTGGATCAGACTCAGACTCATCGGTATTCTCATTCTCCGTTACTACTCCTACTATTGGTTACTCAGGTGATTTTAAGTGGGTATTAGATAAAAGAGCTACCTATCATGTATGCCCGAACAGGGATCGATTTTCTAGCTTTGAGAAGCTAGAGACTGTTTCTCTGTCATGGGTGATAATCATTCGTGTAAAGTGCAAGAGATAGGTACACTTCTTATCAAGATGTTTGATGGAATGGTGCGGGAACTGAAGGAAGTGAGGTATATATCTCAAGTAAAAAAAAATTTTAATCTCTGTTGGAGCCTTGAAAGAATTGGGCTATGGAGTATCTGTTAGAGATGGTGTTCTCAAGATGACTAGGGGCTCGATGGTGGTGTTGAAGGGTGTCCGACGCAATAACCTAACTACTTAATGGGTAGTACGGCTACAGATCGAGTGGCGACTTTTATTTCTTCAGGTGATTTTTGTACACATGTTTGACATATGAGGCTCGGATATACAAGAAAAAGGTCTTTACAAGCTCTAGCAAGGAAGGGATCATTGGAAGGTGCATCTACCTGTAACAAGGAATTTGGTGGACACAGTGTTCTGGACAAGAAGACGAAGGTAAAATTCGGTACCTCTACTCACCGCTTGGAAGGTCTTTTTGATTGTGTTCATGTTAGTATTTTGGGACCTGCCAAGACTGCATTACTTGGATGTCATCGGTACTTTATCTCCTTTATTGATAATTTTTCTAGGCATTGTTGGATATATCCCACGAGGCAAAGATTTAAAGCCCTAAGTATGCTGGTGAAGTGGAAAGATATGATTGAGAAACAAACTGGTAGGAAAATTAAGGAGCTCTAAATTGATAATGTTGAAAACACAAGAACCAATTCCTACAATTTGGCCAGAACACTGGTATGGGTACTTACTTCACAAATAAAATATATGGGTTGGCTAACGAAATCAATCGCTCCTTGCCGGAGAAGGTTCAGTGTGTGTTGTCTAATTTACGATTAGACAAATCATTGCGGGCTGAGGCTATTGTGTATGCTAGCCATCTCATAAATGGACTGTCAACGACTACGATAGGAGACAAAACTCTATTAGGCTTTTGGTCAGCTAGAGCTACTCAGGATAATGATTTGCTGCAGGTATTTGAAAGCCTGGCCTACTTTAGTGGCAATGATGATAAGGTAAATTTGACAGCAAAGAAGTTTATAGTGTTGGCTGTCAAGAGAAATATGAAAAGGTATAAGTTATGGGACCCTGAAAATAAGAAGATTATATTGAGTAAGCATGTCACATTTAATGATACTTCATTGTTGAAGTCTACCATCTCTCAGCTAGTGGAAAGGATGAAGATCAAGGATGTATTGCAGTAGGTGGAGGTTGATGCTACTCCATTACCTCCAGTTGGTTCGGGATCAGTAAGAACTTCACCGGATGTGACACCGGGTGGAGATTATATAGCCAGTTTTGATGCTGAACATGTTAAAGACATTGACGAGAATGTCAAATTATTTACAGGTATTGAAACCAAGATAAATTCACGAAAGTGGGTAAAGAAGCATGAATCTCAAGTTGGTGAGCGTGACAACCTCAAATTGAAGGCCGTTATTCTCCATGATGATATTGGTAAGCAGGTTCATATAACTCAACCAGTTCGGCAATCTAGATATTTTGTGTTTATTTTTCTTCTTGGTTTCTTTGGCTATATAAAAAGGGGTATTGTCTCCAATATTTATAACCTGTAACCTGTAATTGATTGAGTCAATAAGAACTCTCTCCCCTTGCTCCGAGGACGTAGGAAAATTGTCGAACCTCGTTAAATTTTGTGTTCTCTCTTGCTTTTTTTTGTTTACTTATTCATGTGATTGGTGACTGATTGAGGAAGAGAAATTAAATTGAAATAAAAAAGTTAAAGTTAGAAAATTCTTAGTCTCTTCTCAATTTATCCACGTAGCAAAGGCTAGACGAGTCGATCCACAAGAAAGGATGCGATAGAAACTTTTCGGAACGAATTCTCTAACAAATAGCTTGGAAAAAGAATATTGATTGTAAGAAAAAGGATTCAATTAAGCAAAAGAGATTATAGTCTACTAATCATCTACCACAGCAAAGTGTTAGTCTAAGAGGGAAGAGCATCATATTGAATCCATATAAATCTACCCTAAGGTTTTGATCAAGAATCAAGTAAGAAGAGTAAAATATTGTAAACCCTAATTAGAGCACACTAATTAAAGTTAAACTTTACTTCATTCTAGTTTCTAAGTATAGCATAAGAAAAGTCTTTTAAACCTAACAGGATGCTATCAAAGTTTCTAAATATGAACGAAGAATAATCATGAAGAAGTGCAACCCTAAATTAATTCAACTTAATTAATTATTTATCTTCAAGAATTATCAATTTAATCTTAGGGTTTCTGACAAGCATGGATTTCAATTAGTTCATCTTTTAGACTAAACTTAGTTGATCGAGAGATTAGCAAACTACAAGTTAATTTAATTATCCATATTTTTTATTTAAACAAATTTATTATAAAGAAAGAAAGTTGCATCAACAAGAAAAGAAGAAAATAAAATAAAAGAAACTAAAGCAATAAGAACTGAATTAAAGAATAAGAGAGATGAAAAGAATGAACCTTTATTAATGGATGTCACCGACCAATTACAAGTTCTTTTTTTTCAAAAATCTTCTTCTCCAAATAGAAAGCAAAATAATACAAAAAAATTGAAAAATAAAAAGGCTAATAAGAAATCCTATATCAATCTGAGTTGTCTCTCTTCTGTTGCTCTTCAGAGATATTTATAGGAGATTCGAGAAGTAAAGTCCCACACAAACACATCCACCAAAACTCGACGCATGCGGCCACTGAACAGCCGCGTTTCCGCGGCAAAAAAGGAGGGGTCGTGGCAACTTTGGGGAGTTTGGTCACGCGCGTTGGCGCGTGGCTTCATCTCATCCTTTTATGTGGAGATTTATCTTCAGGATCTTCATTTGATCCCCAAATTTTGAAATATTTCAATCTTGGAGATCAAGTTATCTCTAAATCCGAGTTAAATTCAAATTTTCTTCCCTTTATCTTCAACTTGTGGCGCAAGAAACCGAAATTTGAATAGGAGTCCATCTCTATCTTTAATTGGGATGAGGATTGATCTTTCTCTACCCTTCTCTTTATCTAGATTTTAAATTAACTTAACTTAAAACTCAAATTCAAATAGAATAGAGTAGAAGCTTCTTATATCTTCCTAATTAATCTTTATTTTCATAAAAATTGTGGCTTTTGGGCTTTTTTAGGGCTTTCTCTTAGATTATGGAGGCTTGCACATTACTAAACAATAAATGAATTAAATAGTAATGTTTTATAAAAATTAAGCATGAAAATGTGAATAAAAATATGCATTATGGATGACCAATCACACTCCCACACCAATCTTTTTGCTCGTCCTCGAGTAAAAATAAAATAAAGAAAACTAATCTAACTATTCTAATCTCACTTTTGTAGGAATAACGATTGCACTTAGCATGTGCAACAAGCCGTTAAACATCTAGGTTATCCCTAGAGGACGAGTGTTATCTCGTGAAGGTTTTCAGTGGATTATACCCACAAAATTCAAAAAAAAAAATGTTAGTATTTTTGAAATTTATTTTTGAAAGAGAAGAATATTTGAAATAATTTTTGAAGAAATCAAGTAATTTATAAGTTTTAGTATTGTCAAATTATTCATTCATATACTTAGTTTCAATACAAATAGTATTATCAATTTAGGTTAGAATTAAAACTGAATTTCTTACTTAGTCTATTATTTTACCCCAAATTATATGCACCTTTGTGACTGTGAATTTTTTGACTCGGGATTCGTAAACTTCAACTCTCATGTCTTATATATTTATTACTTTCTTTTTTTAAAGAAGTTCGAAGTATTACCACTTTGTTACCCTTTAAACACTTCTTTTTTTAAATATGTATAAGTCATCTAATTTTCTTCGTATAAGTATCAAGGCTTCTTAAGGCCCTAATACTTAACAATCGATCATTAAATGTGTTAATACATATATTATATATTTTAAACTTATCTAATTACCTTTCATGTAAATACCAAGGCTTTCCTAGGCAAAAGTACCTAACTAATCAATAATTAGATAAGTTTATTTTATATATAATTTTTTTAAGACATGAGAGTTTTTGTTTTGAATCCCATGTGTCTAAGTTTATAAAGCATGCATATTTCATCAAGGTAAAGATATCAAGACTAAATTACTTTTTCAATTTTTCCTTCTATGCCTAAAAATCAAACAAATAATTTATTTTGACCAAGTAGTAAGAAGTCCTAATTATGATTTTTCCATTCCTTAAGATTAACTTAATTACTTACAAAAGATAAGTCAAAATATTATTTTCTTTTTCAAAAGTTTTTTTCTTATTTTTTAAAAAATTATTTTGATTTTTTATGTTATTTTATTAATTTTATTTGTTTAGATTTATGTTAATTGGTTACCCCCCCACCTATCTCATGCATTACCCACAATGTATGAATGCAAATATAAATGTAAGAAATGAAATGGCAGAAAGGTAGAGTTGCTGATGCATTGGGTCAAAAAGACCCATGGTTGTATCTGCTTCCAGTACTGATTTCACGAACGGTTTTAAATGTTGACCATTTACCTTGAATTCATTATCATTCTTAGGGTCGCACATCTTCATGGCTCCATGTGAAAATACAGTCCTAACAACGAATGGCCTTGTCCATCTTCATTTCAACTTCCTTGAAAAAAGGTGAAGTTTAGAATTATAGAGTAAGACCTTGTGTCCTGGGACAAATGTTTTTCTCAAGATAAACTTATCATGAAAATTTGTAACCCTATCTTTCATAATCTTCGCATTTTTGTACATCTTTCATAATCTTCGCATTTTTGTACGTCTCAATTTTTAACTCCTCAAGTTCGGAAATTTGTAATTTCCGAAGCGCACTAGTGATCGGTCACATATATTGCATATATATTATCACATTACCATATTTTTCATCTAATACATGCTATTAATAAGTCTTATTCTTCTTTGTTGAATGTAAGCCCATTGCTAAAGGATAAGAAAGAGAAACTAGCCCAAAAGCCTATCAAATTCTGAATTAATACAGAATAAATTCAAAATCAGGGAATCAGGGCAGATCTTGGCAAATTAGAGAGGTTGAAAACTGATTGAAATGAATCTTCCCAAATCAAGCGATTGAAGCCAACAATCAAAAGCTGTTTCGTCAAATCTCAGAGCAGAAACGAGAAATCAGCAGAAGATATGGGAGAATCACCAAACCAGGAGCATCCCCCATTTAGGTGTAGCCACCTGGCCACACCAAGGCCGCGAAAACACCCCCAGCCACATTTCCGCGGCTTTGTTAGGGTTGTTGGGGGAGTGTTTGCTCCCCCAATCTCCCTACGACCTCTCCCCTCTGGTTTTTCCCTATAAATACCATTTTTCAACAGAGAAGAAAGGAGCGAAGACTAGAATTAGAGTTTTTATTTATTCTTTAGGGTTTTAGGAGTATTGTTAGATAGTTCGGAGAAGTTGTATCTCCAATTTATTTTTTTTTGTTTAGACCAGCAAAGAGAGAAGAGTGGAATTGAGTGTGTAATTCTTCTTTGAAGTGATAATCAAAGGAGCTTCTACTTGCTTATTCAACTCAACTCGAATTCGGTATGTTTATAGTTAATTGTCATTCCCTTGTTTGTTTTCAGTTCATAATGTGTAGCTAAATCATTTTCTGGGCCCGCTAATTGATCTCTTCTATCACTTCTCTCTTGACTGATTTTCATGAAAGCAACACTTTTTGAATCAGAAAGTACCTTAGTTATACTTCGTTCTTGAAAGCACATGAGGATGTCTTTATTTTAAACTTGGACTTTCAAAGCACAAATCTTTTTGAATTGTTTTTATTCCATACATGCTTCTTCGTGCTTGATGGTTTAATATTCTCTTCTTAATGATTTGTAACGAAAGGGCTTAAATTTAAATGAAACTATCTTATTTATTTTACTTGGACATTAAAAGAAATTAAAGATTTTTACTTATGATAAAAGTGATGTGCCTAAATGTTCTTGAGATAAGTACATAGTGAGTAAAAAATTAGTGAGCCCAGATCTTCTCCTTCTTATATTAAAAACAATAAATCACTTTTCAAAGCTTTTTAAATCACCTTTTCCAAAGTCTTCTCCAAATTTGCAATTTTTCTTTTAATCATTTCCCTTCTCTCCATTCTCTTTTCAACTAAAAAACTAGCACCATTCTTAGCTTTTTAAACAAAATACCGAAAAGCTTTCATCACATTCCTCCTCGTGGACACGACCCGTTAGCCCAAAGCTACAGGGTAATTCCTTTTACTTTCATTTTTCAATTAATTTTTGGCGCCGTTACCGGGAAGGGAACGGTGTAATTGTTTTTTAACAAGTTTGGTGTCTTATTTCAGGGACGTCAAGATTCAGATCTAGCATTCAAGCTTTGCAGGAGAAGACTTGCGATTCTGTGACCCTACTCTCGAAAGTATGAAACATAATTTCAAGAAATTGTAAGTGCAAAAGTTGAAATTTTTGTTGGACTACTAAAACTCTTTTTTGTAGGACATATTGCTTGCAAAAATTAAGTTTTTGTGTGTTATTATTCTTACTATATCTGCCATTCACAATCCCTGTTTTAATCTAACAGTAATTTGAGTGATTGTTAATTGCTTAAAAAACGTTTAGATTTGTATTCTAGGCATTTGTCTAATTACGTTTATTTTATAATTACTGTTGAAGATAGCTGGAGACAAGGTACGTATGCATAGCATATAGTTTAGAAACATTCTTGGGTGATATTTGCTTTTTGAATTTTACTTTTCTATATCTTGCACACTTTGCATAATCAATTCTAAGGGCAAAACCCAAATCAAGATAAGGTGGGAAAGTCATTACCCTTCCTTAGCCCACAAACCATCTCCAAGCACGCACAACCTAAACCTAAGTAAAATCTGATAGACGTTGGCCTTAGAGACATCTCGAACTCACTAGGAGATTATCTTAAGAGAGAAGGTATTAGAATTTGACTCCTGCAAAATTAGCGTCTAGGAAAGGGTTGAGGGGCGAAATCCCAAAGGCTGGTGGTTTGGCTTAATTAGGCCCGTCACTTTTGCGCAGATACCTCCCACCAATCTTGCCCAGACTGGCTGATTAGCTTGTGGTCAAAGTCTACATTATACCTCCTGTGGATAATCAACCAGTTAGGAGTTGTCTAGGTCAAGATTACCTTAGACTAAACTTAGTTGATTACTCTTGTTGACTATTGGTAAACTTGTTTATGATTGTGTTTGTGTATGCAAATGTGGTCAAGAGACCTTAATTCTTCTAGGTTGACTAGAAACACATCACCACCCAGTTTGAACCAAGACCAGATCCGGTTATGGCTCAATCAACATCTTTACAGGATAGGTTCTATCCCATTAGAACCTCACTTCCATCTTGCATTCAACTTCCATCGGTTGGTGAATATAATTTTGAGCTCAAGCCTCAATTCATCAACACACTCCCCAAGTTTCATGGCTTAGAGTCCGAAGATGCTTACTTCTTCATAAGAGAATTTGAGAAAGTATGTCTAATGATGAAAATCTCACACCTTGTAGATGATGCTATTAGGTTGAGATTTGTCCCTTTTGTTCTTAAGGACTTAGCCAAGAAATGGCTTTACAGCTTAGCGGCCGGCTCTATCACATCTTGAGATGGTTTCATCAAAGTCTTCTTGAAGAAATTCTATCCAATTCATAAGACCGCTCTCATTAGGAAGAACATCATGCAATTCAAGTAAGAACCTAGTAAACCGTTTTGGAGGTATTTTGAACGCTTTAAAGACCTCCTTGTCCAATGTCCTCATCATGGAATAGAGAAATGGCGACAATGCCAAATTCTTTATGACGGTTTAGACTATTCTACCAAGACCCTCTTAGAAAGCATGTGCCAAGGGGATTCTTGCAAAATGATAAAAATGAAGGATGGGATTTATATGAGAATCTAGCTGAAAAGACCATCCAATGGGAACGTACTAGTGAAACTTCGAGGAACTCAAACTCCATCTCTTCAAAAGGAGGTCTCCATTCCACTGAATCATCCATAGCTAATGAGGCTAAGTTAGCTAACCTAGCTAGAAGACTGAAAGCTTTAGAAACTAAGGAATCAAGTCCAGTCAATCAAGTCAGCCCAAACTAATTTTCAACTCCGGGTTGTACTTGCTGTCAAGCCATGAATCATGTATTTGAGGAGTGTCCTGTGTTTTAGGCTCAGCAACAATACCATGAACCGATGAATGCAGCCTTTTCAAGGCCGAACAATAATCCTTACGCACCAACGTACAGTCCTGGTTGGAGAAATCACCCAAATTTCTCATGGAGCTAAAATAACAATGACCACTCACGGTCAAATCATGTAAGCCATTTCCATCAAGCCAATAATTCTTTCAATCATCAACCCAACTTTTTCAATTTCCATCATAATTCTCCCAACCATCCACATAATTTTTCAAAATATCAACAAAACTTTCCCAACCAAGCTCCATAATCTTCCTTCCAGAATCCTCAACTAGAAGAAGAATGACTGACTTTGAGAGAAATAAGGAAAGATACATGAAGAACCAAGATTCTCTCATGCAAACTATACAAAGGCTAGAGGTTTAAATGAGCCAACTAGCCACTCCAAAGAATGAGACAGAAGGGTACCTTGCCTAGTCAGCCAATAACCAATCCTAGGAATTCTCAACAAGCTCATTTGGCTGAGGATCAATCAATGTAATGCTATTCATACATTGAGGTTAGGAAAGAAAGTTGATAATCAAGTGTCAACGCCAACCAATCCCATTCACCACAACCACAATCAAGCATCTACTTCATCTAATTCCACTCCTCCTAAATCTAACGAATCTGAAAAAGATAAGTCAACCAGTCAGGTGCACCAGCCTATAGTACCATTTCCTTATAGGCTGAAAAACAACAAGCAAGATCCACACATGGACAAGATAATTGAGATATTTAATCAAGTGACGATAAATGTGCCACTTCTTGATGCCATCCGACAAGTCCCATCCTATGCTAAGTTTCTTAAGGACATGTGCACCAAGAAGAGAAAGACTAATGTACCCAAAAAGGTCTTCTTAGCCACTAACATTAGTGAGCTACTGTCGGGTCCGATTCCTGTCAAGTATAAGGATTCAGGTTGTCCTACCATTGCCTGCACCATAGGACAAGCCGAGATTAGTCGTGCACTTCTTGATTTAGGGGCAAGTATTAACTTGCTTCCATTCTCAGTTTATCAATAACTCGGATGGGGTGATTTAGTCCAACTCGAGTCACTATCAACTGGTTGACCGTTCAGTTAAAGTTCCAAAAGGGAAAATTAATGATGTCCTTATCCGGGTTGGGGAATTTTTTATCCCATTGATTTCATAGTTCTAGAGACACAACCTGTATCTAATCTTAGGGCTCAAACTCCTGTTATCCTAGGGTGACCATTCCTTGCTACTGCCAATGCCATCATCAATTGTAGGAATGGGTCCATAAGGTTAACCTTTGGGGACATGACTAGAGAAGTCAATGTCTTCAACCTAGGAAAACAACCCCGTGATGTTGAGGACCAAACATTTGAAGTGAACCTCATTGAGAACTTAACAAGTGAACATAGGGAAGAATTGGAACTAGAAACTGAGTGTGAATTCGGGTTAGAGTCTGACGACTTTAATCTTGATCAGGTTATTGAGTCAGCTGTGAATTGGGCCTCGAACCCTATTTCACCAAATATGGAGCCAACAAATTTGACTAATCCTTCCAGTGAGCCTTCCTCTTCCTTAGAATTGAAAGCCTTACCTGCGCATCTCAAGTACGTCTATCTAGGCAAACAAGAGACCTTTCCTGTCATCATTGCCTCCCATTTAAATGACGGGGAAGAAGAAGATCTTAAAGCAATTCTAATAAAACATAGGGAAGCCATTGGTTGGACTATGACTGATATAAAGGGATTAAGTCCAGCCATAGTTCAACATTTCATTCATCTCAATGAAGATGCAATAACTAAAAGAGACCCGCAGCGTACGTTAAACCTTATAATGCAAAAGGTTGTTCATGCTAAAATTGTGAAACTCTTAGATAATGGGATAATCTATCCCATTTCTGATAGCCAATGGGTCAGTCATGTCCACGCGGTTCTAAAGAAATCTGCTTTCACCATAGTAGAAAATGAGGATAAAGAGTTGGTCCAAACTCGACTTCCCATGAAGATCCGAGTTTGCATTGACTATAGGAAGCTTAATGTGCAACTCGTAAGGACCATTTTTCACTTTCCTTCATTGATCAAATGCTTGAACGTTTGGCAGGACACGAGTATTACTATTTCTTGGATGGTTACTCAGGGTATAATCAGATTCCTATTGCTCCTGAGGACCAAGAAAAGACTATATTCACATGTCCATTTGGGACATTTGCTTATCGTCGAATGCCCCAGCAACGTTTTATCATTGCATGTTGAGTCTTTTTTCTGATATGGTAGAACGATTCTTAGAAATCTTCATGGATGATTTCTCCATCTACGGAGATTCGTTCACTCAATGTCTTCACCATTTAGAACTTGTCCTCCAATGTTGTGCTGAGAAAAATCTGACAGTGAACTAGGAGAAATGCCACTTCATGGTAAAACATGAAATTGTCTTGGGTCATGAAATCTCCAAGAAAGGAATTGAAGTGGATAGAGCCAACATTGAGGTTATTGCAAAGCTTCTCATGCCCAAATGCATGAAGGATATTAGATCCTTCTTAGGACACGCCGGTTTTTATAGAAGATTTATTAAGGATTTTAGTAAGATTGCTAGGCCCTTAACTAATCTGTTAGCTAAGGACGTGTCCTTCACTTTCGATGCTGAATGTATGAATTCTTAGGAGAAGCTTAAGAGAGAACTTATTTTTGCACCAATCATATCTGCACCAGATTGGTCTAAGCCGTTCGAAATCATGTGCAATGCTTCTGATTTTATCATAGGCGCTGTCCTAGGACAACGCATTGATAACAAGCAGCACGTGATTTATTACTCTAGTAAGACTCTCAACGTTGCTCAATTGAATTACACTACTACTGAAAAGGAATTCTTGGCAGTAGGTTTGCCTTAGAGAAATTTCGTCCCTACCTACTAAGGTCAAAACTACCATTTTCACTGATCATTTTGCGCTTAGGTATCTCATGATGAAGAAGGATGCCAAGGCCCGACTCATTCGTTGGATCCTCCTTCTTTAAGAATTTGATCTCGAGATTCGAGATAAGGAAAGCGTAGAAAATATCATTGCTGACCATCTCTCACAAATCCCTAATTCTCCATGCAACGAATTACCATAAATGAGGATTTTCCTGATGAAAATCTCTTAGCTATCTTTAGGGAACCTTGGTGTGCTGATATAGTGAATTACTTAGTCATAAACCAAACTCCGACTCATTGGTCTAAAAACGATATATACCAGTTCTTATCCCAAGTTCAGTATTTCTTTTGGGAGGAACCGTATCTTTTTAAGTACTGTTCTGACAAAACTATTAGGAGATGCATTTCCAATGAGAAGGTTAAGCGTGTTCTATCCTTTTGTCACGAACTTGCATGCGGTGGACACTTTGGTCCCCGCAAGACTTCTAAAAAAGTGCTACAAAGTGGGTTTTATTGGTCCACTTTGTTCAAAGGTGCCTATGAATTTTGCAAGACATGCTCTAGATGCCAAATGGTAGGAAGGATCTCAAAACGAGATATGATGCCCCTCAACCCAATTCTAAAAATAGAACTCTTTGATGTTTGGGACATCGACTTTATTGGGTCCATTTCCTAATTTATTTGGAAACCAATACATATTGATTGTTGTGGACTATGTGTCCAAGTGGGTAGAAGCCATTCCTAGTAGCACTAATGATAACAAAGTTGTCATAAAGTTTTTGAAAGAGAACATTTTCTCACGCTTCAGAACCCCTCGTGCTATCATCAGTGATAATGACACTCACTTTTGCAATAGATCCTTTGAAGCTCTTATGCGAAGTATGCCATAACTCACAAGTTGTCCACACCTTATCATCTTCAAACCAGTGGGCAGGTTGAGGTTTCCAATAGACAAGTCAAGCTTATCTTGGTGAAGACTGTGAACCAAAACCGAAAATATTGGTCCACCAAACTTGTAGATGCCCTATGGGCCTACAGGACCACTTTCAAGACGATTCTAGGGATGTCTCCTTATAAGTTAGTCTACGGTAAAACTTATCACCTACCCATCGAATTAGAGCATCAGGCCTTATGGGCAATCAAGCAGTTGAATTTCGACTTGACTAAGGCCGGTGACCTTCAAAAATTACAAATTTCCGAATTAGAGGAGTTGAGAAATGAGGCCTATGAAAATGCTAAGATTATTAAAGATAGAGTTAAGAATTTCATGATAAACACATCATAAGAAAACCTTTGTCAGGCTTCATCTTTTTTCAAGAAAATTAAAATCAAGATGGATTGGGCCATTCGCTGTAAAAACCGTGTTTCCATACGGTACAGAAGAGATCAGTGACCCCAAGAATAGAAATGACTTTAAGGTAAATGGTCAAAGCCTTAAACCTTTCTTGGAATCGGTGCCGATAAATAAAACGACTATGGGTCTTTTTGACCCAGTGTATCAGTAATTTTCCTCTTTTCCATTTTATTTCATGCATCTTTTCATTTCTTTCATACATTGGGGACAATGCATGAGATAAGTGTGGGGGAGGGTTCTAACATGACTAATATAAAACTAAAAAAAAAGAAGAAGAAAAAGAAAACATATAGATATATATATATATATATATAAAGAAATTTGAAAGGTAAGAGCAATATTTTGATATTTTTTTTGTAAGAAATTAAGTAAATTTTAAGGAATAGGAAAATCATAATTAGGATTTCTTACACTTGGTCAAAATAAGATGACTTGTTTGATTTTTAGGGTTAGGAAGAAAATTTGTGAAAGTAATTTAGTCTTGATCTTTACCTTGACGAAAATACACACTTTATACACTTACACACTTAGGGTTCAAAAAAAAAGACTTTTATGCCTAAAAACTATATATGTAAGAAAAATAAACAAATCTAATTATTGATTAGCTAGGTGCTTTGGCCTAAGCAAGCCTCGGTATTTATGCAAAAGATAATTAGATAAGTTTGAAAATATATATATATATATATATATATATATATATATATATATATATATATATATATATATATATCCTCTGATTAAGCTGGGTATTTGTGCCTCATGAAGCATAAGTATTCACGCCTAAAAGGGGCACATTTTATAAATAAAAACCTTTGTTTCGTGGCCTTGTCTGCTCGAGGGTTTAAGTCCTTAGGGGTGTTTTCTCACTGGTGCCCTAAAACTGTCCGGTTTGGGTGTCACCGACTTAAGGCTCGTTACATGGGCAGATCAGAAAGCCTAATGGAATTGAGGAATAAATACAACCAAAAATAAATATAAATAAGGCATAGGAGTTAATGTTAAAAAACCCTTAGTCAAACTTCACGGTCACGATGATGCATAAGACTCAGGGTAAAGTAATAGACTATATCAGAAACACAATTTAACTCCTTACTTTGATTGATGATATGTTTTTGAATGGAGATTAAGTTTAAGAATGAAAAGTTTGATATTCCTATAACTTATAAATTACTTGAACCCTTACAAATATACTTCAAATATTTTCTAGTTTCAAAATGCTTTTCAAAAACGCTAACATTTTTTTTCTTTCTTTATGGATTTTGTGAGTGCAATCAACTGAAAACCCTCATGAGACAAAACTCGTCCTCCAGGGGTAACCTAGAGGTTTAATGGCTTGTTGCACGTGGTCGTGCAATCGAGTGACCTGCGAAGTGGTCTAATAATTGATTAGGATTAGATTTGATGTTTTGCTCGAGGGCGAGAAAAAGATAAGTGTGGGGGTGTAATCGGTCACATATATGGTATATATATATTGTCACATTATCATATTTTTCATCTAATAAATGCTATTAATAAGTCTTATTCTTCTTTGTTGAATGTAGGCCCATTGCTAAAGGATAGGAAAGAGAAACGAGCCCAAAAGCCCATCAAATTCTGAATTAATTTAGAATAAATTCAAAATCAAAAAATAGGGCAGATATTGGCAAATCAGAGAGGAAAATCGGTTGAAATGAATTTTCTCAAATCAAGCGATTGAAGCCAACAATCAAAGGCTGTTTCGTCAAATCCTGGAGCAGAAACGAGAAAACCAGCAGAAGATATGGGAGAATCACCAAACCAGGAGCATCCCTGTGAAAACGTGACCCAGCCGTGTTTTCGCGGCTTTGTTAGGGTTGTTGGGGGAGCGTTTGCTCCCCCAATCTTCCTAGACCTCTCCCCTCTGGTTTTTCCCTATAAATACTATTTTCAACAGAGAAGAAAGGAGCGAGGACTAGAATTAGAATTTTTGTTATTCTTTTGGATTTTAGGAGCATTGTTAGATTGTTTGGAGAAGTTGTATCTCCTATTTATTTATTTTTTAGTTTAGACCAGCAAAGAGAGAACAGTAGAATTGAGTGTGTAATTCGTCTTTGAAATGACAATCAAAGGAGCTTCTACTTGCTTATTCAACTCAACTCGAATTCATTATGTTTATGTTTAATTGTCATTCTCTTATTTGTTTTTAGTTCATAATGAATAGCTAAATCATTTTATGGGCTCACTAATTGATCTCTTCTATCACCTCTCTCTTGACTGATTTTCATTAAAGCAACACTTTTTGAATCAGAAAATACCTTAGTTAAACTTCGTTCTTGAAAGCACATGAGGATGTCTTTATTTAAAACGTAGACTTTCAAAGCACAAATCTTTTTGAATTATTTTTATTCCATACTTTCTTCTTCACGCTTGATGGTTTAACATTCTCATTTTAATGATTTGTAACGAAAGAGCTTAAGATTTAAATGAAATCATCTTTTTTGTTTTACTTGGACATTAAAAGAAACTAAAGATTTTTGCTTATGATAAAAGTGATGCACCCAAATGTTCTTGAGATAAGTATATAGTGAGTAAAAAATTAGTGAGCCCAGATCTTCTCCTTCTTATATTAAAAATAACAAATCACTTTTCAAAGCTTTTTAAATCACCTTTTTCAAAGCCTTCTCCAAATTTGCAATTTTTATTTTAACATTTCCCTTCTCTCCATTCTATTTTCGACTAAAAAACTAGTACCATTCTTAGCTTTCTAAACAAAACACCGAAAAGCTTTCATTGCATTCCTCCTCGTGGACACGACCCGTTAGCCCAAAGCTACACGGTAATTCCTTTCACTTTTATTTTTCAATCAACCAGCCTTATCTAGGTCAAGATTCAGTTGCTTAATTGCCCATAAGGCTCGATGCTCTAACTCAACAGGAAGGTGGCAAGCCTTTCTAAATACTAGACTATAAGAAGACATCCCTAGAATCATTTTAAAGGCGGTCCTTATGCCTATAAGGCATCTACTAATTTGGTGGACTAGTCCTTCCTATTTTGCTTCACAGTTTTCTCTAAGATAAGCTTAACTTGCATATTTGAGACTTCTACCTGCCCATTGGTTTGGGGATGGTAAAGTGTGGATAACTTGTGTGTTATGACATATTTTTGCATAAGAGCTTCAAAAGTTCTTATGCAAAAATATGAACCATTATCATTAATTATGGCACGAAGGGTTCAAAAGCGTGAAAAGATGTTTTCTTTCAAGAACTTGACAACAACTTTGTTGTTGTTTGTCTTGTAAGGGATGGCTTATACCCATTTGGATACGAAATCCACAGGCAACAAGATGTATTGGTGCCTAAATAAGTTAGGAAAGGGATACATAAACGTCAAAGAGTTCTACTTTTAGTATTGAGTTTAGGGGTATCATATTACGTTTTGAAATCCTTCCTATCATTTGGCATCATGTGCTTGTCTTGCAAAAGTCAAATGCATCTTTAAACAAAGTGGGCCAATAAAACCTACTTTGTAGAACTTTTTCGACAGTTTTTCGGGGACCAAAGTGTCCACCGCATGCAAATTCGTGTTATAAAATGCTAGAACGCTATTTACTTCCTCATCAGGAATACATCTCCCAATGATTTGATCAGAACAATATTTATAGAGACAAGGTTCTGTTGGCCCAAAGGCCATTAGCCCGAAGTTTTGATGATAACAAACCATATGTAGTTATGTTTTAATAAGTTTGTTTAAATGAGTTTCAGGTAAAAATCATAGGTTGCTTGACGGCTCCAACACAAGACTCACACATTTGGAAGCCGTGAAGATTTGGATCCCAGAGCCCTGCACAATAGAAGAGATCCAGGATCAAACAAGTTGAGAAGACTACTACAAGATTTGTATTTTTACATTTTCCATTTTAGTTAGGATTTATAGTCTATTTTGTCAAGACCGAGATGATAGAGGTTGATAACTTTAAGATTGTCACACACACACATTTGATATTGCTTCATGCTTACAAATAAAATTTTATTACAAAATTTCTTACCAAGTTTCGGAAAAACAAAGTTTGGAAAAATCAGTTTTTGGAAAAACAAGTTTTTGGAAAAACCGTTTTTGTTTAGAAAAAGAATTTTTAATAAAATAAAGTTCAAATCATTTTGGTGTTGATCTATGATCACACCCTGGTCTTTATAAGCCCTAGAACTCTGTTTTGTATATACCCATCTAAAGAATTTTATCAAAATTTTTATCTTCAAAAAGCCCTTTCAAAAACCTGACTTTCGGCCTAGTCCGGTCGACCGCTGGCAGAGCAGAATTGCTCTGTTAGTCGACCGAGTCGGTCGACCGACATGCACCATTGTGCATGTGTGCACATCGGTCGACCGACCGATCGACCGAGAGCAAGAGTAGTGCTCTCTATTTTTTCTCGGTCGACCGGACCGGTCGACCGACAGAGAGTACTCACTCTCTGTTTGGGACTTCGGTCGACCGTCTTGGTCAACCGCTTTCCCAACGGTCGGAAATCCGACCGTTGGCGGTCGACCGGCCCGGTCGACCGACAGCAGTCAGAATCTACTGACAGATTCCAACAGCTATTTTTCTAATTTGATTTTTGTTGGGATCTCCCCCAACGAATCTCTTGGCATTTTCAACCCAGTTTTCTTCCCCTATAAATAGAGGGAGAGTTCTACAACTAATATACAAGATTTACAAGATCAAAAGTTTTCAAAAGTTTAGCCTTTTCGCAAAAAGTTTTCATTGAGCCAAATTTTCAATCCTTTTTGCTTGAAGCCTTCCTCTACTTCTCTTCTAGATTTGTGCACTGCACAATCCTAAAAGTTTCATCTCCTCATCTTGGTTATAGGGTTGTGCAAGTGAGCTATTGTTTGTGGTCAAGTGTTGATCACCTTTTTCTTCATATTGAGAAGTTGTAGAGGTTACGGCCTCAGGCGAGGTAGTGAACTCCTAATTGGTGTTGCGGCACCGTGAGAGAGGACAAGTGTGTCCAAAGAGTTCTAGTGAGAACTTGTATTGATGATCCGGTGGGATCAAGCATAGTGAGAACTTGTATCTCTAAACTTTCTCTCTCTCCTTTACTTGCACTATTATTTATTTACTTCCTTGTAAGTTTTAATATTGTCATTGTTTATTGTTAATTAGTTTTAATCCACATTATTTGCCACTTAGTATAGCCATCACCTATTCACCCCCCTCTAGGTGATATCAGGTTCTTCCCAAATGAAATATCAGACTTGAGATAAGAACCGATATACATCTTATTTTGACCAATGATATGGGGTTTGGTTTGTGACTAAGTAGTTAACTATATCGGCAAACTATGATTCCCTAAAGGTAACTAAGAGTTGTTCATTGGAGAGGTTATCATTGACGGCAACTCCTTGGAAGCAGTGTTTGGCACACAAGAGAGGTGATCAGCGGTGACGTTTTCGACACCCTTTTTATCTCGAATTTCAAAATCAAACTATTAAAGGGGGAGGATCCAACGAATGAGTCGGGCCTTTCGTCCTTTTTAAGCATTAAGTATCGAAGTGTGAAATGGTTGGTGAATATGGTTATTTTTGTCCCAAGTAGGTATGGATCAAGTTTTTTCAATGTGAATACTACTGTAAAGAATTTCTTCTCGGTTGTAGAATAGTTCAATTGAGCATCATTAAGAGTCCTACTTGAATAGTAGATCACTTATTGCTTGTTTTCTATGCCTTATCCTAAGACAGAGCCTATGGCAAAATCAGAAGTGTTACACATGATCTCAAATGGTTTCGGCCAATCCAGGGCAGAAATTATGGGCGCAAAGATAAGTTCCATTTTGAGCTTTTCTCAGGCGTTAAGACATTCGTTATCAAAGATGAAAGCCACGTCTTTAGCTAAAAGGTTTGTTAAGGGTCTAGCAATTTTGTTAAAATCTTTGATGAACCTACGGTAGGAACCGGCATGTCCTAAGAAAGAACGGATGTCTTTCACACATTTGAGTATGGGAAGCTTAGCTATGACCTCTATCTTCGCCTTGTCCACTGAAAATCACCTAGAGGGGGGTGAATAGGTGATAATGCTAATCAATGCACAATTTAAAAATATGATGCAACAATCTCCCAAAACAAGACTAAGAGCCGAATGCCTCGTGAAGGGTTCTGAACTCCTTCCTCCTGATTCCTCGTAAATATGAGTTGGAGGTGCGCAATGCAACCTTGTTGTATGGGACAATGATTGACAAGATGAATGGTAACAAGTGAATATGGCAATGACAAACAAAAGCAAGCAACAAAAGCAATGAAAGTAGTGCAAGAACAAGGAAAGTAAACCAAACGCAAACACCAAGATTTGTTATCGAGGTTCGAGCACCCAGCTCTACTTCCCCGCCTTCCCCAGAAGGATTCCAACCACTTCCACTATCACAAAGATGTCACAAATACACCGGAGTACCCAACTCCACAATCTCAAGTACAAGTTCTCTCTTGGTAGTCAAAAGACCACAAACTTTCTCTTTCAAAATTCTCTTCCCTTACAAAGGTCCTTAGAGAACAATGAGTAGGAATGAAGCTCTAGTGTGCAAAGAGAAAAGAAAATGAAATCAGAGAATTCTTGAAAACACTTCAGAAAATGAGAGAGAATTTCAGCACAAAAACCAAGAAACCAAGCTCTTTTGAATGCCTTAAACTTTTGAATTTTTCTTGTAATAATTAGATGAACCAATCTCTCCCCAAACACCCATATTTATAGGAGAGGGCTAGGGTTAGAAGATAAAACATTTTTAAGGCTAATCAGAATGTATTAAACCCAAAACAGGTCATTTAAACTCACTTAAGTGAGAAAAAGACAAAAATAAACAGCTCACAAAAAATGCCCGTTACTGTTCAAACGGCTCTGTCGGTCGACCGCAAGTTCAAATATATGACCGTTGCAGGCCAGGGTCGACCGCCCGGTCGACCCATTTTAACCGAGAGCAGACTGAGCTACAGTCGGTCGACTGCACGGTCGACCGGCAGACATGCACACGGATACGTGCACCTGCCAGTTCCACGTCGACTGGGACGGTCGACCGGTCAAACCTGACATAGAATCAGTCGACCGGTCGGTCGACCGGAACAGGTTAAAAATCAGTTTTTGGAAAGAATATAAAGGAGATTTTGATTTTGACAAAAATACTTTTGAACATATATTAGTATAAAACATAAAGATATAAATGTAGACAAAATCTTGTATACAAAATATTTTTGTATAAAATATTAGAAAACGTTTTGGAATAAACTTGTGCGCAAAAACGTGTGTGATAGAGCTTCAAACCTATCCACTATTCTTTAACAAACTATAAAACAAAAAAAATACAATGATTAAATACTTTTTGAGCAATCTTCAAGTCTTTGAGCCATCCAATGCCTTGCTAGTGCCTTCTCTTCTATGATCCTTCCTTGATTGTGCAATTTGCCTTCCTTGCTATGTGAAACTTAGAAGTTCTTGCAAAAGCTAAGCCAATGGTCTCCAAACATGGTACAAAACCTGAAACTTATCTTGAACAAATTCATTAGTACCAAATAGCTCTTATTTGGTTTGTCATCATCAAAACACAAAACAAGAGAGTGTAACCTCTTAGGCCAACAATCTCTCCCTTTTTGATGATGACAAAACAAATAGGCTATAGACAAAAATATGGGGGAGGAGAAGACTCCCCCTCAAATTATGCTATATGAAAAACACAAGAATTTATTAAAAACACAAAAACATACTCTTGATGCCAATTGAAACCAAATTGAAACAATACCAAGAAAACACAAAATACAAGAGTTCTCAAATTCATAAAACACAAGACTCATAACAAAAACTCATAAAACCAAAACATATAAATTCATATGGAACCAAGACCAAATGAACTTATTTTTGTCCCATGTAAACTTATTCTCCCCCTTTTTGGCATACATCAAAAAGGGTTATGAAAAAACATGTTTATTCAATAACACAAACATTAAGTTCTCCACAAATAAACGAAAATCTAGCAAAATCAAGTGGTTTAGTGAAAATATCGGCTAGTTGTAAATCCGTGGAAACATAATCAATATCTATATCTCCTTTCTCAAAATGATCTCTAAGAAAGTGATATCTAATCTCAATGTGCTTGGTCTTACTATGTTGATTTGCATTCTTAGTCATGTGTATAGTACTAATATTATCACAAAATATTTTATATGATCAAAATGCAAATCAAAATCAAGGAGAGTATGTTTCATCCAAAGGACTTGTGCACAACAAGCCCCCGCGGCAACATACTCCGCCTCGGCGGTTGAGAGTGCTACGGAATTTTGTTTCCTAGAGGACCATGAAACAAGACAATTACCAAGAAATTGACATGTCCCACTAGTACTCTTTCTATCTACTCTACAACCCGCATAGTCGGCATCTGAATAACTCGTCATTGAGAAATCTCCGGTTTTCGGATACCATAGACCCATCCCAATAGTGCCCTTAATATAACGAATAATGCGTTTTACCGCAATAAGATGGGACTCTTTAGGACACGATTGAAATCTAGCACAAAGACACACACTAAACATGATATCCGGCCTACTTGCCGTTAAATATAAAAGACTTCCTATCATGCTTCTATATAATTTAATATCAACATTTTTACCTTGGTCATCTTTATCAAGCTTGGTTGTAGTTGCCATGGGAGTGTTGCAAGTCTTTGAGCCTTCAAGTCCAAACTTCTTTACGAGTTCCTTTGCGTACTTGGCTTGACTTATGAACGTCCCGTTTTGCAATTGCTTGATTTGGAGTCCAAGGAAGAAATTGAGCTCACCCATTGAAGACATTTCAAACTCAAGTCGCATTACCTTTTCAAAATCCTTGCACAAAAGCTCATTAGTAGAACCAAAAATTATATCATCAACATAAATTTGCACAATTAATATATCATTATCAACATGCTTAGTGAATAGAGTAGTGTCTACTTTGCCTTTAATAAAATCATTTGAAATAAGAAAACTAGAAAGCCTTTCATACCAAGCTCTAGGAGCTTGTTTCAATCCATATAAAGCTTTATCAAGTTTAAAAACAAAATCGGGATGAACATGATCAACAAAACTGGGAGGTTGAGAAACATAAACTTCTTCATTAATAAAACCATTCAAAAATGCACTTTTCACATCCATTTGAAAAAGTTTAAAATTTTTGAAAGATGCAAAAGCTAGTGTCATCCGTATGGCTTCAAGCCGTGCTACGGGTGCAAAGGTCTCCTCAAAGTCAATTCCTTCAACTTGAGTGTAACCTTGGGCCACTAACCTAGCTTTATTCCTAATGACATTTCCGGACTCATCCATCTTGTTTCTAAAGATCCACTTAGTACCAATTATTGGTCTATCGTGGGGTTTAGGAACAAGGTGCCAAACTTGGTTGCGCTCAAATTGATTGAGTTCCTCTTGCATGGCAAGCAACCAATATGGGTCCGTCTCGGCTTCGAGAATGCCTTTGGGTTCAAAATGAGAAATGAAAGCAAAGTTACCACATAGGTCATGGAGTTTGGAGCGCGTTGTGACTCCTTTAGATGCATCACCCAAGATGAGCTCCTTAGGATGATTTGTAGCGTATCTCCAAGCTTTAGGAAGCGGTTGAGAGCTTTCCTCTTTATCCTCTTGAACATCACCAATAGATTCTTGCTTTTCTTCTTGAGTAGGTGAGTCCTTCAAGGATAGTCTCTCCATGTCTTCACCTAATGGTTCAATCTCTACAACATTCTCAACAACCACATTAGATTCTTCAAACTTAACATGCATGGTTTCTTCAATAGTAAGTGAAGATCTATTAAAAACTCTATATGCTTTGCTAGTAGAAGAATATCCAACAAAGATAGCTTCATAAGCCTTAGCATCAAACTTACCCAAATTCTCCTTAGTATTTAAAACAAAACACTTGCATCCAAAAACTTTGAAATAAGCAACATTAGGTTTTCTAGAGTGATACATTTCAAAAGATGTTTTGGAAGAATTTTTACACAAATAAATACGGTTAGATATATAGCATGCGGTGTTTACGGCCTCGGCCCATAAATATTGAGGGAGGTCGTATTCACTTATCATTGTCCTAGCCATCTCTTGAAGTGTTCTATTTTTCCTTTCTACAACTCCATTTTGTTGTGGAGTTCTAGGACAAGACATTTCATGCTTAATTCCCTTTTCATCACAATAAGTCATGAAGAGTTGGTTTACAAACTCACCACCTCTATCACTCCTTATTTTCAAAATCGGAAAACCTTTTTCTTTTTCAATCCTTTTTCGAAAAATCTTAAAATGAGAAAAGGTTTGATCTTTGTGTTCCAAAAAGAAAACCCAAGTGAAACGGGAAAAATCATCAACCAAAACATATGCATATCTACTACCATTTAAACTCTTAGTTTTAGTAGGTCCAAAAAGATCCATATGAATTAATTCTAAAGGCCTAGTTGATATGATATCCTTGATTGGTTTGAAGGAAGACTTGGTTTGTTTCCCAAGTTGGTACGCACCACAAATGCGGTCTTTCTCAAACTTCAAGCAATGAATACCCTTCACCAATTCCTTTGAATTAATCCTAGAAAGATGTTCAAAAGAAGCATGTCCTAATCTTCTATGCCAAAGCCAAGAATTTTCATCAAAAGCATTCAAGCATTTAGTAGAACATCAATGTTAAGCATGTCAATGATATAAACATTATCATCACGAAAACCGGTGAGAATACACATTTATTTTAATATCAAAAATCTTGCAAGAACAATCATCAAAAACAACTTTAAGTCCACGATCAAAAAATTGACTAATGCTAAGCAAATTATGTTTCAAACCTTCAACTAAAACAACATTCTCAATAATAGGAGATGCACCAATTTGAATGTTACCTATACCGATGATAGTCCCTTTGGAGTCATCCCCGAAGGTGACGGAGCCACCTTCCATGTACCTTGATAGGGTTGTAAAGTTGTTGATATCCCACGTCATGTGTCTTGAACAACCACTATCAAGGTACCACCGCTCCCTACGTCTTGGAGCCTTGGTGTGTGCCTACATCAAACAATTTAGGACTTGATTTTGGTACCCACATTTTCTTGGGTCCTTGAGGGTTAGAGCCATGAACCCAAACAAGATTATTGGATCTATTGAATTGATCATAACAAAACTTAGCTAAATGTCCATTTTTACCACAATATGTGCATCTATATACTCTACCATATTTAAAAGCATAGTGAGTGTGTGATTTGTGAGCATGGGAGTTGTGAGCATGAAAAGATTTAGCATGAGAAGTGTTATGTGTAGTGTGAGCATGAGGGGTGTGCTTTTTAGAAAATTTTTCTTCAAGTTTCTTAGTGTTAAAAGCACAATCTTTCAAAACTTTTTCAAAATCAACCATTTTAGTTTTTAAAGAGGAAATTTCTTTTTCATCAACAATAGGAGATTTTCCCTTACAAGAAACCTTGTAGGCATTAAACTCATTTTGAATAGAAATGAGATTAGAAGAAATGTCATCCTTTTCTTTAGAAACCATAGCAAGTTGATTTTTGAGAAAAGCAACTTCTTTTTGCAATTTAAAGCATTCAATTTTCTTGTTATCATAAGTTTCAGAAAGTTCAACAAAAGCATGTACAAGAACTTCCTTACTTAATTCATCATCTTCATCATCAAGGGGTTGAGGGGTTACCTTAGGTGTGTTTGCCATGAAACACATATTTGCTACATCCGCCTCTTCCTCGGACTCGCTTTCCGAATCCCAAGTTGCCTTATACGCTTTCTTTTCTTCCGATTTCTTTGGCTTGAAGGAGGAGGTCATCTTCTTCTTGAACTCCGGGCAATCTGCCATGATGTGTCCGGGCTTTCGGCAATTGTAGCATATAATTTTCCTCTCCTCTTTGCCTTCAAATTTTCTCTGGAAGTTGAGCTTGTTCCTCCGGTACATCCTTTTGACATTTCGCACAAGGAGGGAGAGCTCCTCATCTTCTTCTTCATCTTCTTCATCGTCTTCAAGAGTGGATGAAGACTTGAAAGTTATGGATTTCTTCTTTGTTGGAGCGGCCTCTTCTCTTGCTTTCTTCTCCATCTCATGGGTCTTTAGGTTCCCAATGAGACTAATGATGTCCATCTCATCTTTGTCGTTCAATTCCTTCAAGGTGGTGGCCTTTATCTCCCAAGATGGAGGAAGAGCCCGAATCACTTTGCGCACCTTTTGATCGTTGGAGATGACGTCACCTAAGGAAGAAAGATCATTGGTGATTTTAGTGAATCTAGTAATCATACAATCAATAGATTCATCATCAAGCATTTTAAATGATTCATATTGAGACCTCAAGAGATCTATCTTAGCTCTCTTGACTTGTGAAGTCCCTTCATGTGTGACCAATAAGTGTTGCCAAATCTCATAGGCGGATTGGCAATGAATTACCCGTGTAAGGTCATCCTCATTCAAGGCGGTTAAAAGGGAGTTTTGGGCCTTAGAGTTAGCCTCCTATTCTCTAAAGTTGAAGTCGGTCCATGTGCTCTCATCACTATTGGGTGCTACATAGGGTTTGGTCAAGGACTTAGCCACTAAACTACCTAATGATTGCAAAAAGATAGTCATCCTAACCTTCCAAATAGGGAAGTTGAGTCCATCAAATTTAGGTGGGGATTTAATGTTATCGGCCATGTTTACTAGTGATGAATGAATGAAATGAGAAATATTGATTAGCAAATTTTAAGGATCTCTCTATGGATGTTAAGCTAAAACCTAGAGTCCAAGCTCTGATACCAATTGAAAATCACCTAGAGGGGGGGTGAATAGGTGATAATGCTAATCAATGCACAATTTAAAAATATGATGCAACAATCTCCCAAAACAAGACTAAGAGCCGAATGCCCCATGAAGGGTTCTGAACTCCTTCCTCCTGATTCCTCGTAAATATGAGTTGGAGGTGCGCAATGCAACCTTATTGTGTGGGACAATGATTGACAAGATGAATGGTAACAAGTGAATATGGCAATGACAAACAAAAGCAAGCAACAAAAGTAATGAAAGTAGTGCAAGAACAAGGAAAGTAAACCAAACGCAAACACCAAGATTTGTTATTGAGGTTCGAGCACCCAGCTCTACTTCCCCGCCTTCCCCAGAAGGATTCCAACCACTTCCACTATCACAAAGATGTCACAAATACACCGGAGTACCCAACTCCACAATCTCAAGTACAAGTTCTCTCTTGGTAGTCAAAAGACCACAAACTTTCTCTTTCAAAATTCTCTTCCCTTACAAAGGTCCTTAGAGAACAATGAGTAGGAATGAAGCTCTAGTGTGCAAAGAGAAAAGAAAATTAATTCAGAGAATTCTTGAAAACACTTCAGAAAATGAGAGAGAATTTCAGCACAAAAACCAAGAAACCAAGCTCTTTTGAATGCCTTAAACTTTTGAATTTTTCTTGTAATAATTAGATGAACCAATCTCTCCCCAAACACCCCTATTTATAGGAGAGGGCTAGGGTTAGAAGATAAAACATTTTTAAGGCTAATCAGAATGTATTAAACCCAAAACAGGTCATTTAAACTCACTTAAGTGAGAAAAAGACAAAAATAAACAGCTCAGAAAAAAATGTCCGTTACTGTTCAAACGGCTCTGTCGGTCGACCGGTCGGTCGACCGCAAGTTCAAATATATGACCGTTGCAGGCCAGCGGTCGACCGCCCGGTCGACCCATTTTAACCGAGAGCAGACTGAGGTACAGTCGGTCGACTGCACGGTCGACCGGCAGACATGCACACGGATACGTGCACCTGCCAGTTCCACGGTCGACTGGGACGGTCGACCGGTTAAACCTGACATAGAATCAGTCGACCGGTCGGTCGACCGGAACAGGTTAAAAATCAGTTTTTGGAAAGAATATAAAGGAGATTTTGATTTTGACAAAAATACTTTTGAACATAGATTAGTATAAAACATAAAGATATAAATGTAGACAAAATCTTGTATACAAAATATTTTTGTATAAAATATTAGAAAACGTTTTGGAATAATCTTGTGCGCAAAAACGTGTGTGATAGAGCTTCAAACCTATCCACTATTCTTTAACAAACTATAAAACAAAAAAATACAATGATTAAATACTTTTTGAGCAATCTTCAAGTCTTTGAGCCATCCAATGCCTTGCTAGTGCCTTCTCTTCTATGATCCTTCCTTGATTGTGCAATTTGTCTTCCTTGCTATGTGAAACTTAGAAGTTCTTGCAAAAGCTAAGCCAATGGTCTCCAAACATAGTACAAAACCTGAAACTTATCTTGAACAAATTCATTAGTACCAAATAGCTCTTATTTGGTTTGTCATCATCAAAACACAAAACAAGAGAGTGTAACCTCTTGGGCCAACATCCACTTCAATCCTTTTCCTAGAGATCTCATGACCTTGGACAATACTATGTTGTACCATAAAGTGGCACCTTTCCCAATTTAAAGTCAAATTATTTTCTGTGCAACGTTTGACCAAAAGTTCTAGATGATGGAGACATTGGTCGAAAGAGTCTCCATAGACGAAGAAATCGTCCATGAAGATCTCTAAGAAATGTTCGACCATGTCGGAGAATAAGCTTAACATACAACATTGAAATATCACAGGGGCGTTGCATAAACAGAAAGGTATTCGGTGATAAGCAAAAGTCCCAAATGGACACGTAAATATTGTTTTCGCTTGGTCATCCGGGGCTATGGGGATTTGGTTATAATCCAAGTAACTGTCCCAGAAACAGTAATACTCATGGCCCACTAATTGTTCAAACATTTGGTCGATAAACGGAAGAGGAAAATGGTCTTTGCGAGTGGCAACATTTAACTTACGATAGTCAATGCAAACTCAAATCTTTGTAGGGAGTCTTATTTGAACTAACTCTTATTTGTCATGCTCTGCCACGGTAAAATTAGATTTCTTAGGTACCGTGTGGACTGAGCTGACCCATTGGCTATCAAAAATGAGATAAATTATCCCATTATCTAAAAGTTTCACTATTTCAGCTCGTACAGCTTCTTGCACGATAGGGTTTAACCTAAACTGCGGTTCCCTCTTTGATTTCATCACTTCATTTAGATGGATTCTGTGTTGAACTATAGTTGGACTTAATCCCTTTATATCGGTCATCGTTCAACCAATGGCTTCCATATGTTTTCTAAAGATTGTCATAAAGTCTTTCTCTTACCTGTTAGTTAAGTTGAATGCAACTATAACTTGTAGAGTCTCTTGTTCACCTAGGTAGGCATACTTGAGATGTTTGGGCAAGATTTTTAGATTTAAGGAGGGGATGAGCCGGTAAGTGGAGGAGTAAGACTTATTGGCTCCTGATCTAATAAACTTGGGCTTGATGCCCACTCAATCGTAGAATTGACTATCTCGTCAAGGTTAAAATCCTCAGATTCCAACTCGATATCGTACTTTGCTTCAGTTCTATCTCCTCTCTATGCTCACTAGTCACATTTCTGATGAGGTTGACGTCAAAGGGTTGACCGTCTATGTCGCAAGGGTGTTACTTAAGTTGAAACATTTACTTAGTCATATCTCTAAAGTCAATCTCATGGATCCGTTTCTACAATTTCTAATTGTATTAGCAGTCATGAGGAACGGACATCCCAGGATGATGGGAATTTGGGACTTAGGATTAGACACGAGTTGTGTCTCTAGAGTAATAAAATCCACTAGGTAAATGAATTCTCCTACACGGATAAAGACATCGTTGATTTCTCCCTTTGGAACCTTAATTGATCGGTTAGTTAACTAGATCGTAACTTGAGTTAGGCTTAGTTTGCCCAACCTAAGTTGTTGATATACAGAGAAGGAAAGCAAATTAATGCTTGCTCCCAAATCAAGAAGTGCTCTACTAATTTCGGCTTGACCTATTGTGCAAGAAAGTGTGAGACAACCAGGATCTTTGTGCTTGACTAGGATCTGATTAGACAATAACTCACTAATGTTAGTAGCTAGAAAAATCTTTTTGGGCACATTTGTATTTCTTTTTTTGGTACGCAAGTCCTTAAGGAATTTGGCATAACTAGAGACTTGTTAGATTGCATCAAGAGGTTGTATATTAAGTCTAACTTGATTGAACAGCTCAAGTATTTTCTCCATATATGCATTATTATTATTTCTAAGCCTATTGAGAAATGGGGCTATAGGTTGATGCACTTGTTTGGCTGACTTATCAACTTCAGTTTCTTTAGAGTTTTGTGGAGGTGAAGTGGAACTAGATTGAGTGGATTTTGAGCTGGGTCTAATGGCATGGATACTTGATTGTCAACTTATTTTCCTGACCTCAACATATGAACCAAGTACACTGGTTTGGACCTTGAGCCTCATTGGGTTGCCCAGGATTTCTAGGGTTTGGCAATGGTTGACTTGGTATTCTCTTTTGTCTTTTACTAATTGAATTAGGTTGTTGACTCAATTACATCTCTATCTTAGTCATGACTTGAGCTAGTGTTTCTTGGCTTTTAACTAGAGTGTCCAATTTCTTACTATATTTGAGAGTCTTGTTTCCATATGTGAATTTTGGAAAAAGGAGGAGGACTTTGGTTAGGAAAATTTTGTTGATAAGGAGATTGTTAAAAATTGTTGGAGAATTTGGGTTTTGCTTGATCATTGTTGTTTGGGCCCCATGAAAAATTTGGGTGATTTCTCCAACCGAGATTATAGGTGGATGAATATGGAATGTTCGCGGGCCTTGTGAAAGCTGCATTCATATTTTCTGGCAACATTTGATGAGCTAAAAAGACGGGACATTCCTCGAACACGTAGTTCATGGCCTGACAGTAAGTACAGCCTGCCGAAGTGTTAGGCCGACTTGGTTCACCGAGACTGGTAAAAAACACCTGAGGGGGTGAATAAGTGTTCTTCTAATTAAATGCACTTTTAAAACTAGTTAAGATGTATTAAGCAAGCGATCACTCAAAATAAGAATTGAAAGCTGAATTCCCGGTGAAGGGCTCAGAACTTCTCCTCTTTGATTCTTCTAGATAATGAGTTGAGGTACTTGGCTGCTTCCTTATTGATATGAATATAGACCAAAAATGCAAGAAGATGGAATGAAAGTTATAATGAAAAGCAAGACAAATAATATCACAAGTATATAAATATAAAGCAATAAGGAGCAAGATAAAATCAAACGCAAACACAAGAGAATTTGTTTCAAGGTTCGAGCCATTGCTCTACGTCTCCGCTTCACCACTATGAGGATTTTCACTATATCCACTAAGGAAACTTTCACAAAGGAACCTTACACCAAAGAGATTACAACTTGGTCTACTCAAGACTAGAGTACCCAACTCCGGCAACTCTATCCTCCACACAGGAGGAACCACAAGCCAGTAGATTATAAGGCACTTGGTGATCTAGTATGACTACAAACACTGTCTTACAACTTCTTAAAGAGTGAAATATGAATTGAGACTTAAGAAACTAAGTGAGAGAAGAAATTCAGTTAAAGAGATTTAAAAGACTCAAAACCAACTGAAAAAGCTTTAGAAAAGGAAGAACTTTAAAAAACAAAGCTATAAAACACTTCTCTCTTGAAAACTTTGATATTTTTCTTGTTGAAAACTAAAACGCATGACCTCTATTTATAGGCAAAGGATGATAACATTCTTAAGTCATACCAGGTCATTTGGGGTGAGTTTAGCCACTTGGAAGCCAAAAATAACCGTTGGAACTCACTAAAAACTAAACAGATTCAAAAACTAGCCGTTACGCCAATCTAGACGCATGTCGGTCGACTAGCCGGTTGACCGCCACGTCACCCAGAAAAGAGCCGTTGGATCTAATCAAACCGGGCGATCGACCACTAGTAATATAAGAAAAGTTAATTTTGAATTATCGGTCAACCACCCGGACGACCGACACAAATAGAGAGTAAGGGATTTTCAATCTGTCGATCGCAAGGGCTAACGGTTGACCGGTCAGTCGACCGACAAATGTACACAAACGTGCACGCCCTTGGCCAAAGGCCCGGTCGACCGGGCGGCCGACGTTAAGGCCTGTAATGCACAACGGTCAGATTTTTGAACTTTAAATAATTTTTAAAATATGTTGTATTGGTTTGATGGTTATGTAGCATAGTATAGGGGAGAAAATACATGTTCTAAACTTGATATAAAAATTTGAAAAAATTATGAAACATGTATTGATACCAAACATGCAACAAAATCAACATGTATTAATACCCAAAACTTGTATATTTGAAAACGTGTATTTTTGTATGTGTAATTTCTTTTGCACTTCTATCACATTCTACTCTTTAACATACTAAAATCTTATAAGGTCTAGGTGACTACAAGATCTTCAATCGGGCTTCTCCATTTGCATCATTTGAGTGTACTGAGTTCTGATCCCATATTTGAGTCTTCTTGATTCTACAACACCTTCCTTTTGACGAAGAACCTCCTTGAATTTTCAGAATCCTGAAATAATCTTAACCACTTGAACTTGATTAGTACAAATAACCACATAAGTTTTTTTATCATCAAACTATAAAACTGGGTGATTGTTGTTGGCCCAAAGGCCCATCGCTCTAGTTTTGACGATGATTAACTCATGTTGTTATAGTTCTAATGATCTTGTGTTTATTTAGTCTCAGATATTTGATTAAGATCTTAGTAGGTGCTTAGCTTCAACAAAGAAGTTTTTGGGAGCTAACACATGTAGATTCAAGAGCTCGCGCGTCAAGATCGCATCTAGCACTTGGTTGGAGTCAAGCTCTTTGGATCGTGTTTGGATCGGGTCGTCTTGAAGATGAGGATCGACAAGAAGACTTTGGCTTGTATAGTTTGTGTTTAGATCTTATGTAAAGATAGATAGTATTGATATGCTCAAGTTCACACACACACAAGTTTAATATGCTTGGTTTTCGGTTTAACTAGCTTTGGTTTTCGAATAGATATACATGCGGTTTTCATGAATAGATAGAATCAAAACAAGTTTACATGGTATAATGTATATTGAATTTTATTTATATACATCTGTGCTTTACATATTTAGAAAAACTTATTTTGAGGATTCTATTCATGTGTTTTAGAGTTTTGTATTTAACAAAACTTATTTTTGGACTTCATGTCAAAAATATAGATATATGTATTACATGTATATTGAGTTCTATCCACATATAATATGCTTCAAAAGAGTGTTAATTATCTTATTTTTGTATTTATACAAGATTAAAAAAACGGGTTTCCATTTCAACGTTGATTTTTGGAAAATACCGTTTTTGTTTTAAGGCAAATATTTTATATCACAAAAATGATTCAAATAGTTTGTAATATGAGTTAATTTTTTATCACACATATTTGGTATTCAAAGATCTTACAAGAACTTATTTTTGTGAAATTTATGAGTATTTATAGGATTTTATTTGATTTAAATTAACCAAGTTTTAAGTCCCAGAATGTCAGCCAGACTATACTGGCGGTAGACCGGACCAGTATTCGGTCGACCGGACTGGTCGACTGATGTGCACGAGATGTGCACAAAGGCCAGCCTAGAAAGCTGGTCGACCGCGCAGTCAACCGACTGAAAGCACCCAGCTCTCGGGTGTGGCCGACCGGGCGGTCGACTAATAGGCTTGCCCCGTCGACTGGGCGGTCGACCGGAGGCACAACGGTCAGAAATATGACCGTTGCGCAGGTCGACCGGGCGGTCAACCGGAAGGGCATTTCTGTCCTTTTTGCCTGCCAACGGGGCTATAAATAAGCCATCTCTTCAGCTGATTTCACAAAGAATTTTTAGAGCTTCTCTTCCCATCTTATAAGAGTTTTTCAGCAAGTTTAAAAGAGTTTTTGTGGTTAAAAAGATTTATTTTTATTTGTTTTAAAGTGTTAGATAAATAAAAAAAAAGAGAGTATTTGGGGATTGGTTTTTAATCTTTATTTCAATATCAATCTTGTGATTTTTTTCAAATGTCTTTCTTTGTTATTTTCATTTCTAATACTTTATTTTCTCACACTTAAGCTATCATCTCTATCCTATCAATAGGATCTTGTTTTTGTGAGGAAAATTAGATTGTGGTTTATTGAGACCACCAAGTGTTGTAATATCCTTTGCTTTAAGTTTGTGTTCATCCCTCTTGTGTAGAGGTGATTGAGATTGTAATTTGGATTTGTGGCTATACCTCTTGTGAAAAGGTGATTGTGGTTGGAGTTTGGCTTAGTGCCTCATCCCTCTAAGTGCAGAGGTGATTGTTGTTGTGCCTAACCTCTTGTGTAGAGTTGTTTTGTTGGAGAGAGGAGTTGTGTACTCCTAGTTTGTAATTACCAAATCCTCAGTGGAGGTTCCCTGTGTGGGGGTCCTGTGTGGACATATAATGGAAATCCTTCTGTGTGAAGGCGGGAACGTAGAGCAATGGCTCGAACCTCGAAACATATCTCGGTGTTTGCGATTGATCCGCTATCTCTAAACTCTCTCTTATATCTTATATTGCATCATATTGTTCATATCATATATGCTTGGTATTGATTATGTGCCATACTTGTGTTGAACCAAGAGAGCTTCATATAGCACCTCAACTCTTATTTAGAGGAATCTAGAGGGTTAGTCCAGAATCCTTCACCGAAAATTCGGCTACACTCCTTGGTTATACTTAGTGTGTTGCAATTAGTTTTTAATTTCACATCATTTGTCATTAGATTAGACATACACCTAGTCACCCCCCCTCTAGGTGTATTTTCAATTGGTATCAGAGCCTACGCTCCTGATATTAGGCTTAACCACCTAGGAGTGAGATCTTGGATTGCTAATCTAAATTTGCATTTGCACACATATTATTTATACACTCATGGATCACCTTGCCCCTCTTATATTTGATGTTTCTAACATCGAGATAAGGAAGCTTAAAATTAGTGCTTATTTAAAAGCCCTAGGTCTGCATGTCTATCTTGCCACTACCAAGAAAATTTATTTTGATAATGCCAAGTATTTTGAGGCTAATGCACAAGCCCTAGATGCACTAAAGCATTCACTTAGAAAAAAATATTTATCTATTGTTTCTCATTGTGATTCCGCTTTTGCAGTGTGAAACACATTGATATCTCCTAAGTTACAAACGACAAACATTATGGAGAAAGAATCTAGTAGAGATGAGTCCGACGATGCTTGCTACATGGTCCAAGAAATGACTCCCTTGAGATAAACTCGGACACTCAACTAGATGATAGTGCTAGTTCTTCAGGTGATGACATTATGGATGTCGATGCATTAAACGAAGAACTATTTATAGTTTGTAAAACTTACTTGAAAAATATAAAGTTTTGAAAAAGAAAAGTTTAAATTAAAAGAAGAAAATAAGGACTTATTTTCAAAACTTAATATGGCTTTGTAAGAGAGGGTTGAGATTTCAAGTGAAAGGGACTCATTGAAATCCCAACTCGACCTTATTTTAAAGGAAAATAAATTTTGAAAAATTAAATTGATTGTGATGATATTGTGAAGAAAAATAAAGTTTTATCTTCAAAACTTGAAATTATTTTAAAAGAGAACAGGTCTTTGAAAAATAAAATTGCCTTGATTTTAAAAGAATTGGATTTAGTTTCAAAAGAAAACACTTCTTTGAAAAATGATTTATCTTCTCATGGTTGCTATGCTCCTATAGCTTCACCATCTAGCGTTTCTATTGCATGCTCCACTTCTTCTTCTAGTGTTGAAAATGATATGATTATGTTAAAGAAGGATGTTGATTGCTTGGGTTCCACTTTGAACCAATGTGCTATGAATCACAAGAAATTGGAATCCATATTTCGCAAGAAACATGCACCTCATTTGCATGCACACCATACACGGCATATACATGCTCATCATGCTCACACACATGATTCTATGTATGCTCATGTGTACACTTGTACACATTGTGGACGTACGGGCCACCTAGCAAGTTTTGTTATGATAGATTAAATACTTCAAATTTTGTAAACAAATTTATTTGGGTTAGGAAAGGTGCTAACCCCAATGGACCCAATAAGATATGGGTGCCAAAATCTACCCCTATTGTATTTGATGTTGGTGTGGGCCTTCACTTTACGTGAGGGTATTGGTGTCATGATGGTGGATGCGTTCCGAGTTAAATGGTAACATTTTTGGAAGCATCACTTTCAAGGAAAGTTTGGTGGGAGGACCACCATGATTTGGAGATATAGAGATTAGCCCTAATGGTTTTGGTAACTATCTCTAACTCCTTATTTATATTTACATACTCTTATTGATTGACACTTAGCATGTTTTAGTTTTTCATGATTACTTTATTAAATGCCATGATAATTAGACTTGTGATATATATATGTAGTATTTGAGATACACCCATGTTTATATAGACCATTATTTTGTGTTCTCACTTTAGTTTGGCTATTGTGTATATTCTAACTCTAAAGCATGTGCATTTACCTTAATGATCATGTTTGTTTATGTTTTCGCACTTCATGCTTTTGATTACTTATTTAGATATAGTTTTCATTAAAACTTGTGTTTATACTTATACAACTAGTGAGCCACATTTGATTATTATATGTTTGTACTATGTTGCTCATTTGTGCCCATTAGATGTACTTGTATAGCCTATTTTTGATGATTCTTACATTTTAACTTGTATTCCCTATTTTTGTTCATGTTTTCATAAAAATGTATTTAACTTCATGTATATATTGTTTTTGTCTAAAACTTACAAATATACATGTATACCTTGAGTCACTTGCCTTCATGCAATTTTTATTATGGACTCAATTGTGTTTGGGATATGTATGTAAACTTTTTGTTTAGAAAAAACATACGTATACCTTGAAGTTTGTATTATTTCAATGAAAATTAAATTTTTATGATTTTCATAGGTTTTGATGTTTTAAGCTTTATTGCTTATTTTCATCAATATGCTTTTCACATGACTCTTGCACACTCACATTATTTGTATATACCCATGACTTTATTTTATGAGTACATTTATGAGCTTTATAGATTTCGAGAGTCAATTTTGTGTAAAACGCTTGTTTCATGAGATATATGATTTGGTTTGAATACTTATTGTTTTATTCCTTACTTGAAGGATTTCGTACTAGTTTTTCAAAAACTAGTTTCTTAATTATTCAAATGGTAGAGTTTTTCAAAACTATGATAAAATATTTTTAAATCATGATTTTTGAAAACCACTACCTTCCAATGGTGGTTGGATGGGCGACCATGCCTTGTATGCTTAAAATTAAAAATCTATTTAAACATGTGCATAAAAAGGAGGTAGCTAAAAGATATACATGATTTTAATGAATGCTTTATTTTTGTATACTCATATGTGTTTCTTATATATGTATGTTTCAAACTTCAATAGTATCAATTTCAATTGGTATAATCATTCCCATACATATATATGATTTGGTTATGTTTACAATATGTTTATGCTAAAGCTTGACTTAATTTCAAATGTTAATTGGTTCCATATACAAGCTTATGTATTATTTTCAATTGGTATTTCAATTGGTAATTTTTTTTAAATATACTTCATATTTTACCTTTCAATTGGTATCAAAAATTTACAATATATTTCAATTGTTATCAAAAATTTCTAAAGTATGAGATTTTTAATATGAAAAATTCATTTTGTATACTCATGATTTCTCTTGCTAAACTTGATTTAGTCCTTAATGTCAATTATTTTTCAATTGGTATATTATACAAGCTTATGCATGATTTTTATTGGCATTTCATAAAAGGGGAGAAAAATTCTTATTTTATCTTTCAATTGGTTTTACTTTTCAATTGGTATCTTACTACCAATCTTAATGATGAAAAAATTTTGCCTTCGTATATGCTTACATTTTCAATATTGGTATCAATAAGTTTAAATTGGCATTATTTTCAATTTGGTATCCTTATTGCTAAATGAATATAGTGTTTACCAAAAAAATTTGGTTGTTTCCATTGATTATGTTTATTATTTTCAATTGGTTCTTTCAATTGACTGTGTTTATTGGTATCAAACTTTTTGTTATGCTTATTGCTTATTTGGCTTCACCCGTTTGTTGATGAGTGACAAAAAGGGGGAGAAGAATTCAGGTTTATATATGTATGTTTTACATGTATTATGCATATATCTTGTTTTATTGGTATCTTGTTTTATTGATATTTTGAGCCTCATTGCATATCTTTATATGTTTATTGATTATATATGAGTTAAGGATGAGCTCCTATGAAGCTTAACTTTAATCCATACATTTTTAACTTCATGAGTTTTGTCATCATCAAAAAGGGGGAGATTGTTGGCCCAAAGGCCCATCGCTCTAGTTTTGATGATGATTAACTCATGTAGTTATAGTACTAATGATCTTGTGTTTATTTAGTCTCAGATATTTGATCAAGATCTTAGTAGGCGTTTAGCTTCAACAAAGGAGTTTTTGGGAGCTAACACATGTAGATTCAAGAGCTCGTGTGTCAAGATCGCATTTAACACTCGGTTAGAGTCAAGCTCTTTGGATTGTGTTTGAATCGGGTCATCTTGAAGATGAGGATCGATAAAAAGACTTCAGTTTGTATAGTTTGTATTTAGATCTTGTGTAAAGATAGATAGTATTGATATGCTCAAGTTCACGCACACACAAGTTTAATATGTTTAGTTTCGGTTTAACCGGTTTTGGTTTTCGAATAGATATAGATGTGGTTTTCATGATAGATAGAATCAAAATAAGTTTACATGGTTTAATGTATATTGGATTTAATCTATATACATCTGAGCTTTACATATTTGGAAAAACTTATTTTGAGGATTCTATTCATGTGTTTTAGAGTTTTGTATTTAGCAAAACTTATTTTTGGATTTCATGTCAAAAACATAGATATGTGTATTACATGTGTATTGGATTCTATACACATACAATATGCTTCAAAAGAGTATTAAATATCTTGTTTTTGTATTTATACAAGGTTGGGAAAATTAAATTTCCATTTCAAAGTCGGTTTTTAGAAAATACCGTTTTTGTTTTAGGCTAAATATTTATATCACAAAAATGGTTCAAATAGTTTGTAATATGAGTTGTTTTTGGTCACACATTACGAGAATTTATTTTTGTGAAATTTATGAGTTTTTATGGGATTTTATTTGATTTAAATTAACCAAGTTTTAAGTCCCAGAATTTTAGCCAGACTATACTGGCGGTCGACCGACCGGTCAACCGGACCAGTGGTCGGTCGACCAGACTGGTCGACCGATGTGCACGAGAAGTGCACAAAGGCCAACCTAGAAAGCCGGTCGACCGCGCGGTCGACCGGCTGAAAGCACCCAGCTCTTGGGTGCGGTCAACCGATAGGCTTGGCCCAGTCGACCGGAGGCACAACTGTCAGAAATATGACCGTTGCGTCGGTCGATCGGGCGGTCGACTGGAAGGGTATTTCTGTCCTTTCAGCTTGCCAACGGCTAGTTTTTGAGATTGCCTATAAATAAGCCATCCCTTGGGCTGATTTCACAAAGAATTTTTAGAGCTTCTCTTCCCATCTTATAAGAGTTTTTCAGTAAGTTTAAAAGAGTTTTTGTGGTTAAAAAGATTTATCTTTATTTGTTTTAAAATGTTGGAAAAATCAAAGAAAAGAGAGTATTTGGGGAATTGGTTTTTTATCTTTATTTCAATATCTATCTTATGATTTTCTCAAGTATTTTTCTTTATTATTTTTATTCCAAACACTTTGTTTTCTCACACTTGAGCTAACATCTCTATCCTATTAATAGGATCTTGTTTTTGCGAGGAAAATTTGTTTTGTGGTTTATTGAGCCACCAAGTGTTGTAATCTCCTTTGTTTTGAGTTTGTATTTATCCCTCTAGTGTAGAGGTGGTTGAGATTATGATTTGAGTTTGTGACTATCCCTCTTGTGAAGAGGTGATTGTGGTTGGAATTTGGCTTAGTGCCTCATCCCTCTAAGTGTAGAGGTGATTGTTGTTGCGTCTGACCTCTTGTGTAGAGGTTGTTTTATTGAAGAGAGGAGTTGTGTGCTCCTAGTTTATAATAGAAAATCCTCAGTGGAGGTTCCCTGTATGGGGGGTCCTGTGTAGACATATCGTGGAAATCCTTCTGTGTGAAGGCAGGGACGTAGAGCAATGGCTCGAACCTTGAAACATATCTCAGTGTTTGTGATTAATCCGCTATCTCTAAACTCTCTCTCTCTTATATCTTGCATTGTATCATATTATTCATATCATATATACTTGGTATTGATTGTGTGCCATACTCGTGTTGAACCAAGAGACCTCATATAACACCTCAACTCTTATTTAGAGGAATCTAGAGGAGTTAGTCCAGAGCCCTTCACCGGGAATTCGGTTACACTCTTTGGTTACACTTAGTGTGTTGCAATTAGTTTTTAATTTCGCATCATTTATCATTAGATTAGCCATACAGCTATTCACCCCCCCTCTAGGTGTATTTTCAATTGTAATCTTTGAAATCACCTAGAGGGGGGGTGAATAAGGGATAATGCTAATCAATGCATAAATTTAAAATGATATGATGCAACGATCACCCAAAATAAGACTAGAAGCCGAATACCCTGTGAAGGGCTCTGAACTCCTTTCTCGTGATTCCTCTAGATAAGAGTTTGAGGTGCGTAATACAATCTTGTTGTGTGAGTATTGATCGACAATATGGCAATGAATATGAAGCAAGTAAATATAGCAATTAATATAAAGCAAGTAAATGAAGCAAGTAAACCAATCGCAAACACTGAGATTTGTTTCGAGGTTCAAGCACCCAGCTCTACGTCCCCATCTTCACCCAGAAGGATTTTCCAACCACTATAACTTTCACAAAGAATTACAACCACACCGAGTACCCAACTCCTCAATCACACTCCTCTAGTCCAGAGGTAATGGAGCCACAAGTACAAGAATATCTTGGTGATCAAAAGACCACAAACCCTCTTTTGAAAACCTTTTTCCCTTTCAAAAACCCTAGAGAATAATGTGTAGGATTGAAGCTCAAGTTTTTTAAGTGAAAAAGAAAATAAAATTGAAGAGAGTTTTGAACCAAAAACTTCAGTAAAGAGAGAGAATTTTAAGCACAAAAACAGAGAACAAAAACTTCTTTTGAAAGCCTTAAACTTGAATACTTTTTGCAGAAGATTGTTGTGTTACCTCAACCCTAATCATCCCTATTTATAGGATAAAGGTAGGGATTAAAGAGTAAATTATTATAATAAATAATTAGGAAATATTTGACCCAAAACCAGCCCCCAAAATCGTTTAAAGATAAAACTCACGTTTAAAAACGTGTTTAAACAAGTAGCCTTAGGGCTGAAATCAAGCACACGGTCGACCGGCCAGTCGACTGGGTTTTCAAAAATTTTAGCCGTTGCCAGCCCACGGTCGACCGCCCGGTCGAACGAAACAAACAGAGACTAAGGTACTTTCAGTCGGCCGAAGGTCGGTCGACCGAAATGGGGTCCGGTCGACCGCCCTGTCGACCGGTAGACGTGCACACATGCACGCACCCAAACGGTCAGAAGCCCGGTCGACCGCCCGATCAACCGTCCTGACCTGAAACAGAGCCGGTCGACCGTCCGGTCGACCGCAACAGGCCAAAAATCAGTCTTTTGAAAAAGGTTTTGAAGATCTTGATAGTTTTCAAAGTAGTTTTGATCAAGACCTAGTATAATATATAAAATGGAGTTTGTAAGTAATAAAATATGTTTAAAAATATTTTGTATATAGGAGACATACCCTTAAAATAAATTATGTGCAAAATCTTGTGTGTAGGGAAAATTGAGCTTCAACACTATACACTATTCTTTAACACACTAAAAAATATAAAAACAGAGAAATGAAGTCTCTGAGCCGCGTTACACCAAGTTAGAGCCTTCTCTTCTATGAAACCGTCCTCTTTCGCCATTTGCCTTCAAGCATCATAATTCCTTGCAATAGCTTAGAAGGACCATCATGAATAGTACTAACCTGAAACTCATTCTAAACAACTTATTAGTACCATATAGCTTCTATATATTTTGTTATCATCAAAACTTAAACAAATTGTGAGTGTAACCTTTTGGGCCAACAATCTCCCCCTTTTTGATGATGACATAACATATATAGCTTATAACTCAAGATATCAAAGGGAGGTAAAAACTTCCCCTCAAATGATGCTATATTAAACAAGTATAAAACAAGTTTTCATGAGATAACAATAAAACCCCATCAATAAAATGAAAGCATCAATAAAACATTATCAATAAAACACCAAATCATGACACATATTTCTCCCCCTTTTTGTCATACATCAAAAAGGGATATATTAGCAATAAAACTTTCTTATTCAACAACACAAACATTAAGTTCACCACATATAAAAGAAAATCTATTATATCAAGTGGTTTAGTGAAAATATCGGCAAGTTGCAAATCGGAAGAAGCATAATCAATCTCAATATCACCTTTCTCAAAATGATCTCTAAGAAAGTGATATCTAATCTCAATGTGCTTGGTCTTACTATGTTGATTTGCATTCTTAGTCATATGTATAGTACTAGTATTATCACAAAATATTTTTATATGGTCATAATACAAATCATAATCAAGGAGAGTATGTTTCATCCAAAGAACTTATGCACAACAAGCCCCCGCCGCAACATACTCTGCCTCGACGGTTGAGAGGGCTACCGAATTTTGTTTCTTAGAAGACCAAGAAACAAGACAATTATCAAGAAATTGACATGTTCCACTAATACTCTTCTTATCCACTCTACAACCCGCATACTCGGCATCCGAAAAACTCGTCATTGAGAAATCTCCAATTTTCGGATACCAAAGACCCATTTCAATAGTGCCCTTAATATAACGAATAATGCGTTTTACCGCAATTAAATGAGATTCTTTGGGACACGATTGGAATCTAGCACAAAGACACACACTAAACATGATATTCGGCCTACTAGCCGTTAAATACAACAAACTATCAATCATGCTTCTATACAACTTAATATCAAGACACTTACCTTGGTCATCCTTATCAAGCTTGGTGGTGGTGGCCATGGGAGTGTTACAAATTTTTGAGTCTTCAAGCCCATATTTCTTGATGAGTTCCTTGGAGTACTTGGCTTGAAATATGAATATCCCATCACGCATTTGCTTGATTTGGAGTCCAAGAAAATAATTCAATTCACCCATTAATGACATCTCAAATTCATGTTGCATGCATTGTTCAAACTCCTTGCAAAGTAATTCATTAGTAGAACCAAAGATTATATCATCAATATATATTTGAACTATAAGAATGTCACTATCAACATGTTTAGTAAATAATATGGTGTCTACTTTGCCTTTAACAAAATCATTTGAAAGAAGAAAACTAGAAAGCCTTTCATACCAAGCTCTTGGAGCTTATTTTAAACCATACAATGCTTTATCAAGTTTGAAAATAAAATTAGGATGTTCATAATCCACAAAATCGGGAGGTTGTTCAACATAAACTTCCTCATTAATGAAACCATTTAAAAATGCACTTTTTACATCCATTTGAAAAAGTTTAAAATTTTTAAAAGATGCATAAGCTAGTGTGATCCGTATGGCTTCAAGCCGTGCTACGGGTGCAAAGGTCTCCTCAAAGTCGATTCCTTCAACTTGAGTGTAACCTTAGGCCACTAACCTAGCCTTATTCCTAATAATATTTCCTGACTCATCCAACTTGTTCCTAAAAATCCACTTAGTACCAATTATTGGTCTATCGTGGGGTCTAAGAACAAGGTGCCAAACTTGGTTGCGCTCAAATTGATTGAGCTCTTCCTGCATAGCTAGCAACCAATATGAGTCACCCTCAGCTTCGAGGATGTTTTTGGGTTCAAAATGAGATAAATGCATAATTACCACACAATTCATAGTGTTTGGAGCGACTGGTTACCCCTTTAGATACATCACCTATGATGAGATCTTTGGGATGATTTGAGGCGTATCTCCAATCTTTAGGAAGTGGTTGTGATTGTTCCACTTCATCCTTTTGAACTTCACCAATAGGTTCTTATTTTTCTTCTTGAATGGTGAGTCCTTCAAGGATATTTTCTCCATGTTCTCACCTAATGAGTCAATCTCTACAATACTCTCAATAAAAATATTAGATTCTTCAAATTTAACATGCATAGATTCTTTAATAGTATGAGAAGATTTATTGAATACTCTATAAGATTTGCTAGTATTAGAATATCTAACAAATATTGCTTCATAAGCCTTAGCATCAAATTTACCCAAATTATCTTTAGTATTCAAAACAAAACACTTGCATCCAAAAACTTTAAAGTACGAAACATTTGGTTTTCTTAAATGATAAATTCAAAAGAGGTTTTGAAAGTATTTTTACACAAATAAATACGATTTGATATGTAGCATGCGGTGTTTACGGCCTCGGCCCATAAATATTGAGGAAGACCATATTCACTTATCATAGTCCTAACCATTTCTTGAAGAGTTCTATTCTTCCTTTCTACTACTCCATTTTGTTGTGGAGTTATAGGACATGACATTTCATACTTAATTCCCTTTTCATCACAATAAGTCATGAAGAGTTTGTTAACAAACTCACCACCTCTATCACTTCTTATTTTTAAAATTGAAAATCCTTTTTCTTCTTCAACCCTTTTTCGAAAAATCTTAAAATGTAAAAAAGTTTGATCTTTGTGTTCCAAAAAGAAAACCCAAGTGAAACGAGAAAAATCATCAACTAAAACAAAAACATATCTACTTCCATTTAAGCTTTTAGTTTTAGTTGGTCCAAAAAGATCCATGTGAATCAATTCTAATGGCCTAGTTGACATGATATCCTTGATTGGTTTGAAAGAAGATTTGGTTTGTTTCCCAAGTTGGCACGCACCACAAATGTTGTCTTTTTCAAAGTTCAAGTAAGGAATACCCTTCACCAATTCCTTAGAATTAAATCTAGCAAGATGATCAAAAGATGCATGTCCTAATCTTCTATGCCGAAGCCATGAAATCTCATCAAAAGCATCAAGTATTTAGTAGAACAATCCAAATTAAGCATGTCAATAATATAGAAATTTTTTTCATGAAATCCAGTGAGAATACAATTTTGGTTTTACAATCAAAAATTTTGCAAGAAGATTCATTAAACACAACTTTGAGACCACGATCACAAAGTTGACTTATACTAAGCAAGTTATGTTTAAGCCCATCAACAAGAACAATATTTTCTATTAAAGGAGATGTATCAATCTTAATGTTACCTATACCGGTGATGATGCCCTTGGAGTCATCTCCGAAGGTGACGGTGCCACCTTCAACGTACCTTGATAGGGTTGTAAAATTATTGATGTCCCATGTCATATGCCTTGAACAACCACTATCAAGGTACCACCGCTCCTTACGTCTTGGTGCCTTGGTGTGTACCTACATCAAATAATTTAGGACTTGATTTTGGTACCCATATTTTCTTGGGTCCTAGAGAGTTAGTGTTTCGAACCCACACAAGATTATTTGTCCTATTTATATAATCATAAAAAATTTTGCCAAATGGCCATTCCGGCCACAATAAGTACATTTATAAATTCTACCATATTTAAAAGCATAATGAGCATGTGGCTTGTGAGCATGAATAGTTTTAACATGAGTGTCATTTGAAGTGTTGGCATGATGAGTATGTGAATTTTTGGCATGATTTGTTTTATCATTTTTAGCAAGTGGAGTGTGCATATGATTCTTTGAAAACATTTCTTTTAATTTATTAGTGTTAAAAGCACATTCTTTTAAAATATTTCCAAAATCATTGATTTTAATTTTTAACAAGGATAATTCATTTTCATCAATTTTTGAAAATTTAGCTTTACAAGCAACTTTATAAGCATCAAACTCTCTTTTTGTTGAAATAAGATTAGAAGAAAGTTCATCTTTTTCTTTTGAAGAAATTGCAAGTTGATTTTTAAGCATCTCAATTTTCTTTTTCAATTTTGAACACTCTACCTTTTTATCATCAAAACTTTCAGAAAGTTCAACAAAAGCATGTACTAACATTTCTCTACTTATTTTATTTTCATCATCAAGAGGTTGAGTAGTTACCTTGGGTGTGTTTGCCATGAAACACATATTTGTCGTGTCGACTTCATCTTCGGATTCACTTTCCGAATCCCAAGTAGCTTTGTATACCTTCTTTTCAACCGGCCTCTTTTGCTTCAAGGAGGAAGTCATCTTTTTCTTGAAATCGAGACAATCGGCCATGATGTGTCTGGGTTTCCAACAGTTGTAGCATATGATCCTTTTCTCCTCCTTCCCCTCCCATCGCTTTCTATAGTTGAGTTTATTCTTGCGGTACATTCTCTTTACATTTTCTCACAAGGAGAGATAGCTCTTCATCTTATTCTTCATCTTCTTCATTGTCGTAGATAGCAGAGGAAGACTTGAAAGCTATGAACTTTTCTTTTGAGGTACCACTTCTTCTCTTACCTTCTTCTCCATCTCATGAGTCTTTAGGTTTTCGATAAGACTTATAAGCTCCATTTCGTCTTTGTCATTCAACTCCTTCAAGATGGTAGCTTCGATTTCCTATGACGAAGGAAGTGCACGAATCACTTTACGCACCTCTTGGTCGTTGCTTATATCATCACCTAGAGAAGAAAGAGCATTTGTAATCTTAGTAAACTTGGTAATCATATCATCAATTGATTCTTCTTCTAGCATTTTAAAACTTTCATATTGGGAACGCAAGAGATCTATCTTAGCTTTCTTGACTTGTGATGTCCCCTCATGAGTGACCAATAAGTGTTGCCAAATCTCAAAGGCGATTTGAATGGATAACTCGTGTTAAGTCATCCTCATTCAAAGCTAAAAGTAGGGCATTTTGAGCCTTTGAATTAGCTTCATATTCCTTGAAGGTAAGTTCGGACCAAGTGTCCTCCTCACTTTCAGGTCTACTATAAGGCTTGGTCAAGGACTTAGAACTAAACTACCTAAGGATTGTAGAAAAATAGTCATCCTAACTTTCCATATGGGAAAGTTGAGTCCATCAAATTTGGGAGGGATCTTAATATTACCGGCTATCTTTACTAGTGTATGAAAGAAAATATGCAAATAGTGATTAGCAAATTTTAGGATCTCTCTAAGGAAGTGAAGCCAAAAACTAGAGTCCTACCTCTGATACCAATTGAAATCACCTAGAGGGGGTGAATAGGTGATAATGCTAATCAATGCATAAATTTAAAATGATATGGTGCAACGATCACTCAAAACAAGACTAGAAGCCGAATACCCTGTGAATGGCTCTGAACTCCTTCCTCGTGATTCCTCTAGATAAGAGTTTGAGGTGCGTAATACAATCTTGTTGTGTGAGTATTGATCGACAATATGGCAATGAATATGAAGCAAGTAAATATAGCAATGAATATAAAGCAAGTAAATGAAGCAAGTAAACCAATCGCAAATACCGAGATTTGTTTCGAGGTTCGAGCACCCAGCTCTACGTCCCCGCCTTCACTCAGAAGGATTTTCCAACCACTATAACTTTCACAAAGAATTATAACCACACTGGAGTACCCAACTCCTCAATCCACTCCTCTAGTCAAGAGGTAGTGGAGCCACAAGTACAAGAATATCTTGCTGATCAAAAGACCACAAACCCTCTTTTGAAAACCTTTTTCCTTACAAAAACCCTAGAGAATAATGTGTAGGATTGAAGCTCAAGTTTTGTAAGTAAAAAAGAAAATGAAATTGAAAAGAGTTTTGAGCCAAAAACTTCAGTAAAGAGAGAGAATTTTGAGCACAAAAATAGAGAAAAAAAACTTCATTTGAAAGCCTTAAACTTGAATACTTTTTGCAAAAGATTGTTGTGTTTACCTCAACCCTAATCATCCCTATTTATAGGATAAAGGTAGGGATTAAAGAGTAAACTATTATAATAAATAATTAGGAAATATTTGACCCAAAACTAGCCCTCAAGATCGTTTAGAGATAAAACTCACGTTTAAAAACGTGTTTAAACAAGTAGCCGTTAGGGCTGAAATCAAGCACATGGTCGACCGGCCAGTCGACCGGGTTTTCAAAAATTTTAGCCGTTACTAGCCCGGGCGGTCGACCGAAACAAACAGAGACTAAGGTACTTTCAGTCGGCCGAAGGTCGGTCGACCGAAATGGGGTCCGGTCGACCGCCCGGTCGACCGGGAGACGTGCACACATATACGCACCCAAACGATCAGAAGCCCGGTCGACCGCTCGGTCGACCGTCCTGACCTGAAACAGAGCCGGTCGACCGTCCGATCGACCGCAACAGGCCAAAAATCAGTCTTTTGAAAAAGGTTTTGAAGATCTTAATAGTTTTCAAAGTAGTTTTGATCAAGACTTGGTATAAAATATAAAATGGAGTTTGTAAGTAATAAAATATGTTTAAAAATATTTTGTATATAGGAGAGATACCCTTAAAATAATTCATGTGCAAAATCATGTGTGTGGGGAAAATTGAGCTTCAACATTATACACTATTCTTTAACACACTAAAAAATATAAAAACAGAGAACTGAAGTCTCTGAGCCGCGTTACACCAAGGTAGAGCCTTCTCTTCTATGAAAACGTGCTCTTTAGCCATTTGCTTTTAAGCATCATAATTCCTTGCAATAGCTTAGAAGGACCATCATGAATAGTGCTAACCTGAAGCTCATTCTAAACAACTTATTAATACCATATAACTCTATGTGTTTTGTTATCATCAAAACTTAAACAAATGGTGAGTGTAACCTTTTGGGCCAACAACCTTGGGCCAACAATCTCCCCCTTTTTGATGATGACAAAACATATGAGTTATTTAAGGGAAAAAACATGTGAAAGAGCTTGAAAAGCTCTCCCTCAAATTATGCTATCTATCAAGTACAAGAAAAGAAACATTATGACTTAAATTTAATTTGAGCAAGTTATACAATGTATATATAAAAAAATGAACTTTACAAATTATAACAATAAATGAACTTAAAAATCTTTTTACAAATCTTAATAATGTGCATAGTAAAGAATAATAACTCAAAATATTTCTCCCCCTTTTTGTCATGCATCTAAAAGGGTAAAGCCAGCAAAACATTTTAAAGAGTATTTGCAAAAACTTATGAATAATACATACATTTAATTCATCACAAATAGATGAAAATTTATTTTAATCTAGTAGTTTGGTAAAATATCCGCAAGTTGAAAATCGGTGGAAACATAGTCAATTTTAATATCTCCTTTTTTATAATGATCTCTAAGGAAGTGATATCAAATTTCTATATGTTTTGTCTTACTATGTTGATTTGAATTTTTAGTCATATGAATAGTAGTAGTATTATCACAAAATATCTTAATATCATAATGCAAATCATAGTCAAGGAGAGTATATTTCATCCAAAGGACTTGTGCCACAACGTACTCCGCCTCGGCAGTTGAGAAGGCTACAGAATTTTGTTTCTTAGACGACTATAAAACATAAGCAATTTCCTAGAAACTGACAAGTTCCACTTGTACTCTTCCTATCCACTCTACAACCAGCATAGTCAGTATCCAAAAACTCGTCATGAAAAATTGTCTGTTTTTTATATCACAAACCCATTTCAATAGTGTCCTTAAGATATCTAATAATACGTTGTCCCGCAATCAAATGGGATTCTTCAAGACAAGATCAAAATTTAGCGCATAGACAAACACTAAATATAATATCTGGCCTACTAGCCGTTAAATATAATAAACTACCAATCACGTTACGATAGAGTTTAATGTCTACATTTATACCTTGTTCATCCTTGTTAAGTTTTATTGTGGCAGCCATGGGAGTTTTGCTTGTCTTTACCCCTTCAAGTCCAAATTTCTTGATGAGTTCTTTCGTGTATTTGGCTTGATTTATAAAAATTTCATCACTCATTTACTTGATTTGGAGTCCAAGAAAGTAGTTTAGTTCGCCCATCATAGACACCTCAAATCCATATTTCATACATGATTTAAATCTTTACAAAATTTTTCATTAGTAGATCCAAATATAATACATCAACATATATTTGAACAATAAGAATATCATTATCAACATGCTTAGTAAATAAAGTGGTATCTATTTTTCCTTTAACAAAACCATTAGAAATAAGAAATGATGAAAGTCTTTCATACCAAGCTCTAGGAGCTTTTTTGAAACCATATAAAGCTTTATCTATTTTGAAAACAAAATCTGGATCTGTAGGATCAACAAACCCGGGAGGTTGTTCAACATACACCTCCTCCTCAATAAAACCATTTAAAATGCGCTTTTGATATCCATTTGAAAAAGTTTGAAATCTTTATAGGAGGCCAAAGCAAGTGTTATCCGTATGGCTTCAAGCCTCTTTATGGGTACAAAGGTTTCCTCAAAATCAATACCTTCTATTTGGGTGTAACCTTGGGCCATTAACCTAACTTTATTACTAACAATATTTTTTAACTCATCCAACTTGTTCCTAAAAATTCATTTAGTGTCAATTGTTGGTCTATCATGGGTCTAGGGACAAGACGCCAAAGTTGGTTGCGCTGAAATTAATTGAGCTCTTCTTGCATGGCAAGCAACTAATATTGTTGAAGCCTACAAGATTGAAAGATTTTGATGATGGATAACAAAGTAATACAGATGCATTTGGAGCTCTATCCAAGCATTTATACAGAGTTCTGATTGCTCAACCTCAGTTTAAGACTTTGGATATTTTTGTGTATTTTTAGAATTATTGTTAAAGACCTTGAGCACACACACAAATACCTATATAGTCGACTTGATCTCTAAGTATAGTCGACTAACTAATATCCTAGTCGACTTAATAATTTTCCCAGTCGACTAAGTCTTTCTACAAAAATATCCCAACTCTCTGTTTATTATCTGTCATCAGAATTAGTCGACTTCCCCTAAAGCCTAGTCGACTAACCCTTAAGATAGTCGACTAACCTTGTTTATCTAGTCGACTAAAAACAGTTTCTAAAAACTTGTTATCCGTATCAGTCTAAGTATAGTCGACTTGACCCCTTTATTAGTCAACTAACTTTGAAAAATTTTGTTCTTATAGTCGACTAACCTTCATACCTAGTCGACTAATAGCAGTTTCTAACTGTTGTGTAATTGGTGATTTCTGGTGTTTTATCTAACGTTTTAAATTTTAAATTTGAATTGATAACTTCCCTAACTGACTATAGATTTCATATATAAATAGGGATGTTGTCCTTGGATCAATTCACCAATTAAAAACTCAAGTTTTCTGCCCAAAAATTCTGTTCAAAATTCTGTCTTTCTGAAAACTTGCTTCCACTTTCTGTTTCTTCATCAATTCACATATAAGAGACCTTGTCCACAATCACATATAGATTCAAGGCTTATAGGATCAATTGTAATCATTCAAAGAGGAGCATTATATAAGGGCGTCTTCTTGGTGTAAAAAAGAAGTTGTATAAGATGTTTGTCTTCTTGGTATAAGAGGAGTTGTACACATTTGGCAAAGGGTGTTTTGTCAAGTGGTGTACAAGGTATTGGTTTTGGGTGTATCCAAATCACGAAAGAAAAATCTCAAGCGGATTGCTTGGGGACTGAACGTAGGTCACAAGGACAGAACCAGGATAAATCTCTTGTCTTTGCATTTGCATTTTTCTGAGTTTTATCCTGTGAATTTTTATTTCCTGCAAGCAGTTTTATTTAAAATTTTATAAACACTATTCACCCCCGCTCTAGTGTTTGTGTTGCTTGAATATAGATCCTACACTTGGTATCAGAGTAAGGATGGAAACGGAGTTCTCTTCATCACAATTTAAAGAAGGACATTCTACACAATGTCCACCGCTATTCGATAGATCCAACTATAATTATTGGAAGTGTAGAATGAAGATCTACTTGCAATCTCTCAACTACGAACTATGGAACATAGCAGAAGCACCATACACCAAGTCAACAACCAACTACACCGCTTGGAGTGATATCAAAAGAAGAATGCGAACCTTGATGTCAAAATGATGAATGCTTTATTCTGTGCCTTAACCAAAGAAGAATTCAACCGTGTGTCAACAGTCAATTCTGTAAATCAAATATGGCACACTCTACAGGTAACACATGAAGGTACAAATAAGGTTAAAGAATCTAAAACTTCTATTCTTGTCCACAGGTTTGAACTTTTCAAAATGAAGGAGAATAAAACCATCTCAAAAATAGTTACAAGGTTCACCGACATAACAAATTCCTTAGCATCCCTTGGAAAGGAATATACCCAAGTCGAAAAAGTTCGCAAAATCCTTCATGCCTTCACCCCAGATTGGGAGAAGAAGACTAGTGCAATAGAATAAGTGAATGATCTCTCAACAATGTCATTAGAAAACCTTATTGGTAATCTAATGGCATATGAAGTGCAACTCGAAGATAGAAAGAAGGACGAACAGCAATTTCAATCCAAGAAGAAAGTACTTGCCTTTCATACATCCTCAGATATGGACAATTCATATGACGACGAAGAGGAGATGGCGATGCTTTCAAGAAAATTCAAAAGGTTCTTAAAATAAGGTAAGTTTAAAAAGAATAAAGATACTAATGATAATCCTATTTGTTTTAAGTGTAACAAACCAGGTCACATAAAGAAGGATTACCCATTGATGAAATCAAAAGGACACTTCAAGAATTTCAATAAGTTCATTAAGAAGAAAAAAGCCTTCCAAGCAACTTAGGATGATAGCAACTCATCTTCCTCTGACGAAGAAGAAGCCACTGAAACCGCTAATATCTGCTTCATGGCTCAAGAAGATGAGGTACAAGATTATGATGAATTATTAGAAGCATTTAATGAACTTTTAATAATTTCAAAATTGAAAAGATTAAGAATAAAGTTTTAACAAAGGAAAATGAAAGACTCAACAATGAAAATGCAATTTTTGTTTCTCAAACATCTTTAAATTCTCAAAAAGATGATTTTGAAAAAGTTTTTTCATCTTTAAAAAGGGATAATGAAATTTTTTTAAAAGAGAATTCTATGCTTAAAAAAAAAACTATTTCTTTAAATTCTAGAATTACTATTTTAGATAAAGAAATGACTAGTTTCAAAGTTAAGTATGAAGAAATTTTGAAAAATGTGACAAAATTTAATAAAGGAAAGAGAATTTAAATGATTTATTATCTTATCAAAAGATATCAAATAATCATTTTGGTCTTGGTTTCCCAAAAGATAAGATTTACAAACCTACCCATGTTGGTCTTGGATTTTCAAAACTAATTTTGTAAAATCTACACATCTTTATAATAATAATCCATATAATTCTTTTGTGAAAAGAAATAAAGAATTAGATGCAAATATATATGGATTCTTAAAAATCTAAATAATGTTGATAAAAATACTTATTTGCATCTTACATACATGATGTGTGTAATTCTGATAATTATGTTTATACTAACAAATGGAAACCAAATTCCAATTAGATTTGGGTTCCTAAAGGCTAATCTTTTTTGGACCCTATCACGATGGGTACCATACAATTTGTTTTATCTTGTAGGCACCTTATAAAGAAAAGTGGATACTTGATAGTGGGTGTTCCAAACACATGACCAGACACATTCAACTATTGTCTTTCGTTCAAATCAAAAAGAGAGGTACAGGAATATTTGGAGACAATAAAAAAGGAAAGATTATTGGTACCGGCATGGCTGGTAATATTTCAAAACCTCTTTTTGAGTTCTTTTGGTAAGAGGTTTAAAACACAATCTATTAAGTATTAGTCAGTTATGTGATAAGAGTTATAAAATTATTTTTGAAAAAGATGCATGTCTTATATATGATACTAACATGAAAGATATTTTGTTTAAACGTTTTCGTAACAATAATATTTATGAGTTATCAATAACCTATATATCATCAAATGATAACTTATGTTTACTTGCTTCTAATAATGATTATTTTTTATGGCATAAAAGATTTGGTCATTTGAATATGAAAACAATTTCTAAGATTTTCAAATTTGATTTAGTTAAAGGTCTTCCAAAAATAGCTTTTAAAAGGATTATTTTTGTAATTCTTGTCAATTAGGAAAACAAGTTAAATCATCCTTTAAAACTAAAGATTTAGTTTCTACCAATAGACCTTTAGAACTATTATATTTGGATTTATTTGGTCCTACTCGGGTTGCTTCTTTAAACAAAAGTAAGTATGCTTTTGTTATTATTGATGATTATTCATGTTTTTCATGGGTAATTTTTCTAAAAAATAAAAATGATACTTTTGATGAGTTTTCAAGTTTTTGTAAAAGAATTCAAAAGCAAAAGTCTCTAAATATAGTCACTATTCGAAGTGATCTCGGAGGAGAATTTGAAAATAAATTGGTATTACACATAACTTTGCATTTTCTAGAGCATCTCCTCAAAATGGTGTTGTGGAGAGAAAGAATAGGACCTTGTAAGAATGTGCTAGAACTATACTTATGGACAGTCATTTATCAAAATATTTTTGTGCTGAAGTTATTACTATTGCATGTTATATTTTAAATCGTGTGCTTATTCGACCTATTTTAAACAAAACATCTTATGAATTATCTTATAACAGAATTCTAAAAGTTTCTTATTTCAAGATTTTTGAAAGTAAATTTTTTATCTTAAATACAAGAGATGCTTTAGATAAATTTGATGCTAGATCTAATGAAGGTATTTTTGTTGGATACTCTACTCAAAGTAAAGCATATAGAATATTTAATAAGAAAACATTTACTATTAAAGAATCATTACATGTTAAATTTGATGAATCCTTGACTAAGCTTATTTCTAATACTTCTTCACACGATGATGATAATATCATAGATACTCCTATTGATAATACTGTTATATCCTCTGATGATACTAACATTTCTAATGTTGATGAGACTCCTACCAAGTTACCTAAAGCATATGTTGAAGTAAGGAATCATCCACATGATTTGGTTAATGGAGATATAAACTAAGGCGTTCAGACGAGATCCAAGTTGAACTACATAACACAAATTGCTTTCATATCACTCATTGAACCAAAGAATATCAAAGAAGCATGTGCAGATAATTTTGAACAGTTGCAATGCAAGAAGAGTTGAATCAATTTGTCAGAAATGATGTTTAGGATCTTGTACAGCGTCCTACTGATCATCCAGTCATCGGTACCAGATGGGTCTTTAAGAATAAACTTGATGAATCAGGTCAAGTTATTATGAACAAAGTAAGGTTAGTAGCATAAGGATACAATCAAGAAGAAGGTATTTGAAAATCACCTAGAGGGGGGGTGAATAGGTGATGAAGCTAATCAAAGGGCAATTTAAAAAATTATGAAGCAAGTGAATGCAAATGCAATGCAACAATCTCCCAAAACAAGACTAAGAGCCGTATGCCCCTTGCGGGGTTCTGAACTCCTTCCTCCGGCTTCCTCATAAAATGAGTTAGAGGTGCGCAATGCAACCTTGTTGTATGGGATTTTGATTGACAAGATGAAGTATGATGAAAATGGCAATAGTAATCAAAAACACAAAGTAATAGCAAGGGAAAGTAAACCAATCGCAAACACAAAGATATGTTATCGAGGTTCGAGCACCCAGCTCTACTCCCCGCCTTCCCCAGAAGGATTCTAGCTACTTCCACTATCACAAAGATCAATTACAATGGAGTACCCAACTCCTACAATTTCAGCACAATTGAATTCCTTAGTAATCAAAAGATCACAAACTCTCTCTTTCAAATATCTCTTCCCTTACAAAGGTCCTTAGAGAATATTGAGAAGGAATGAAGCTCTTGTGTAAGTGAAGAAAAATGAAATCAAATCAGAGAGTATTATCAAGAAAACACTTCTGAAATGAGTGAGAAATATCAGCACAAAAACCAAGAAAAATAGCTCTTTTGAATATCACAAACTTTGAATTTTTCTCTTGAATAATTGTTGTAAAGAAACTCTCCCCAACACCCCTATTTATAGGAGAGGGCTAGGGTTTAGGGTTAGGAATTAATTACTGAAGATTAGGAAGTAATTAGTTCCAAATATACCCTCCAACGGATTTTTAATTTCAAAAATCAAGTTTAAAACAGCTATTAAAAAATCTGCCCGTTACTGTTCAACGGACACATCGGTCGACTGGCCCGGTCGACCGATAGTTCAAAAATCCGACCGTTATGAGCTATCGGTCGAATGATCCAGTCGACTGAAAAGATACAGAGAGCAAAACAAACTATCGGTCGACCGATCCGGTCGACTGATGCCTGACTGAGACTTAAAATGAAATTCCGGTCGACTGTCGGTAGACAGTCGGTCGACCGACAGACGTGCACACGGATACGTGCACTCTGCCAGGACATCGGTCGACTGGTGGTAGATAACCGGTCGACCGGCTCAGGCCAAAAGATGAAATAAAAATAGAATTTTGAAGAGATTAATATTTTTATCAAATCTATTTCAAACACAAATTCAGTATCTAACATAATAAAGAATTTGTAGAAGAAAGATTTAGTATTAAAATATTTTTGTATATTTTATAAGAAATAAACTTAGAAAAGACATACGCGTGAAAACGTGTGTGTTTGAGCTTCAAACCTACTCTCTATTCTTTAACATGCTATAAAGCTAGAAAATAAAACCTAAGGACCTCTGAAGCAATCTTTGAGCCATCCAATGCCTTGCTAGTGCCTTCTCTTCTATGATCCTTCCTTGATGTGCAATTTGCCTTCAATGCTTGTTGGAACTTAGAAGTTTTTGCAAAAGCGAAGCGAATGAACTCTAAACATGGTACAAAACCTGAAACTTATCTAAGATAAAAGATTAGTACCAAATAGCACTTATTTGGTTTGTTATCATCAAAACATAAAACAATGGAGAGTGTAACCTCTTGGGCTAACAATCTCCCCCTTTTTGATGATGACAAAACAAATAGGCTATTTACAAAAATATAGGGATGAGAAAACTCCCCTAAAATTATGCTATATTTAAAACATGTAAGTATGCTCTAGATACCAATAATTGAAATGAAAAATTGAAATGATGCACCAATTATGGAAATCTATTTAAAACAACAATAAAACTCAAAACTTGCACTTGATACCAAAAATACCAAAAAAAATCAAAAATTGCTCCTTGATACCATTGTAAACAAAAATACCAACTAAAATACAAAAACCAAAAACTCATAAAACCAAAACATCATATAAATTCATATGGAACCAGACCAAATGAACTTATTTTTGTCCATGTAAACTTATTCTCCCCCTTTTTGTCATACATCAAAAAGGGTTAGAAAAACATGTTTAATCAATAATACACATATTTAACTCTCCACAAATAAACGAAAATCTAGCAAAATCAAGTGGTTTTGTGAAAATATCGGCTAGTTGAAAATCGGTGGAAACATAATCAATATCTATATCACCTTTCTCAAAATGATCTCTAAGAAAGTGATATCTAATCTCAATGTGCTTGGTCTTACTATGTTGATTTGCATTTTTGGTTAGATGAATAGTACTAGTATTATCACAAAATATTTTAATATTTTTATAATGCAAATCATAATCAAGGAGAGTATGTTTCATCCAAAGGACTTGTGCACAACAAGCCCCCGCGGCAACATACTCCGCCTCGGCGGTTGATAGAGCTACGGAATTTTGCTTCCTAGAGGACCATGAAACAAGACAATTACCGAGAAATTGACATGTCCCACTAGTACTCTTTCTATCTACTCTACAACCCGCATAGTCGGCGTCCGAATAACTAATCATAGAAAAATCTATAGTTTTCGGATACCAAAGACCTAAACCAATCGTTCCCTTAACATATCGAATAATGCGTTTTACGGCAATTAAATGAGATTCCTTGGGACACGATTGAAATCTAGCACAAAGACACACACTAAACATGATATCCGGCCTACTTGCCGTTAAATATAAAAGACTACCTATCATGCTTCTAAACAATTTAATATCAACATTTTTACCTTGTTCGTCCTTATCAAGCTTGGTTGTTGTAGCCATGGGAGTGTTGCAAGCTTTAGCGTCTTCAAGTCCAAACCTCTTCACGAGTTCCTTAGCGTATTTGGCTTGAGAGATGAAGTTCCCATCATGCAATTGCTTGACTTGGAGTCCAAGAAAAAAGTTGAGCTCACCCATGGAGGACATTTCGAATTCTTGTTGCATTACCTTTTCAAAATCCTTGCATAAAACTTCATTAGTAGAACCGAAATAATATCATCAACATAAATTTGGACAATTAAAATATCATTATCAACATGCTTAGTGAAGAGAGTGGTGTCTACTTTGCCTTTAATAAAGTTATTTGAAATTAGAAAACTTGAAAGCCTTTCATACCAAGCTCTTGGAGCTTGTTTTAAACCATACAAAGCCTTATCAAGTTTGAAAACAAAATCGGGATGAATATGATCGATAAAACCGGAGGTTGAGAAACATAAACTTCTTCATTAAGAAAACCATTTAAAAATGCACTTTTTACATCCATTTGAAAAAGTTTGAAATTTTTAAAAGATGCATAAGCTAGTGTTATCCGTATGGCTTCAAGCCGTGCTACGGGTGCAAAGGATTCCTCAAAGTCGATTCCCTCAACTTGAGTGTAACCTTGGGCCACTAACCTAGCTTTATTCCTAATGACATTTCCGGACTCATCCATCTTGTTTCTAAAGATCCACTTAGTACCAATTATTGGTCTATCGTGGGGCTTAGGAACAAGGTGCCAAACTTGGTTGCGCTCAAATTGATTGAGTTCCTCTTGCATGGCAAGCAACCAATATGGGTCCGTCTCGGCTTCGAGAATGCCTTTGGGTTCAAAATGAGAAATGAAAGCAAAGTTACCACATAGGTCATGGAGTTTGGAGCGCGTTGTGACTCCTCTTGAAGCGTCACCGATGATGAGCTCCTTAGGATGATTTGTAGCATATCTCCAAGCTTTGGGAAGCGGTTGAGTGCTTTCCTCATTATCCTTTTGAACTTCACCTAAAGGTTCTTGCTTATCTTCTTGAGCGGGTGAGTCCTTCAAGGATAGTTTCTCCATGCTTTCACCTAATGGTTCAATCTCTACAACATTCTCAACAAACACATTAGACTCTTCAAACTTAACATGCATAGTTTCTTCAATAGTAAGTGAAGATCTAATGAAAACTCTATATGCTCTGCTAGTAGAGGAATATCCAACAAAGATAGCCTCATAAGCTTTAGCATCAAATTTACCCAAATTCTCTTTTGTATTTAAAACAAAACACTTGCATCCAAAAACTTTGAAATATGAAACATTTGGTTTTCTAAAATGATACATTTCAAAAGAAGTTTTAGAAGAATTTTTGCATAAATAAATACGGTTTGATATATAGCATGCGGTGTTTACGGCCTCGGCCCATAAATATTGAGGGAGGTCGTATTCACTTATCATTGTCCTAGCCATCTCTTGAAGTGTTCTATTTTTCCTTTCTACAACTCCATTTTGTTGTGGAGTTCTAGGACAAGACATTTCATGCTTAATTCCCTTTTCATCACAATAAGTCATGAAGAGTTGGTTCACAAATTCACCACCTCTATCACTCCTTATTTTCAAAATCGAAAAACCTTTTTCTTTTTCAACTCTTTTTCTAAAAATCTTAAAGTGAGAAAAAGTTTGATCTTTATTTTGCAAAAAGAAAACCCAAGTAAATCGAGAGAAATCATCAACTAAAACAAATGCAAATCTACTTCCATTTAAGCTTTTAGTTTTAGTTGGTCCAAATAAATCCATGTGAATTAATTCTAACGGTCTAGTTGACATGATATCCTTGATTGGTTTAAAGGAAGACTTGGTTTGTTTCCCAAGTTGGCACGCACTACAAATGCGGTCTTTCTCAAAACTCAAGCAAGGAATACCCTTCACCAATTCCTTAGAATTAATTCTAGAAATATGTTCAAAGATGCATGTCCTAATCTTCTATGCCAAAGCCAAGAATTTTCATCAAAAGCATTTAAACATTTAGTAGAACACTCTACATTAAGCATGTCAATAATATAAACATTATCATCACGAAATCCGGTCAAAATACAATCATTCGATTTAACATCAAAAATCTTACAAGAAGAATCATCAAAAATAACTTTAAGACCACGATCACAAATTGGCTAATACTAAGCAAATTATGCTTTAAACCATCAACTAAAACAACATTCTCAATAATAGGAGATGAACCAATTTGAATATTACCAATACCAATGATTTTGCCTTTGGAATCATCCCCGAAGGTGACGGAGCCACCTTCCATGTACCTTGATAGGGTTGTGAAGTTGTTGATATCCCATGTCATGTGTCTTGAACAACCACTATCAAGGTACCACCGCTCCCTACGTCTTGGAGCCTTGGTGTGTACCTACATCAAACAAATTAGGGCTTGATTTTGGTACCCACATTTTCTTGGGTCCATGAGGGTTAGAACCATTAACCCAAATAAGATTATTTGAGCTATGCAATTTATCATAACAAAATTTAGCTAAATGTCCATTTTTGCCACAATATGTACATCTATAAACTCTACCATATTTAAATGCATAATGAGTGTGTGATTTGTGAGCATTGGCATTGTGAGCATGAAAAGATTTAGCATGAGAAGTGTGAGCATGTGGAATCTTAGCATGAGAAACTTTATCATGAGAAGTATTCTTTTTAGAAAATTTTTCTTCAAGCTTCTTAGTATTAAAAGCACAATCTTTTAAAACTTTTTCAAAATCACTCATTTTAGATTTAAGAGAAGAAATTTCTTTATTATCAACAATAGGGGTTTTACCCTTGCAAGAAATCTTATAAGCATCAAATCATTTTGAATAACAACAAGATTGGAAGAAAGATCATCTTTTTCTTTTGTAACCAAAGCAAGTTGGTTTTTGAGAAAAGCAACTTCTTTTTGCAATTTAAAGCATTCCATTTTCTTGTTATCATAAGTTTCGGAAAGTTCTACAAAAGCATGAACTAGAACTTCCTTACTCAAATCATCATCTTCATTATCAATAGATTCAAGAGATTGAGGGTTTACCTTGGGTGTGTTTGCCATGAAACACATGTTCGCGGTATCCACTCCCTCTTCTTCTTCGGACTCGCTTTCCGAATCCCAAGTGGCCTTGTAAGCCTTCTTTTCTTCTTGCTTCCTTGGCTTGAAGGAGGAAGTCATTTTCTTCTTGAATTCCGGACAATCGGCCATGATGTGTCCGGGCTTGCGGCAATTGTAGCAAATGATCTTTCGCTCCTCTTTGCCTTCAAACTTTCTCCGGAAATTTTGCTTGTTCTTCTGGTACATCCTCTTGATGTTGCGCACTAGGAGGGAGAGCTCCTCATCTTCTTCTTCATCTTCTTCATCATCTTCAATGGTGGATGAAGACTTGAAAGCTATGGACTTTTTCTTTGTTGGAGCCGCCTCTTCTCTTGCCTTCTTCTCCATCTCATGGGTTTTTAGGTTCCCAATGAGATTTATGATGTCCATCTCGTCCTTGTCATTAACTCCTTTAAGGTGGTGGCCTTGATCTCCCAAGATGGAGAAGAGCCCGTATCACCTTGCGCACCTTTTGATCATTGGAGATGACGTCACCTAATGAAGAAAGACCATTAGTGATTTTTGTGAAACGAGTAATCATGCAATCAATGGTTTCATCATCAAGCATCTTAAATGATTCATATTGAGACCTCAAGAGATCTATTTTAGCTCTCTTGACTTGTGAAGTCCCTTCATGCGTGACCAATAAGTGTTGCCAAATCTCATAGGCGGATTGGCAATGAATTACCCGTGTAAGGTCATCCTCATTCAAGGCGGTTAAAAGGGAGTTTTGGGCTTTGGAGTTAGCCTCATATTCTTTAAAGTTGAAGTCGGTCCAAGTGCTTTCATCTTCATTGGGTGCTACATAGGGTTTGGTCAAAGACTTAGCCACTAAACTACCTAGTGATTGCAAAAAGATAGTCATCCTAACCTTCCAAATAGGGAAGTTGAGTCCATCAAATTTAGGTGGGGTTTTAATGTTGTCGGCCATGTTTACTAGTGTATGAATGGATGAATGAAAATGTTGATTAGCAATATTTAAGGATCTCTCTATGGATGTTAAGCCAAACCTAGAGTCCAAGCTCTGATACCATTGAAAATCACCTAAGGGGGGGTGAATAGGTGATGAAGCTAATCAAAGGGCAATTTAAAAAATTATGAAGCAAGTGAATGCAAATGCAATGCAACAATCTCCCAAAACAAGACTAAGAGCCGTATGCCCCTTGCGGGGTTCTGAACTCCTTCCTCCGCTTCCTCGTAAAATGAGTTAGAGGTGCGCAATGCAACCTTGTTGTATGGGATTTTGATTGACAAGATGAAGTATGATGAAAATGGCAATAGTAATCAAAACACAAAGTAATAGCAAGGGAAAGTAAACCAATCGCAAACACAAAGATATGTTATCGAGGTTCGAGCACCCAGCTCTACTCCCCGCCTTCCCCAGAAGGATTCTAGCTACTTCCACTATCACAAAGATCAATTACAATGGAGTACCCAACTCCTACAATTTCAGCACAATTGAATTCCTTAGTAATCAAAAGATCACAAACTCTCTCTTTCAAATATCTCTTCCCTTACAAAGGTCCTTAGAGAATATTGAGAAGGAATGAAGCTCTTGTGTAAGTGAAGAAAAATGAAATCAAATCAGAGAGTATTATCAAGAAAACACTTCTGAAATGAGTGAGAAATATCAGCACAAAAACAAGAAAAATAGCTCTTTTGAATATCACAAACTTTGAATTTTTCTCTTGAATAATTGTTGTAAAGAAACTCTCCCCAAACACCCCTATTTATAGGAGAGGGCTAGGGTTTAGGGTTAGGAATTAATTACTGAAGATTAGGAAGTAATTAGTTCCAAATATACCCTCCAACGGATTTTTAATTTCAAAAATCAAGTTTAAAACAGCTATTAAAAAATCTGCCCGTTACTGTTCAACGGACACATCGGTCGACTGGCCCGGTCGACCGATAGTTCAAAAATCCGACCGTTATGAGCTATCGGTCGACTGATCCAGTCGACTGAAAAGATACAGAGAGCAAAACAAACTATCGGTCGACCGATCCGGTCGACTGATGCCTGACTGAGACTTAAAATGAAATTCCGGTCGACTGTCGGTAGACAGTCGGTCGACCGACAGACGTGCACACGGATACGTGCACTCTGCCAGGACATCGGTCGACTGGTGGTAGATAACCGGTCGACCGGCTCAGGCCAAAAGATGAAATAAAAATAGAATTTTGAAGAGATTAATATTTTTATCAAATCTATTTCAAACACAAATTCAGTATCTAACATAATAAAGAATTTGTAGAAGAAAGATTTAGTATTAAAATATTTTTGTATATTTTATAAGAAATAAACTTAGAAAAGACATACGCGTGAAAACGTGTGTGTTTGAGCTTCAAACCTACTCTCTATTCTTTAACATGCTATAAAGCTAGAAAATAAAACCTAAGGACCTCTGAAGCAATCTTTGAGCCATCCAATGCCTTGCTAGTGCCTTCTCTTCTATGATCCTTCTTGATGTGCAATTTGCCTTCAATGCTTGTTGGAACTTAGAAGTTTTTGCAAAAGCGAAGCGAATGAACTCTAAACATGGTACAAAACCTGAAACTTATCTAAGATAAAAGATTAGTACCAAATAGCACTTATTTGGTTTGTTATCATCAAAACATAAAACAATGGAGAGTGTAACCTCTTGGGCTAACAGTATTGATTTTGATGAAACTTATGCACCAGTAGCTAGCTTGAATTAATTCGTATTTTACTTGCTTTTTCTTTCTTTATGAATTTCAAACCTCATCAAATGGATGTTAAAAGTGCCTTTTTAAATGATTTTATTAAGGAAACTGTTTATGTTGAACAACCTCCAGGTTTTGAATATGAAATTTTCAAACCATGTTTTTAAACTTAAGAAAGCTTGAAACAAGCACCTCGTGCTTGGTATGATAAATTAAAAAGTTTTCTTTTAAATTCTGATTTTAAGTTGGGAAGAGCAGATACAACTCTTTATTAAACATGTTAATAAACATATCTTAATTATTCAAATATATGTTGATGATATTTTATTTGAATCTACTAACGATAATCTTTGTCAAAAATTTTCTAAGACTATGCAGAGTGAATTTGAGATGAGCCACATGGGCGAACTTACTTACTTTCTCGGTCTGCAAATAAAGCAAATGAATGATGGAATCTTCATTTCTCAGTGCAAGTATGTAAAGGAACTTCTGAAAAGATTTGGTATGGAAAATTTTGGTCATAAGAATACTCCCATGAGTCTACTACATTCCTAGACAAAGATGAAAATGGTAAGAATGTTGATCAGAAATATATCGAGGTATGATTGGTTCTTTATTATATATTACTTCAAGTAGACCTGATATTATGTTCAGTGTTTGTTTATGTGCTAGATATCAATCAAATTCTAAGGAATCACATCTTAAAGCAGTTAAAAGGATTCTTCGATATATTAATAGCACAATCAATTATGGCTTATTTTATCCAAAATCAAGCGCATTTGATTTACTATCATATAGTGATGCTGATTTTGCTGGATATAAATCTGATCGGAAGAGTACTAATGGTACTTGTCACTTTTTGGGACATTCACTAGTATCATGGTTCAGTAAAAAGTAAATTTTTGTATCATTATCAACAACCGAAGCAGAATATATCGCTGCTAGTGTTGCATGTGCTCAGATTTTATTGATGAAGCAAACCTTATTTGATTATGGTATGTCTATCACAAACTCACCTATTATGTGTGATAATACCAGTGCTATTAACTTATCTAAAAATTCAGTTCATCATTCACGTACTAAGCATATTAATATTAAACATCATTTTATATGTGATCATGCTTTAAAGGTGATATTTCTCTAAATTTTATATCAACTGATAATCAAATTGCAGATATTTTTACAAAACCTCTTAAAGAAGATATTTTTATGAGATTTCAAAGAGATTTGGGTATTTGCAATATTTCTGATCTTTGAAAAAAATTTCAGAATTGTTTTAAGATATTTTTTTCGACTATTAGTCGACTTGTCAAGGCCTATTAGTCGACTTAACAGTGACCTAGTCGACTAATTGCATCTAATAGAAACATGGTTTTTTTATCTGTTAAGAGTTAGTCGACTATATCGAAAAACTAGTCGACTAGTATATGACTTGGTCGACTAGTCGCAAAATCCAAGTCGACTAACTCTGTGAAAAACTGTGTTCTATTATTGGTTTTTAACTTTCGACCCATATCATTAAATCTGGATCCGATCTAACTTTATTTTTGATCCTAACCATTGATTTGGTATTTACCACTATTTTCTACCCTTTACCCTAATAAAAACCCTAGTTTTCACCCGGTTTCTCTCTCGAGCCGATAGATCCAGTCGACTACAGAATCGGCAGCAGCAGTGACCCATCTCCTTCATCCTTCAATTTCTTGGTAATCTTGTTCCAATCTTTGTTTTATCCTGTTAATTCTTTCTTTATCTTCCTTTAATTTGAGTTCTAATCATGTCTAGGTCTAAGGAAACTAAATTTACACCATATTCTTCCTCATCTCAAGCTGATTTTAGGGCTTTTTTGAAAAATCCTTCCTAGAAGATGATTTCCTTAGAATTTCTTCCTTAGAAATTTTACCTGGTAGGTTTGTTAAATATGAGGACTTTAATGATTATGATATTGTCTCATATTTAAAAATTGTGGTCTTTATCATATTTTCTCTACTGATTCTAGACAAGGCTATTATCCTTTCTTGATTCACCTATTTTATGCCAACTTAACCTATGAAGACAATGGGAATGATGTTTATATATATTCTATGGTTAAAGGTATCAATATCAAGTTATCCCCAAATCCTTAGGTCGTATTTTTTCAATTCCTTATCACGGCCTCTCTATTAATAACATTAATATGGATGATGCGGAGGTCTTATCAAATATTTTTTTTCCAAATCAAGGATTACCTATGTCTAACAATAAATTGAAACCCATTCCCCGTCTTATTGGTCGTATCCTTGCCTATAACATTTGCCCTAAAACTGGGAGTTATAACTATTATTCCCGTGATTTAGTCACTTGTGTCTATGCCATCATGGCTGGACTAGAAGTCAATTAGGTAAAGGTAAACTTTGATACTCTTGTTAAGGACCATACCTCCTTTTTACCTTATGGAGCCTTTTTATCACATGTGTTTTTGAAATTTTACATAGATCTTGCTTCCGAAAAAAGTGTTATAAAAGTTTTCAAACCTTTTGATCGTGTCGTACTTCATTGTATAAAACCTCACGAGTTTCTCACCCTCCACCACAACCTCAACAACCTCCCTCTCCTCCTCCACAAAGTTCAACTCAAGCTCCTTCTTCCTCTACTCAACCTCCTTTCACTGAACCCCCTTCATCTCAACCACCTCTTTCATATCCCAATGCTTTCTACAACTCTCTTTCATTGAAATAGAGTCTCTACACACCAAATAACAATTCATTCAGGACTCTCTGAATGCATTACTATCAAATCAATCTTTACTGATGGACATTTTTATGAGTATGCAACTGAAGATGAACTCGTTTGCATCCACTGAAAGGGAAATTCTGGATATCCTCAAGACCCATTTTTTACCACCTCCTCCTAAATCCGACATTTGATGCTTATGGAGTTGGCTTTGCTATGTGTTTTATTTTTGGCATTTCTTGCATCTTTTGTATTTTTCTTTTTGTTAAGACTCTTTTAATTTGTACTTAATCTTTTCTACTTTTATTATGAAACCAATGGTTGTTCATATATCTTTTTATGATTTATGCTATTTCTCTTTTTGTTAATGACAAAGGGGGAGAAAATTCTGTGTTGATATGTGTGTTGTGATAATGGATATGTGATACATATTTGGCAATGTTGTGATATGGCAATGCAGGGAACACTTAACATTTGTTATATGGAAATATTTTTATACTTTATGCAGGGGAGAACAAGAACAATTGACTTGTTACATATCTATTTGTTATAACCTGTTTACTGTAGGGGGAGTTTCTCTACAAGGGGGAGTTTTCATAAACACAGGTTGTCATCATCAAAAAGGAGGAGAAAGTTGAAGCCTACAAGATTGAAAGATTTTGATGATGGATAACAAAGTAATATAGATACATTTAGAGCTCTATCTCAAGCATTTATACAGAGTTCTGATTGCTCAACCTCAGTTGAAGACTTTTGGATATTTTTGTGTATTTTTAGAATTATTGTTAAAAGCCTTGAGCACTTACCTATATAGTCGACTTGACCTCTAAGTATAGTCGACTAACTAATATCCTAGTTGACTTGACAATTTCCCCAGTCGACTAAGTCCTTCTACAAAAATATCCCAACTCTCTGTTTATTGTCTGTCATCAGAATTAGTCGACTTCCCGTAAAGCCTAGTCGACTAATTAAGGTAGTCAACTAACTTTGTTTATCTAGTCGACTAAAAATAGTTTCCAAAAACTTGTTATCCGTATCAGTCTAAGTATAGTTGATGTGACCCCTTTATTAGTCGACTAACTTTGAAAAATTTTGTTCTTATAGTCGACTAACCTTCATACCTAGTCGACTAATAGCAGTTTCTAACTGTTGTGCAGTTGGTGATTTCTGGTGTTTTATCCAACGTTTTAAATTTCAAATTTGAATTGATAGCTTCCCTAACTGACTATAGATTTCAGCTATAAATAGAAATGTTGTCCTAGATCAATTCACCAATTAAAAACTCAAGTTTTCTACACAAAAATTCTGTTCAAAATTCTGTCTTTCGAAAAACTTGCTTCCACTTTTTGTTTCTTCACCAATTCCTGCTCTATTGTGAAGATTTCTGAAAGTTCACCTATAAGAGATCTTGTCCACAATCACATACAAATTCAAGGCTTATAAAATCAATTGTAATCATTCAAAGAGGAGCATTGTACAAGGGCGTCTTCTTGTGAAGAAGAGAAGTTGTACAAGGTGTTTGTCTTCTTGGTGTAAGAGGAGTTGTACACATTTGGCAAAGGGTGTTTTGTCAAGTGGTGTACAAGGTATTGGTTTTGGGTGTATCTATATCAGGAAAGGAAAATCTCAAGTGGATTGCTTGGGGACTGGACGTAGGTCACAAGGACCGAACCAGGATAAATCTCTTGTCTTTGCGTTTGCATTTTTCTGAGTTTTATCTTGTGAATTTTTATTTCCTGCAAGTAGTTTTATTTAAAATTTTATAAACACTATTCACCTCCCTCTAGTGCTTGTGTTACTTGAATATAGATCCTACAAATATGAGTCGCCCTCGGCTTCTAGGATATTCTTTGGTTTAAATGAGAAAAAAAGCATAATGGCCACAAAGATCATGGAGCTTGGAATGAGTAGTTACCCCTTTTGATACATCACCTATAATGATATCCTTGGGATGATATGAAGTGAATCTCTAATCCTTGAAAGTGGTGGTGTTGGCTCCACTTCAACTTCTTGAACTTCACCTTGCATATCAATCTTTGACTTGTCTTCTTGTAGAGTCCTTCAAGGTTATCCTCTCCATGTCTTCACCTAAGGAATCTATTTCTACAACATTCTCCATAAAATATTGGATTTCTCAAACTTCACATGTATAGATTCTTCAATAGTCATAGTAGATTTATTGAAGACTCTATAGGCTTTACTAGTGTTAGAATACCTAACGAAAATAACTTCATAAGATTTTGCATCAAACTTACCTAAATTATCTTTAGTATTTAAAAAAAACATTTACAACCAAAAACTTTAAAATAAAAAACATTTGGTTTTCTTGAATAGTAAATTTCGAAAGAAGTTTTAGAAGTATTTTTGTAAAAGTAAATCCTATTTGATATGTAACATGATGTGTTTACGGCGCGCCCCATAGGTATTGAGGGAGACCGTATTCATTTATCATAGTCCTAACCATTTTTTGTAGTGTTCGATTTTTTCTCTCAATTACTCTATTTTGTTTTGGAGTTTTAGGACAAGATAATTCATATTTAATTTCATGTTCTTCGCAATAAGTGATGAAGGAATGGTTAATGAATGCACCACCTTTATCACTCATTATACGTAAAATTAAAAAATCTTTTTCCTTTTCAACTCTTTTCCTAAACATTTAAAATGTGAAAAAGCTTGATTTTTTTGTTCTAAAAAGAAAACTCAAGTAAAACGAAAAAATCATCAACCAATACAAAGGCAAAACGATTCCCACTTGGACTTTTGGTTTTAGTAGGACCAAACAAATCTATATGAATTAACTCCAAAGGTCTTGATGTCATGATATCCTTGATAGATTTGAAAAAGGACTTGGTTTGTTTCCTAAGTTGGTACGTATCGTAAATGCGGTCCTTTTTAAATTTCAAATAAGGAATACCTTTCACCACTTTCTTATTGTTACTTCAAGATAAATGGTCAAAAGAAATATGGCCTAGTCTCCTATGCCATAACCTTATGACATTGTATTGTAAATTAGACATATCAATCATGTATACATTATTTTCACGAAATCCAAAAAGTATACATGCATTATTTTGTCTATCAAACACATTGCAAGCTAAGTCATCAAAAATCACTTTAAAACTTTTATCACAAAGTTGACTAACACTCAAGAGATTATGCTTGAGGCCATCAACTAAGATAACATTTTCAATCAATGGAGATGAACCAAATTTAATGTTACCTATACCAACAATCTTTCCTTGGAGTCATCTCAAAGGTGACGGTGCCACCTTCATAGTATCTTAATAGGGTTGCAAAGTTATTGATATCTCATGTCATGTGTCTTGAGCAACCACTATCAAGATACCACCGCTCCCTACGTCTTAGAGCTTGGAGTGTACCTACATCATGTAACATATTTTGTTGATTATACTACCTAAATTTTCTTAGGTCCTTTAATGTTAGTATTATGAACCCAAACATGATTATTAGAGGCATTTATTCTATCAAAATAAAAATTTAGCCAAGTGACCTTTTCGGCCACAATAAGTACACGCATAAATTTTATCATAAATGAAGGCATGATGAGTGTGTGGAGTGTGAATATGTTTGGTTTGTGTTGTGTGTTTAGCATGATGTGTGTGCAAATATTGTGATTTATGAGTATTCGTATGTGTAACATGAGTTTGTTTCTTAGAATATGTTTCTTAGGAAACATAGCCTCCACTCTAGTTTTGTCAAATTCACATTTCTTTAATACTTCTCCTAAAGAGTTAATATTATTCTTTAGGATAGAACTCTAATCTTAATCTATTAGTGGAAATTTAGCTTTACATGAAGTCTTATAAACATCAAAATCTTTTTTAGTTGATGTGAAAGTGGAAAACAAGCCATCCTTTTCTTTTGTGAGTATGATAATTTGTTGTTGAGAGTTTCATTTTCCTTTTTCATTTTTAAATATTTCTTTTTAAGAAAAATCATAATTGTGAGATAATTCTTCAAAAGCTTTACCTAATTCATCCATAGATAATTCACAATCGTCAAGAGATGATTCAGATGTTACCTTATTAGTGTTATCATTTGCCATGAAACACATATGAGCTGTGTCAACTTCTTCGTCGGATTCACTCTCCGAGTCCCATGTAGCTTTTAGAGCCTTCTTTTTGTAAGGCTTCTAGGAGGTAGAGGGTTTACTCTTGTTCTCTAGATACTCCGCAACCATGTGGCCCGGCTTCCGGCAATTGAAGCAAATGATCTTCTTTTCTTCCTTTCCTTTCTATCTTTTTCTATTATTGAATTTTGTTTTGTAGTACATTCTCCTAACATTCTTCACAAGAAGGGAGAGTTCTTCATCATCCTCTTCTTCATCATCTTCGTCGGAGAAGGTGGAAGTGATTTTGAAAGCGATTACTTTCATCTTTTGTGGAACCATCTCTTCTCTAGTCTTTCTTTCCATCTCATGGGACTTAAGATTGCCTATAAGACCAAAGAGCTCCATTTCCTCCTTGTCGTTTAGCTCCTTCAAGATTGTAGCCTTGACTTCCCATGAGGGTGGGAGAGCACGAATGATCTTCCTCACCTTTTAATCATTATCAATGCCGTCACCTAAAGAAGCAAGACCGTTAGTTATTTTTGTAAATTTTGTTGCCATGTCATTAATGGTGTCATTTTCATGCATGATAAAGTTTTCATATTGAGAACGTAAGAGTATCAATTTTAGCCCTCTTTACTTGTGATGTTCTCATGTGTGACTATAAGGTGAGTCCAAATCTCATATGTGGATTTGTAATGGATGACTCCAGTAATGTCATCATCATTCAAAGCTTAAAGTAAGACATAGTGTGCCTTAGCATTATCATCAAACTCTTTCGTAGCAATGTCGGACCAAGTGTCCTCATCGCCAAGGGGTACACTAAATGATTTTGTCACCGCTTTTGCAACCCGGCTTCCTAAGGATTGCATAAACACGATCATCTTAACCTTCCATATGGAAAGTTAAGGCCATCAAACTTGGGTAGGGTCTTAATACCTTCGGCCATCTTTACTAATGTGAATGAGGATGAAATATGAAAAAGATAATTTGCAATTAAGGATCTCTCTAAGGTCGTTAAGCTAAGAAACTAGAGACTAAAGCTCTTATACCAATTGAAAAACACCTAGAGGGGGTGAATAGGTGTTATGCTAATCAAATGCACTTTTAAAACTAGTTAAGATGTATTATGCAAGCGGTCTTTCAAAACAAGAAATGAAACTGAATTCCCGGTGAAGGGCTCTAGAACTTCTCCTTTATGATTCCTCTAGATAATGAGTTGAGGTGCTTAATTGCTTCCTTATTGATATGAGTATAGACTGAAAATGGAAGAAGATGGAATGAAAGCTATAATGAAAAACAAAATAATATCACAAGTATATAAATGTAAAGCAATAAGGAGCAAGATAAAATCAAACGCAAACACAAAAGAATTTATTTCGAGGTTCGAGCCACTGCTCTACATCCTCGCCTTCGCCACTATGAAGGATTCTCACTTTATCCACTAAGGGAACTTTCACAAAGGAACCTTACACAAAAGGGATTACAACTTGGTCTACTCAAGACCAGAGTACCCAACTCCAGCAACTCTATCCTCCACATAAGAGGAACCACGAGCCAATAGATTACACAAGACACTTGGTGACCTAGCAAGACCACAGACGCTCTCTTACAACTTCTTATAGAGTGAAATATGGATTGTGTAGGATCTAAAAATTACGTCAACACAACACTCAAATAAAGATATTAGCGTTAAATAAAATAACTTGCAGGAAAGGAAATAAATCTCAGAAAATGATCAAACGCAAACACAAGAGATTTACCCTAGTTCAGTCCTCTTGACCTACATCCAGTCCCCGAGCAACCCGCTTGAGATTTTCCTTTAACCTTTGATTTTGTTCACCCAAAATCAACACTTTGTACACCACTTGACAAATACCTTTGCCAAATGTATACAACTCTTCTTAACACCAAGACAACAATACCTTGTACAACATCTCTTCAACCCGAAGACTCTCTTGTACAATCTTTCTCTTTGAGTAATTACAATCAATCCTATAAACCTTGGAACTGTATGTGATCATGAACAAGGTTCCTTATAGGTGGACTCTCAGAATTCTTCACTAAAGAATTAGAATTTGTGTGAAGAATAGAAAATGGAAACAATTTTGTGAAAACTAGTTTTTTGAACAAAGTTTTTGGGCAGAAAATTATTGATATGAATTGGTGATTTAGCGTAGGACAACATCCCTATTTATACGTGAAATATATGGTCAGTTAGGGCAGTTATCATGATAAATTTGAATATTAAAACGTTGGATAAAATACTAGAAATCAGAAACTGACTAACAGTCAGAAACTTACATTAGTCGACTTGAGGAAGAGGGTTAGTCGATTAGGATAACAAGTTTTGCCTATAGTAGTCAACTTATAAAGGGGACAAGTCGACTAGGGAATGACTGATACAAATGACATGTTTCTGAAAACTGAACTTAGTCGACTAGCAGTATTTATAAGTCGACTACAACTATTATTAGTCGACTAGGAAAAGTATAAGTCGACTAATCATGGTATGCAGAATAGAAACAGAGAGTTGGTATATATTTGAAGCAAAACTAAGTCGACTATAGTTAGGAGTAAGTCGACTATAGGTGATATAAGTCGACTAATCAAGAGTATAAGTCAACTATATATATGGATTATGATGTGTGTGTGTGTGTGTGTGTGTGTGTTTTAAGGCTTTAACATTCTAATAAATAATACAATACACATCCATAGCCCTTATCCTTGAGAAGTCTTGAGCATGTAGGACTCTTGTATAAGCTTGTGAGATAGAGCTCTAATGAAATGGCTTCACAAATGTATCATCAAAATCAAGTTCCAACATTCTCCCGCTTTTTGATGATGACACTTGTGTGCATGAAAACTCTCCCTATAGAAAATATGTTATATGTACCCCCCTTGCATAGAACAGGTTATAACAGATATAGAAAAACATGTATTCTCCTCCTGTAAAAAATATATCATAACATATATATATATGATAAATGTTTGAAATATTTTCTATCAAACTTTTTATATGGTACCTGAAAGATAACATTAGATGGTACCAATCATTATAAGATCAAAGCATTAACCTTTAGGAATCCAAATCCAATTTGAATTTGATTTTCATCTGTTAATATATACATAATTGCATGAATTACATATAGAATGTATGTATGATGCAATATAAATATTTTTATTAAAAATTCTTAAGTTTTTAAATTCATATGTACTTGTTCTTAATTCTTTTTGAAATAATATTAGTATTTCTTTTCACAAAAGAATTATATGGATTATGATTCTTTTCACTAACATGTGTAGATTTTTCACTCTGATTTAAAAATCTAAAACCATAATGATTATATGATATCTTTTGATATGATAGCAAATCATTTAATTTTTCTTTTTCTTGATTAAATTTAGTCACATTTTTCAAAATCTCTTCATACTTCATTTTGAAACTTGACATGTATTTATCTAAAACAGAAATTCTTATATTTAAACACATAGTTTCTTTTTTAATCATTACATTTTCTTTTATAAAATTCTCATGATCTTTTTTCAATGATGATATAACTTTTTCAAAATCATCTTTTTGAGAATTTAGAAGATAACTTAGAAACATGAAGTTCATTTTCTTTGTGAAGTCTTTCATTTTCCTTTGATAAAACTTTATTTTTTATCTTTTCATTCTTAAGATCATTATATAACTCATGAAATGCATTTAAGAGTTCAGTATATTATACCTCATCTTCTTCTTGAGCTATAAAATAAATGTTGGTATGTTCAGTGGTTTCTTCTTTGTCAGAGGAAGAGGAATCACTATTCTCCCATGATGTTTGATATTCTTTCTTCTTTTTGAACTTTTTGCTCTAAAATTTTTCTTTGTTTTTGAGCAATGGGCAATCCTTCTTCATATGACCTGTTTATTACAATTAAAACATTTAAACTTATCTTACTTCAAGAACTTTCTGAATTTTCTTGAGATTATTACCATCTCCTCTTCATCATCATCTGAATTGTCTGTATCTGAGGATGCATGGAAGGCAAGTTCTTTCTTCTTTGAGAAAGGCTGTTATTCATCCTTCTTTCTGTCTTCCAGTTGTACTTCATATGTCATTAAATTACCAATAAGATTTTCTAATGACATAGTGGAGAGATCATTTGCTCTTCGATTGTAGTTGTCTTCTTCTCCCAATCTGATGTGAGTGCACGAAGGATCTTGCGAACTTTTTTGACTTGGATGTATTCCTTTCCAAGGGATGCTAAGGAATTTGTTATGTCAGTGAACCTTGTTATCATTTCTAAATTGTTTCGTTCTCCATCATTTTGAAGAGTTCGAACCTTTGAACAAGAAAAGAAATTTTAGATTTTTTAACCTTATTTGTACCTGTAGTATGTGCCATATTTGATTTTCAGATATGGCTGTTGATACATGATTGAATTCTTCTTTGGTTAAGGCACAGAATAACGCATTCATCGCTTTGGCATCAAGGTTCGCATTCTTCTTTTGATCATCACTCCAAGCAGTGCAGTTGGTTGTAGGCTTGATGTACGGTGCTTCTACTATGTTCCATAGTTCGTAATTAAGTGATTGCAAGTAGATCTTCATTCAACACTTTCAATAGTTGTAGTTTGATCCATCTAACAATGGTGGAGTTGTGTAGAATGCCCTTCTCTGAATTGTGATGAAGAAAACTCCGTTGCCATCCTTGTAGGGTGTTGACCGGGTATGCAGGGCTCTGATACCAATTGTAGGATCTAAAAATTATGTCAACACAACACTCAAACAAAGATATTAGCGTTAAATAAAATAACTTGCAGGAAAAAAAATAAATCTCAGAAAATGATCAAACGCAAACACAAGATATTTTATCCTGGTTCGGTCTTCTTGACCTACATCCAGTCCCTGAGCAACCCGCCTGAGATTTTTCTTTAACCTTTGATTTTGTTCACCCAAAATCAACACCTTGTACACCACTTGACAAATTCTCTTTGTCAACTATATACAACTTTTCTTAACACCAAGAAGACAACAACACCTTATATAACTTCTCTTCAACCCGAAGACTCTCTTGTACAATCTTTCTCTTTAAATAATTACAATCAATCCTATAAGCCTTAGAATTGTATGTGTTCGTGAACAAGGTTCCTTATAGGTGGACTCTCAGAATTCTTCACTAAAGAATTGGAATTTGTGTGAAGAATAGAAAGTGAAAACAGTTTTGTGAAAAACAGATTTTTTAACAGAGTTTTTGGACAGAAAACTATTGATGTGAATTGGTGATTGGCCTAGGACAACATCCCTATTTATAGGTGAAATTTATGGTCAGTTAGGATAGTTATCAGGACAAATTTGAATATTAAAACGTTGAATAAAACACTAAAATTAGAAACTTCCATTAGTCGACTTGAGGAAGAGGGTTAGTCAACTAGGGTAACAAGTTTTGCCTATAGTAGTCAACTTATAAAGGGGGCAAGTCGACTAGGGAATGACTGATACAAATTACATGTTTCTGAAAGCTGAACTTAGTCGACCAGCAGTATTTATAAGTCGATTAAAACTATTATTAATCGACTAGGGAAAGTATAAGTCGACTAATCACGATATGCGGAACAGAAACAGAGAGTTGTTATATATCAGAAGCAAAACTAGGTCGACTATAGTTAGGAGTAAGTCGACTATAGGTGATATAAGTCGACTAATCAAGATTATAAATCGACTATATATATGGCTTATGATGTGTGTGTGTGTGTGTGTGTGTTTTCAAGGCTTTTAACATTCTAATAAACAATACAATACACATTCATAGTCATTATCCTTGGGAAGTCTTAAGCATGTAGGACTCTTGTATAACTTGTGAGATAGAGCTCCAATGAAATGGCTTCACAAATGTATCATCAAATCAAGTTCCAATAAATTGATGCTTAAGAAACTAAGTGAGAGAAGAAATTCAGTTAAAGAGACTTAGAAGACTCAAAACCAACTGAAAAAGATTTGGAAAAGGAAGAATTTTGAAATAGAAAGTTATAAAACACTTATCTCTTGAAAACTCTTGAAAATTTGGATATTTTCTTGTTGAAAACCAAAATCCATGACCTCTATTTATAGCAAAGGATGAATAACATTCATAAGTCATGTCAGGTCATTTGGGGTGAGTTTAGCCACTTGGAGCCAAAAATGACCGTTGGAACTCACTAAAAACAAAACAGATTCAAAATTACTCATTCTGCCAACCTGGACGCGTGTCGGTCGACCGGCCGGTCGACCGCCACGTCACCCAGAAAAGAGCCGTTTGTAAGATCACCTAGAGGGGGGGTGAATAGGTGATGGCTAATCTAATGGTCACTTATGAACAAATAATGCGGAATTAAAACTAAGATGACCAATAAAACTTCTTTTAATTAAACACTTATGTATAACACAAGAGTGTTGCCGAATTCCCCTTGCGAGGCTCTGGACAAGCTCCTCTAGATTCCCCTTGAATGGGTTGAGGTGCCGCGTTGGCTCTCTTGGTTGAATACTAGTGTTAACAACAATCCCAAGCAAGTATAGCAATTTAAGCACAAGGGTATATCAAGCATGTAAAGTAAAGACAATGAAAGTAATGCAAGATATAAAAGAGACAAAGAGAGAAAGAGAACAAGAGTGAGCAATCGCAAACACAAAGGGTTTGTTTCGAGGTTCGAGCACACTTGCTCTACATCCCCGCCTTCGACACACGAAGGATTTCCACTATGCAAGATCCCAATGGATCTCTCCTCGGTGCCGCAACACACCTACAAGCCCTCGGACTCCCAAGTCCCTTACACACGCAAGTCCACCGACTCGCCGAGGCCGCACCTCGCACCATAAGAGTTCACACCCGAACTCCACACCACAACGAGCACACTTGCCCGTCACCTCAAAGAACAAAGAACAAGTCTTTGGTGATCACAACACTTTGATCACCTTACAAAACTCTCACTACAACACCTATAGAATGGATAGCTCAATGGATGCTCAAGTGTTTGTGTGAGAAAGCAAGGAAAGAATCTTTGGTGAAAATCTCAAGAAATCACTTTTACACTCTTGTAAAACCTTCCCTTTTGATTGGAAGTATTAGCTCACTATTTTTGTGGAGAAAAACCTCTGGAATGAATATGAGAAAACAGGCTCTAAGGTCTCCAAAAATCTTGGCTCAAAACAATGACAAAACCCCCTTTTATAGAGGCCAGAAAAATCTGACCGTTGGGCTCTGTCAGAGCTACCGGTCGACCGGTCCGGTCGACCGGCAACGGTCAAAAATCCGACCGTTGCAGCCTCCGGTCGACCGGCCCGGTCGACCGCGCAACTGGAGAAGAGAGAAAACTCTCTGTCGGTCGACCGGCCCGGTCGACCGATAATTCCCGAGAGCAAAGCTCTCTTAAGCGGTCGACCGGTCCGGTCGACCGTCCTCCAGTGCACACAGGCGTGCACGCTGTGCACGTCCGGTCGACCGACCCGGTCGACCGGTCACTGTTAGTTCTGAAAAATCAGAACTGACAGAACCTGAAAATTGGGATTAAGGATAGGTCTTTTTGGCTTAATAAAAATCCCATAAATACTTAGAAATTCTACAAAAATAGTTTTATGATATAGAAACATGCTTGCACAAAATCAAGGCATGTTATTTGAAGATTTGACTATTTTTGTAACTTGGAAATATTGGCTCATAATAAAACTGTTTTTCTAAAACAACATGTTTTCCAAATTTCCATCAAATACAAAAACAAGATACACTTTAAAGCATAGTGTGTGTGGATATGATCCACTACACAATCAAGATGACATATCTAGTTTTTGACATAAAGCACTAAACTTGGTTTTGAAATATCAACATGTTTTTCCAAACTTTCATCAAATACAAAAACAAGATATACTCTAAAAGCATAGTGTGTATGGATATGATCCACTACACAATCAAGATGAAATATCTAGCTTTTGACAATAGGCTCTAAGCATGGTTTTGGATATAAGATATGTAAACTATGAAATACCAAAAACCAAATTGTATTTTATCACAAATAAAAATCTTTTCTTAACTAGGAAAATCTTTTATGAAAATCATTCTATCAAGAGTTCTATCAAGAGTGTGTGTGTGATATAGACTTGAGCAATCCACCAATCTATTCTATCCTTTACATTTTAACTAAAACAAATAAAAATCTTATACCTAGACACAAGTCTTCATCCTCTTGAAGTCTTCACTTGAAGGCTTCTCATCTTCTTGACTTGGTCCAAATGCAATCCACCGAGCTCATCTCTAGATGTGTTCTTGATGCATAGGCTCGTGAATCAACCGGTGCTAGCTTCCAACTTGTCTTTAAATCCTTTGTTGAAGCTCCACACCTACTAAGATCTTGATAAGGAATCTGTCACTAATTAAACACAAGATCATTAGTAATCATAACTTCATGAGTTGATCATCATCAAAACTAGGGTGATAGGCCTTTGGGCCAACAATCTCCCCCTTTTTGATGATGACAAAACTCATGACGTTATATATGCATGGATTAAAGTAAAGCTTCAAAGAAGCTCCCCCTTAACTCATGCATACAAAATAAATAATAAATATGATCATGAAGCACATGAATATGGATGCAAATATGGAGATGCAACAAGCATAAATCAAAATCTTTTTTTTTACTCCTATTTGCATAAATCAAAACACATATGCATAAATACAAATCTTAATTCCCCTTAAGTAAGAAGGACAAATACTTCTCCCCCTTAAGCAAGGAAATCATGCATATATATCAAAACAAAAACACAAATACTTCTCCCCCTTTTTGTCAATCATCAACAAAGGGTTCAAAGTAAAATCAAATCAACAAATTTTCTCCCCCTTTATGTCAAAAATAAAGAAGTCAAGGAGGGGCAATACAAATCATTAAAATTTTGAATGTTTCTCATCAAAACAAAATCATTAATTCTATTTTATCAAAACAAATTTTGAATTTTCTCTTTGATATCAAATAAAAAAATTTGATACCATTTTAAAATCTAATGCATAAGCTTGAAAAATAAGATTTGAATTAAGCTTAGCATTAACAACACATGAAGAATTCGAACTAGTTAAATGAGAGTGTTTAACAACTAGTACAAAATCCTTCTATCAAGGAATAAATCTAAGGATTTTCATGAAATAGCAATGAAACACAAAACACTCAAACACTCTAATCTATAAAGTCCAAATAGTTTCAAAAGAAGTGAGTGTACTAATGTTATGTGAAACATGGCATCATGAAAATGGCAATAAGGTACAATATTCCTTAGAAAATCATAAACATCAAAATCATCTCACATTTTTTTATTAAATCATTGAAAACAAAATCTATATGTCAAGATATATGTATGTTTTGACAATACATGAAATATACATACATATCTCTTAAACTCAAGTGAGTCTATATGAATGGATTTGCATTGAAGGCAAAGGACTCAAGAGTTATACATGTATATTTTAAGGTTTGGCAAAATACACATATACATGAAATAAAAGGCACATGATCATAAATCAAATCCAAAAGGTGAACATAAGTTTAAATATGTATGAATCATCAAAACTAAGCAATACAAGTACATTTCAAGGGTTCAAATAAGCATTTAAGCACACTTACTAATAGATCTTTTGAGGCCCATGATATGTTCAAGTATAAATCCTAGTGTTGACAAAAACTAACATATAAACTAATATTCAAATCATGAAGCATTAAATTTTAAGAAAAATTGAATCATGTGACAATCTCAAAAACTATTTGAAGAATACATAACTAGTATAAATTGTTTTTGAAAACTAGTTAAAGATCCTTCAAATATGTCAAATCATATGTTTTTCATGAATGAGACTAAGTACATAAAAATCCAAGCACTCATAGTCCATAAAGCTCATAAATATATTTTTGAATAAAGGATGAGTGTTCAAAGGTTATGTAAATAGTATTTTCATGAAAGTTGTTATTGAAGCTCAAATCACATAGAAATCATTGTTATCAAAACAAAATCATTTTTATTAAAAACTACAATCTTCATGGTATATGTATGAATTATACAAATCTAACAATCACATACATATCCCAAAATTGTAAAAGAGTCTATCAAATATTTGCATGAAAGCTAGAGACTCACGGGTATACATGTATATTTATTAGATTTGAATTAAACACACATATACATGAAGTAAAATCAAAGATAGGCATAACAAGTATAAATGACCGAATCATCAAAACTAGCCTATACACATGCATATAGTGGACACAAGTGAGCATGAAGTTCAAATATATATGAGTCAATTGTAGTTCACTATTTGTACATGTATAATACAAGTTTTGATAGAAACTACACTTAAACTAGTATATACCACATGAAACACCAAAAATATCTTAAAATATGAACATGCTATGAATATTATGAATGAACAAGCATGTACATAAATGAAATAGGAGTTTAGAAATTGTTACCAACTCCAAAGCTCCTAGCATGGTGGTTGATCCACCAAAGCTCCTTGATAGCGATGCAACCCAAAAGTATGTCCATCATGTCCAAGTGCATCCACTACCAAGGTACCATCCCTCTCACGTTTTGTGAGAGCCCTCACCTATATCACAAGCAAAAGGTGGGGGTTTTGGTACCCATATTTTCTTGGGTCCTATGGGGTTAGCTTTGTAAGGAACCCAAGCATTTTTTTTTTTATCAAAATAAGAACATTTAACCTTTCATAACAAAATTTTCTTAGATGGCCTTTGCGGCCACAATGTGTACATGTGTACACCTTAGCATACTTATGAGTGGGAGTGTGAGCATGATGTGCATCATAAGCATGGTCATGATGATGATGTGCATGAGTATGAGGAACTTGTTTCTTTTGAAACAAGGATTCCAATCTAGTATGATTGAATGCACATGAGATCAAATTAGAGCTCAAATTATCAATTTTATTTTTCAAGTTTTCAATCTCATAAGTGGTGGTATGTAAAGCATGATGAGATGAAGAGACAATTTTCTTTTTCTTTTGTGAAACAAAATCTTTTTCTTTTTCACAAATTTTTCTTTTCAAAGATTTATTTTCGTGAAAAACATCTTCCTTTTGTTTTTCCACCAAATCAATCTTATTTTTCAAAATCATATTTCCTTCACATAAAACATTCAATTTAGACATCAAGAAAATATTCTCATTTTTCAAAAATTGTTTTCTTTTTCAGTACATGCTATTTTAGTTTTAAAAGAATCATTCTCTCTTAGCATGCAATCAAAATTCTTTTTCAAATCATTATTCTCTTTTTCTAAGCATGCAATGTTAGATTTAAAAGAATCTTGTTCTATATGCATGCAATCAATTTTCTTTCTCAAATTTTTATTTTCTTTCTTAATTATGTCATATCTCTCAAGCAATAATTGGCAAAATGAATTTAGCTCATCATATGACATAGTAGCATCCTCATCCTCGGATTCGGAAGTTACCTCAAGGGGGTTATCCCCTTGGACCATGTAGCACTTGTTGGAGGTGTCGCTTCCAACATCCGAATCGCTCCCGGCATAATATAGATCCTTTTCGCCAAGGGAGGTGATGATGTTCCAAGCTACAAAAGCCGATTCAATGTTAGAAACCCTAGATAAATAATCATCATTTAGGGTACATTTAAGAGCATGAAGGGCTTTTGCATTAGCCTCAATGTACTTGCTATTTGAACAATAATCATTATTAGTAGTAGCAAGATAGACATGAATTCCTAAGGCCTTGAGGTACAATGACATCTTAACCTTCCAAGTTTGGATGTTAAGAATATCAAAGGTGGGTGGTGACATGAAGTCCATTGTGTGTACAAATCTTGTGATTAGCCTAAAAGAGGATCTTTAACTCTTAGGTTGTTAGACCCAATATCAAGAGCACTAGCTCTGATACCAATTGTAAGATCACCTAGAGGGGGGGTGAATAGGTGATGGCTAATCTAATGGTCACTTATGAACAAATAATGCGGAATTAAAACTAAGATGACCAAATAAAACTTCTTTTAATTAAACACTTATGTATAACACAAGAGTGTTGCCGAATTCCCCTTGCGAGGCTCTGGACAAGCTCCTCTAGATTCCCCTTGAATGGGTTGAGGTGCCGCGTTGGCTCTCTTGGTTGAATACTAGTGTTAACAACAATCCCAAGCAAGTATAGAAATTTAAGCACAAGGGTATATCAAGCATGTAAAGTAAAGACAATGAAAGTAATGCAAGATATAAAAGAGACAAAGAGAGAAAGAGAGCAAGAGTGAGCAATCGCAAACACAAAGGGTTTGTTTCGAGGTTCGAGCACACTTGCTCTACATCCCCGCCTTCGACACACGAAGGATTTCCACTATGCAAGATCCCAATGGATCTCTCCTCGGTGCCGCAACACCTACAAGCCCTCGGACTCCCAAGTCCCTTACACACGCAAGTCCACCGACTCGCCGAGGCCGCACCTCGCACACAAGAGTTCACACCCGAACTCCACACCACAACGAGCACACTTGCCCGTCACCTCAAAGAACAAAGAACAAGTCTTTGGTGATCACAACACTTTGATCACCTTACAAAACTCTCACTACAACACCTATAGAATGGATAGCTCAATGGATGCTCAAGTGTTTGTGTGAGAAAGCAAGGAAAGAATCTTTGGTGAAAATCTCAAGAAATCACTTTTACACTCTTGTAAAACCTTCCCTTTTGATTGGAAGTATTAGCTCACTATTTTTGTGGAGAAAAACCTCTGGAATGAATATGAGAAACAGGCTCTAAGGTCTCCAAAAATCTTGGCTCAAAACAATGACAAAACCCCCTTTTATAGAGGCCAGAAAAATCTGACCGTTGGGCTCTGTCAGAGCTACCGGTCGACCGGTCCGGTCGACCGGCAACGGTCAAAAATCCGACCGTTGCAGCCTCCGGTCGACCGGCCCGGTCGACCGCGCAACTGGAGAAGAGAGAAAACTCTCTGTCGGTCGACCGGCCCGGTCGACCGATAATTCCCGAGAGCAAAGCTCTCTTAAGCGGTCGACCGGTCCGGTCGACGTCCTCCAGTGCACACAGGCGTGCACGCTGTGCACGTCCGGTCGACCGACCCGGTCGACCGGTCACTGTTAGTTCTGAAAAATCAGAACTGACAGAACCTGAAAATTTGGGATTAAGGATAGGTCTTTTTGGCTTAATAAAAATCCCATAAATACTTAGAAATTCTACAAAAATAGTTTTATGATATAGAAACATGCTTGCACAAAATCAAGGCATGTTATTTGAAGATTTGACTATTTTTGTAACTTGGAAATATTGGCTCATAATAAAAACTGTTTTTCTAAAACAACATGTTTTTCCAAATTTCCATCAAATACAAAAACAAGATACACTTTAAAGCATAGTGTGTGTGGATATGATCCACTACACAATCAAGATGACATATCTAGTTTTTGACATAAAGCACTAAACTTGGTTTTGAAATATCAACATGTTTCCAAACTTTCATCAAATACAAAAACAAGATATACTCTAAAAGCATAGTGTGTATGGATATGATCCACTACACAATCAAGATGAAATATCTAGCTTTTGACAATAGGCTCTAAGCATGGTTTTGGATATAAGATATGTAAACTATGAAATACCAAAAACCAAATTGTATTTTATCACAAATAAAAATCTTTTCTTAACTAGGAAAATCTTTTATGAAAATCATTCTATCAAGAGTTCTATCAAGAGTGTGTGTGTGATATAGACTTGAGCAATCCACCAATCTATTCTATCCTTTACATTTTAACTAAAACAAATAAAAATCTTATATCTAGACACAAGTCTTCATCCTCTTGAAGTCTTCACTTGAAGGCTTCTCATCTTCTTGACTTGGTCCAAATGCAATCCACCGAGCTCATCTCTAGATGTGTTCTTGATGCATAGGCTCGTGAATCAACCGGTGCTAGCTTCCAACTTGTCTTTAAATCCTTTGTTGAAGCTCCACACCTACTAAGATCTTGATAAGGAATCTGTCACTAATTAAACACAAGATCATTAGTAATCATAACTTCATGAGTTGATCATCATCAAAACTAGGGTGATAGGCCTTTGGGCCAACACCGTTAGCTTCGGTCGACTGGGCGGTCGACCGCTATAATATGAAAAGAATTAATTTTGAATTATCGGTCGACCACCTCGGCCGACCGACACAAACAGAGAGCAAGGGACTTTCAGTCGATCGACCATGCACAAACATGCACGCCCTTGGCTAAAGGCCCGGTAGACCGAGCGGTCAACCGTTAAGGCCTGTAATGCACAACGGTCGACCGTGCAGTCGACCGGTAGAGCCTGAAATAGTTAAAAAGCAAATTTTTGAACTTTAAATAATTTTAAAATATTTTGTATTGGTTTGAAAGTTATGTAAGATAGTATAGGAGAGAAATATATATTCTAAACTTGATATAAAAATTTTGAAAAATTATGAAACATGTATTAATACCAAACATGCAACAAAACTAATACTACCCAAAACTTGTATATTTGAAAACGTGTATTTTGTGTGTGTAACTTCTTGAGCACTTCTATCATATTCTACTCTTTAACATACTAAAATAAGGGTCTAGATGACTACAAGATCTTAATCGGGCTTCTCCATTTGCATCGTTTGAGTATGCTAAGTGTTGATCCCGTATTTGAGTCTTATTGAGCTACAACACCTTCCTTTTGAGAAAGAAACTCATTGAATCCTTAGAACCCTAAAATAATCTTAACCACTTGAATTTGATTAGTATAAATAATCACATATGTTTTGTTATCATCAAAATCATAAAACCGAGTGATTGTAACCTTGGGCCAACAACTGGCTCCTTAGTTTCCAGAGCTTCTAGTCTTCGCATTGTTGCAGCTAGATTAGGTTCGATAGTTAATGTTTGCCTCAATGGAATGGGCACCTCCTTTAGAAGAGATAGATTCATTAGTCCTAAATTTTTCTGGAATTGGTTCCCATTGGATGGTTTTATCAGCCAAATTTTCATATAATAACCATCATTCGTCTTCGTTCTTTTTCAAAAATCCTCCTTGGCACATATTCTAATTGGGTTTTCGTTTGATATTCTAATTCATCATAAAGAGCTTGGTAAAGTCATCAGTTCTCTATCCCATGATGAGGGCATTGGGCAAGGAGGTCCTTAAAACGTTCGAAGTATTTCCAAAAAGGTTCACTAGCTATTTACTTAAACTATAAGATGCTTTTTCTAATTTGTGCAGTCTTATGAACGGGATAGAACTTATTCAATAAGGTCGTGATGAAATTAGTCCATGATGAATATGGAACTGGCTTCTATACTATAGAGTCATTTCTTTGCTAAATCTTTCAAAGAGAATGGAACAAAACGTAACTTAACGGCGTCAACTCATAGGTTGGGTATTTTCATCATGAGACATATTTTCTCAAATTCCCTTATGAAAAAGTATGCATCCTCAGATTCAAATTTATAAAACTTGAGAAGAGCGTTGATGTATTATGGTTTCAGCTTGAATTGGCTGTCTCCTACCTCGGGGAGCTAAATGCTGAAAAACACCTAGAGGGGGGGTGAATAGGTGTGATTGCTAATCTTAAAAATTTTAACTCTCTAAATGCGGAACCTAAAACAAGTGAGGCTCAACTTAGTACAATTCAACAAGTGTAGCCGAATTCCTCTTGCGAGGCTCTGGACTAAACTCCTCTTGATTCCCTTGATATGGGTTGAGGCGCTATGTGAAGCTCTTGTTGGATGAGTACGGGATTGGCACACACAAGTATGAAATGAATAATATGAAAAATGATGCAAACACAATAATATATGGCAAGAATTACAAGCAAGCAAATATTAGCACAAGAGAATTAAACAATATCACAAGTATGCAATAGAAAGCAATAAGGAGCTATTGAAATGTAAAGCAAGAATTAGACGCAAAGGCAATCGCAAACAAAGTGATTTGTTTCGAGGTTCGAGCCACCGCTCTACTCCCCGCCTTCACCTCCGTGAAGGGTTTCCACTATCCACCGAGGACGCCTTTACAATTTGGTCTACCGAAGACCGAGCACCGAGCTCCACCGAGTACAAATGACCTCTACCGAAGAGGTTGCTCCACAAGGAAAGGAATACAAGAACAAAGTGATCACAACAAGATCACTACACTATTTCTCAAACTCTTTTACAAACACTCTCACTTCAATTACAACTTCACTATAGAATGAGTGTAGGATTTTTGGCTCTATGAAGTGTGGTGAAAAAAAACTTCAGTTGTAGAGTGATATTAGTAATCAAACACAACTGAAAAACAGGCTCAAAAAGAATTGGAATGAAAGCTTTAAACTCTTTTCTTTTCTCTTTTGAAAACAATACAAACTTGAGGATTTTTCTTAGTGATATGCAAGAGAGACTTCTCCTCTTTTTATAGGGTTAAAAATAGGTTAAAAACAATTTCTTTTGGTCTTATTTTCTCTGAAAAAGACCTGAAAAACACTGAAAAAAGTCTGCCAAGAAATCAGATAAAAAACAGATTTCAGAATTGCACAAAAGAGGAAAGAGCCGTTGGGATTTTGCAGGCCTGGCGGTCGACCGGTCCGGTCGACCGCCAGCCCAGCTGCAGAGAGCCGTTGGCTCCCGGTCGACCGGTCCAGTCGACCGTCCCAAAAGAGGAAACACAGTTTCCTTCTTCCGGTCGACCGGTCCGGTCGACCGAAATAACCCGAGAGCAATTTGCTCTCCATCGGTCGACCGGTTCGGTCGACCGACAGACATGCACGAACAGTGCATGTCCAGACACATCGCCGGTCGACCGAGCCGGTCGACCGAAGTTGCCTGAAACAGAAAAACTGGACTGTTTTTGAGTTAGAAAAATTTTGAGAAATATTAAAAAAATACATATAGCTAAGTATTATGCAGAAAATAGTTTATACACATGTTATATACAAGATTTTCAAGATATAAAACTTTTGGTACATGTATATATAAACTAAGGCATAAAACTTAGAAATAACTATTTTCAAAACATAGGAAATATATGAAACAATTGTGTGTGCAAATCCTAGAGCCAAATTTCATATACTCAAACTTTAACATTCTATTTCTTACAATGATTCTAAGACTTCAAGATCTTCAATAGGCTTCTTCATATGATCTTCAATACTTGTTCCTTGAGCCCAATTGGAGTTGACTTGAGTCCAAATCCTTGTATTTGTGAGAGAAGACTTCTAGAATGAATAGAAATCTGAAACACACTTAAACAACAAATGTTATTAGTACAAATAACTAATATGTTTTGTAATCATCAAAATACACTAATCATGGGTGATTGTAACCTTGGGCCAACAATCTCCCCCTTTTTGATGATGACAAAACATATAGGTTATTTAAATAAACATGGAAGAGGAGTTTGAAAAACTCCCCCTCAAATAATGCTATGTATAAAAATTTGACTATGGAAGCACAATACATAAAGCATTCAAGGCAAAATAGTATTTGTCAAAAACTTAAATAAACAAACTTCTCAAACAAGTTCAAAATCTCAAACTCTTAAACTTATTACAACTCTTCAAAATATCAAACTCTTAAACTTATTACAACTCTTAAACAACTTATTACAACTTATTACAACTTATTCTCCCCCTTTTTGTCATACATCAAAAAGGGTTAAAATACCAATAGAAAAACAAATTTTATTTTTAAGAATCCATAATGCAAACATTCAACTCACCACAAATAAATGAAAATCTAGCATAATCTAGAGGTTTAGTAAAAATATCGGCAAGTTGAAAATCGGTAGAAACATAATCAATCTCAATATCACCTTTCTCATAATGATCTCTAAGAAAGTGATACCTAATGTCAATGTGTTTGGTTTTACTATGTTGATTTGCATTCTTTGTCATGTGAATAGTACTAGTATTATCACAAAATATTTTAACATGATCAAAGTGTAAATCATAGTCAAGGAGAGTATGTTTCATCCAAAGAACTTGTGCACAACAAGCTCCGGCCGCAACATACTCCGCCTCGGCGGTTGATAGGGCTACCGAATTTTGCTTTTTGGAAGACCAAGATACAAGACAATTACCTAAGAATTGACATGTTCCACTTGTGCTCTTCCTATCTACCCTACAACCCGCATAGTCGGCATCCGAAAAACTCTTCATTTCAAATAATCCGGTTTTAGGATACCACAAACCCATTTCAATAGTGCCCTTAAGGTATCTAATTATGCGTTTAACCGCAATTATGTGAGATTCTTTAGGACAAGATTGAAAACGTGCACAAAGACAAACGGAAAACATAATATCCAGCCTACTAGCCGTCAAATAAAGCAAGCTACCAATCATGCTACGATATAATTTAATGTCTACACTTTTACCTTGTTCATCCTTGTCAAGCTTTGTAGTTGTTGCCATGGGAGTTTTGCTTACTTTCGATCCTTCAAGCCCAAACCTTTTGATTAGTTCCTTTGTGTACTTGGCTTGATTGATGAAGATCCCATCCTTCTTTTGCTTGATTTGGAGTCCAAGGAAATAGTTGAGTTCCCCCATCATAGACATTTCAAATTCATCCTTCATGCATGACTCAAAAGCTTTGCAAAGAGATTCATTAGTAGAACCAAAAATAATATCATCTACATAAATTTGCACAATAAGAATATCTTTTTCTACATGTTTTGTAAACAAAGTTGTATCAATTTTACCTTTCTTAAAACCATTTGAAGTCAAAAATGAAGAAAGTCTTTCATACCAAGCCCTAGGGGCTTGTTTTAAACCATAAAGAGCTTTATCTAATTTAAAAACAAAATCCGGATGTGTAGGATCAACAAACCCGGGGGGTTGTTCAACATACACCTCCTCTTCAATAAATCCATTTAGAAAAGCACTTTTAACATCCATTTGAAACAATTTGAAATCTTTATATGAGGCAAATGCTAGTGTCATCCGTATGGCTTCAAGCCGTGCTACGGGTGCAAAGGTTTCTTCAAAATCGATCCCTTCGATTTGAGTGTAACCTTGGGCAACTAACCTAGCCTTGTTTCTAACTACATTACCCGATTCATCCAACTTGTTCTTAAAGATCCACTTAGTACCAATTGTTGGTCTATCGTGAGGCCTAGGAACAAGGTGCCAAACTTGGTTGCGCTCAAATTGATTGAGCTCCTCTTGCATGGCTAGCAACCAATATGAATCGGCCTCGGCTTCGAGGACATTTTTGGGTTCAATATGAGAAATGAATGAATAGTTACCACAATAGTCATGAAGTCTAGAGCGAGTGGTTACCCCTTTTGATACTTCACCTATGACGAGGTCCTTGGGATGATGTGGATTGTATCTCCAATCCTTTGGTAGTGGTTGAGTAGGCTCCACCTCATGTGTTTGATGTTCATTTCCTTGTGCCTCTTCCACTTTAGCTTTGCTTCCTTCATCATCCTTTGGTTTGTCTCCCATAGTAGAAGCATCCTCCAAGGTCACTTTCTCCAAACCTTCATCCAATGCATCTATTTCTACAACATTCTTAACAAACTTGTTAGATTCCTCAAACTTAACATGAATAGACTCTTCAATAGTCAATGATGATCTAATGAAAACTCTATAAGCTTTACTAGTGTTTGAGTAACCTACAAAAATAGCCTCATAAGATTTAGGATCAAATTTTCCTAAATTATCTTTTGTATTTAAAACAAAACATTTGCATCCAAAAACTTTAAAATAGGAAACATTTGGTTTTCTAGAAAAGTACATTTCAAAAGAAGTTTTAGTAGTATTTTTACATAAGAAAACACGATTTGATATGTAGCATGATGTATTAACGGCCTCGGCCCACAAATAATGTGGTAGACCGTATTCACTAAGCATTGTCCTAGCCATCTCTTGTAATGTTCTATTTTTCCGTTCAACTACTCCATTTTGTTGTGGAGTTCTAGGACAAGATAGTTCATGCTTTATTCCATGTTCATCACAAAAAGTGGTAAAGGGTTGGTTAATGAATTCACCTCCTCTATCACTTCTTATTCTCAAAATCGAAACATCCTTTTCTTTTTCAACTCTTTTCTTAAAAGTTTGAAAATAAGAAAATGCTTGGCTTTTATGTTCAAGAAAGAAAACCCAAGTAAATCTTGAAAAGTCATCAACCAAAACATAAGCAAATCTATTCCCACTTAGACTTTTGGTTTGTGTAGGGCCAAAAAGATCCATATGGATTAACTCCAAAGGACGTGATGTCATGATATCCTTAATTGACTTGAAAGAAGACTTAGTTTGTTTCCCAAATTGACATGCGTCACAAACTCGGTCTTTTTCAAAATTCAAGCAAGGAATACCTTTCACCATTTCCTTTGTGTTTAACCTAGAAATGTGATCAAAAGAAATATGCCCTAATCTCCTATGCCACAACCAAGAGTCATCATCGAGGGCTTTCAAACAAGTAATATTACAAGACATATTTAACATATCAATCATATAAACATTACTTTCACGAAAACCGGAAAATACACAAACATTAGAAGTTCTATCAATTACTTTACAAGCAACATTATCAAAAACAATATCAAAACCTTTATCACAAAGTTGACTAACACTCAAGAGATTATGCTTGAGGCCATCAACTAAAACTACATTTTCAATTAAAGGAGAGGTGCCAAGTTTTACATTACCAATACCGATGATTTTACCCTTGGCGTCATCTCCGAAGGTGACGGTGCCACCTTCATGATATCTTGATAGGGTTGCAAAGTTGTTGATGTCCCAAGTCATGTGCCTTGAGCAACCGCTATCAAGATACCACAATCCTCTACGTCGTTGGGATTTGGAAAGTACCTACATCATTTAACATAATTGTTGATTTTGGTACCCAAACTTTCTTGGGTCCTTGAAAGTTAGTGCCTCGAACCCAAACATTATGACGTGATACATTTAATCTATCATAGCAAAAATTGGCTAAGTGCCCTTTCCGTCCACAATGTGAACATGAGAACACTCTACCATACATGAATGCATGATGTGTATGTGTAGTGTGAGCATGTTTTGGGGTTTTGCCATGTTGTTTAGGTTGTGTAGCATGAACATGAACATGAGCATGAGCATTTTTCTTTGGGGCTTGTTTCTTAGGAAACATAGCCTCAATTTTCTTTTTGTTAAATTCACAATCTTTCAAAACAACACTTAATGAGTCTAATCTTTCTTTAAGCATAGAAACTTCATTTGAATCAATTAGTGGGGCCTTACCTTTGCAAGAAATCTTATATTTTTCAAAATCATTTTTGGTAGTGGCCAAAGTGAAAACCAAATCATCTTTTTCCTTTGTAAGAGTGAAAACTTGAAGACTTAAAGATTCATTATCCTTTTTCATTTTAAGATACTTTTTCTTTAAGAAATCATAGTTTTGTGACAACTCAACAAAAGCTTCTTCTAACACATCCATAGAAAGTTCATTATCATGAGAAGGGGAAGAGGTTACCTTGCTTGTGCCTTCATTAGCCATGAAGCACATGTTGGCGGTGTCTATTTCTTCCTCGGATTCGGTCTCCGAATCCCAAGTTGCCTTCATAGCCTTCTTCTTGTAAGGCTTCTTTGAAGTGGAGGGCTTAGCTTTGTCCGGACACTCCGCAACAATGTGTCCCGGTCTTTGGCAATTGAAGCACACAATCTTCCTTTCTTCTTTGCCTCCTTGCCATCTTCTTCTACCTTGGTACTTCGCCTTGTTGTACATCCTCCGGACATTCTTAACAAGGAGTGAGAGCTCCTCATCATCTTCTTCTTCATCATCTTCATCGGAGTGTGTAGCTTGACTCTTGAAGGCGATAGTCTTCTTTTTGGAAGGAGCCATATCCTCCCTTGCTTTCCTTTCCATCTCATGGGTTTTGAGGTTCCCAATGAGACCTATAAGCTCCATCTCTTCATTGTCGTTGAGTTCCTTCAAGGTTGTTGCTTTAACTTCCCATGAAGGAGGAAGAGCCCGGATGATCTTCCTTACTCTTTGATCATTGTTGATATCTTCACCTAAAGAAGAGAGTCCATTAGTAATCTTGGTAAATCTTGTAACCATATCATCTATGGTTTCATTTTCTTGCATGCTAAATGTTTCATATTGGGACCGAAGAAGGTCAATCTTAGCCTTCTTTACTTGTGATGTCCCCTCGTGTGTGACTATCAAATGTGACCAAATCTCATATGCGAATTTGCAATGAATAACCCTAGAAATGTCATCATCATTAAGGGCTTGTAGAAGTGCATAGTGAGCTTTGGCATTGGCATCGAATTCCTTAGTCTCTATTTCGGACCAAGTTGATTCGTCACCGGGGGGTACACTAAAGGACTTAGTCACGGCTTTTGCAACTCGGCTACCTAGAGATTGCAAAAACACGGTCATCTTAACTTTCCATATGGGAAAGTTAAGTCCATCAAACTTAGGAGGGGTCTTAATTCCATCGGCCATTTTTACTATATGAATGTGAATGAAATGATTAGCAAATTAGGATCTTCTCTAAGGTTGTTAAACCAAATCCTAGAGTCCAAGCTCTGATACCAATTGAAAAACACCTAGAGGGGGGGTGAATAGGTGTGATTGCTAATCTTAAAAATTTTAACTCTCTAAATGCGGAACCTAAAACAAGTGAGGCTCAACTTAGTACAATTCAACAAGTGTAGCCGAATTCCTCTTGCGAGGCTCTGGACTAAACTCCTCTTGATTCCCCTTGATATGGGTTGAGGCGCTATGTGAAGCTCTTGTTGGATGAGTACGGGATTGGCACACACAAGTATGAAATGAATAATATGAAAAATGATGCAAACACAATAATATATGGCAAGAATTACAAGCAAGCAAATATTAGCACAAGAGAATTAAACAATATCACAAGTATGCAATAGAAAGCAATAAGGAGCTATTGAAATGTAAAGCAAGAATTAGACGCAAAGGCAATCGCAAACAAAGTGATTTGTTTCGAGGTTCGAGCCACCGCTCTACTCCCCGCCTTCACCTCCGTGAAGGGTTTCCACTATCCACCGAGGACGCCTTTACAATTTGGTCTACCGAAGACCGAGCACCGAGCTCCACCGAGTACAAATGACCTCTACCGAAGAGGTTGCTCCACAAGGAAAGGAATACAAGAACAAAGTGATCACAACAAGATCACTACACTATTTCTCAAACTCTTTTACAAACACTCTCACTTCAATTACAACTTCACTATAGAATGAGTGTAGGATTTTTGGCTCTATGAAGTGTGGTGAAAAAAAACTTCAGTTGTAGAGTGATATTAGTAATCAAACACAACTGAAAAACAGGCTCAAAAAGAATTGGAATGAAAGCTTTAAACTCTTTTCTTTTCTCTTTTGAAAACAATACAAACTTGAGGATTTTTCTTAGTGATATGCAAGAGAGACTTCTCCTCTTTTTATAGGGTTAAAAATAGGTTAAAAACAATTTCTTTTGGTCTTATTTTCTCTGAAAAAGACCTGAAAAACACTGAAAAAAGTCTGCCAAGAAATCAGATAAAAAACAGATTTCAGAATTGCACAAAAGAGGAAAGAGCCGTTGGGATTTTGCAGGCCTGGCGGTCGACCGGTCCGGTCGACCGCCAGCCCAGCTGCAGAGAGCCGTTGGCTCCCGGTCGACCGGTCCGGTCGACCGTCCCAAAAGAGGAAACACAGTTTCCTTCTTCCGGTCGACCGGTCCGGTCGACCGAAATAACCCGAGAGCAATTTGCTCTCCATCGGTCGACCGGTTCGGTCGACCGACAGACATGCACGAACAGTGCATGTCCAGACACATCGCCGGTCGACCGGGCCGGTCGACCGAAGTTGCCTGAAACAGAAAAACTGGACTGTTTTTGAGTTAGAAAAATTTTGAGAAATATTAAAAAAATACATATAGCTAAGTATTATGCAGAAAATAGTTTATACACATGTTATATACAAGATTTTCAAGATATAAAACTTTTGGTACATGTATATATAAACTAAGGCATAAAACTTAGAAATAACTATTTTCAAAACATAGGAAATATATGAAACAATTGTGTGTGCAAATCCTAGAGCCAAATTTCATATACTCAAACTTTAACATTCTATTTCTTACAATGATTCTAAGACTTCAAGATCTTCAATAGGCTTCTTCATATGATCTTCAATACTTGTTCCTTGAGCCCAATTGGAGTTGACTTGAGTCCAAATCCTTGTATTTGTGAGAGAAGACTTCTAGAATGAATAGAAATCTGAAACACACTTAAACAACAAATGTTATTAGTACAAATAACTAATATGTTTTGTAATCATCAAAATACACTAATCATGGGTGATTGTAACCTTGGGCTTACAAATGCAAGATGGAAGAGAGGTCCTAATAGGATAGAACCTATCCTGAAGTAATGGTGATTGTACCATGTGTGGATTGGGCTTGTGTTCGGGTGGTGAACTGGTTCTAATTAGTTTAGATGTGGCTGGGTTTCTCGACCAAGCTGACATGCACAGTTAAACAAGAAAGTTCACCCAATCAATTAAGAAAAAATTCAAAAAAATTAAAAATCAAAAATCCTAATCTAGGGTAAGCATGGACTTAGACGATTCCTAACTTTAAACTGTCTTTGGGAGGTATATTACCGACCTTAACCACAAGTTAATTGGTCGGTAAGTGGCAAGATGGTGGGAGGTATCCGTCAAAGACGGGCCTAATTATGCCAAACTACCAACCTTCAGGGTTTCGCCCATCAATCCCCTACCTAGTCACCGATTTGGTAAGAGTTAATTTCGAACAACTTTCTCCTTCAGTCAATCTTTTAATGAGCCTGAGTTAACCTAAGGTCAACGTTTAGTTAATTTTTAATTTAGGATTAGGGTTGTAAGTGCAACGGAAATGGTTTGTTGGCCAAGAAAGGGTAATAACGTCCCCGCCTTATGTTGTTTATAGGTTTTGCCCTTAAGATGTATTAGTGCACGCGTACAAAAAAATAGAAAAAAATTCACTCAAAAGCAGTAAATCAGTCAAGGGTGCTTCCTAGTTTATATGTAATGTGGATGTACCTTGTCGCCAGCACTCTTCAACAAAATTAAAATAAATAAATAAACACATGCCTATGATGCAAGAGTCTAATTTTTTTATGTTAATCAACTAATAGGTTACTGTTAATTAATTAGCAGTGTGGTAGGTGATCACAGAGAAAAATTATCAACTGCAGAAAATAGTAGTTGCAATTTGCAACAGGACGGCAAAAATTGAAGCACAATGGAGCTACTAAATCCGCGGATACGCGGCAATAGCCGCGAAAACGCAGTTGTTTAGTGTTTCCTCTGGCTCTGCCTTATAGGATAGAAGCACAGATTTGCTAATTTTCCTGAGCTGCAATAAATTTTCCTGTTAGCAGGCCTGCAAATAGAAACAATAAAAAAAATAATTAGTTTTAGAGAATATCGTACCGTTCCCTCCCAGCAACGGTACCAAAATTTTGATTGAGGAAGAGAAATTGAATTGAGATAAAGAAAAAGTTAAAATTAGAAAGTTCTTAGTCTCTCTTCAATTTATCTGTGTAGTAAGGGCTAGACAGGTCGATCTACAGGGAAGGATGCAATGGAAGCTTTTCGGAATGAATTCTCTGACAAATGCTTGAAAAAAGAATATTGATTGTAAGAAAAATGATTTAATTAAGTAAAAGAGATTATAATCTACTAATCATCTACCACAACGAAGTGTTAGTCTAAGAGGGAAGAATATCATATTGAATCCATAAAAATCTACCTTAGGGTTTTGATTAAGAATCAAGTAAGATGAGTCAAAACATTGTAAACCCTAATTAGAGCACACTAATTAAAGTTAAACTTTAGTTCAACCTAGTTTCTAAGCATCGAATAAGAAAAGTATTTTAAACCTAATAAGATGCTATCAAAGTTCCAAAATATGAACTAAGAATAATCATGAAAAAGTGCAACCCTAAATTAATTCAGCTTAATTAATTATTCATCTTCAAGAATTATCAATTTAATTCTAGGGTTTCTAACAAGCATGGATTTTAATAAGTTCATCTTTTAGACTAAACTTAGCTGATCGAGAGATTAGCAAACTATAAGTTAACTTAGTTATTCATATTTTTTTATTTAAACAAGATTTATTATGAAGAAAGAAAGTTCCATCAACAAGAAAAGAAGAAAACAAAACAAAAGAAACTAAAGCGATAAAAACTGAATTAAAGAACAAGAGAGATGAAAAGAATAATGAACCTTTATTGATGGATGTCACCGGCTAATTACAAGTTCTTTTTCTTCTTCAAAAATCTTCTTCTCCAAATAGAAAGCAAAATAATACAAAAAATTCGGAAAATAAAAAAGGCTAACAAGAAATCCTATATTCAATCTCTGAGATGCCTCTCCTCTGTTGCTCTTTAGAGATATGTATAGGAGATTTGAGAAGTAAAGTCCCACACAAACACTTTCACCAAAACTCGACACACACGGCACTAGAATTGTCGCATTGTCGCGGCAAAAAGGAGGGGCCGCGGCAATTTTAGGGAGTTTGGTCACGAGCTTTGGCGCGTGGCTTCATCTCGTCCGTTTATGTGGAGATCTATCTTCAGAATCTTCTTTTGATCCCTGAATTTTAAAATATTTCAATCTTGGAGATCAAGTTCTCTCTAAATCCGGGTTAAATTCAAATTTTCTTCCCTATAACTTCAACTTGTGGTACAAGCAACCGAATTTGAATAGGAGTCTACCTCCATCTTTAATTGGGATGAGAATTGATCTTGTTCTACCCTTCTCTTCATCTAGGTTTTAAATTTACTTAATTTAAAACCCAAATTCAAATAGAATAAAGTAGAAGCTTCCTTTATCTTTCCAATTAATCTTTATTTTCATAATAATTGTGGGCTTTTGGGCTTCTTTCGGGCTTTCTCTTGGATTTTGGAGGCTTGCACATTACTAAACAATAAATAAATTAAATAGTAATATTTTATTAAAAAACATGAAAATATGAGTAAAAATGTGCATTATTGATGACCAATCAGTGACTATTCTCTGGTGTCACTCTTCTCTGTTTCTGGGATTCCAAACATCACAAGTAAGTGGATCGGACTCAAACTCATCTGGTTATCAATCTCGGACGAAGGGAAAAAAACAAAAATTAAATGAAAATTATTCGTCCAACCCGAGACAAGGCAAAATGAGCGAAAAAATAAATATGTATCTCCTCCAAGTTTATTCCTGACAAAGAAAAAAGGCTAAGAAAGATGAAATTGTTAATTTCACATTAAAGATGGACCAATAACCTTGGTTAATTGACATTGGATTCCTATTAAAGTTAACTGATATAATATTATGCCTATATTATAGTCACATTTATATAGTTATATAGTCTCTTGAAATATAAAGGGTACCATGATGGAAAGGTTTTATTTCAAGGGTTTAATTGTAAATGTGAGACCCACTTTTCTCCTCCTGCAAAGAATTACAATCTTACGCTCATTCATTTGAGAATCCATCAGAAAAGAAAACTGTGAGTTTGTGCAAGGACAAGGAGACAGAGAAAAGAGGATCTTTGCATTAGGGTTTGCAGGATCAAAAAGAAGGAATCAAGGATCTTCTCCAATCTTCATCTATTCTTCATCAATGGCTTCAGGTATGGTGATTTAAAGTATTGCTCAATTATGCATTTGATTATTCTTGAGATGTTTTTTGATTCTTGATCCATGGCCTATTTTATCCGCATTAAATCTATTGTATTTCCAACATTTGGTATCAGAGCTGTGTTTAAGAATCAATACATCTTGGATTAAGGATTATGGTAAATTAGGGTTTTTGATAACAGTTCAAAAATCGAATTTTTGATCATTTTAATTGTAGAATTTCATGAGGACTAAATAGCCCTAATTTTATGTTCATATTCCTCTAATTATGCAATTATCAGGGATCAAAATTCAGGATTAAGAAACCCTAATTTTTCCTAATTTTTGGAATAAATCGTCGGAACAGGAACTGCCTCAAATAACTGTTTCGTCGACTATTAGTCGACTAGCAAGAGTTTATAGTCGACTAATTTATTTTCCCGAAAATTGAAAACTCTCTGTTTCTAACAGGAGTCGACTTGTACTTTGGATTAGTCGACTAGTAAAGTGTATAGTCGACTAACCATTTTTGCCAAGTCGACTAATTTTTAACCGAGAGTTGTCTTCCAACAGGAGTCGACTAATAAAATTTTATAGTCGACCAATAAAAATTTATAGTCGACTAATTATATGGGTATAGTCGACTAATCTTTATTTGCCCTAGTCGACTGGACCTAAATGTGTAGTCGACTTGACTTGACCCAAGTCGACTAATCCTTCATTGTAGTCGACTAATGCTTGTTAATGTTCAATCATTAAAGTATGTTACACATTTAAGTTATTGTGTTAATATTGATTGATGCTTGGTCAAGTAATGTATTGAGGTATATGGCTTTACTCAAATAAAAGGATTAGAGAATATTATTGGTTAGTTTTGTATTCATATGGCTTATTGATTTAGTAGTTGCCAAAGTGACCTATGTTAGTAAACCTATGAATATATAACTACATAAAAGACTTGTCAATGAGGGTGGCATAAAAGACAATAATATTCTCGATGGCGGTTCTAGTTAGGAGATTGGGACTGGCCCAAAGGAAAGTCTCTTTCAAATAATTATGAACCGGGGTAGGGTAGTGTAATTTATGTAACTTAGTGGTGTGAAATTGGATACCCAAAGGTAACATGACTTACTATCTAAGTGACATAAATTATATTAGACCTACGTAGGTGATAAAAGTTCTCACCTAAAGAGTGAACACTAGATATGCTTAGATTTCGCCCAAAGGAGAAATCAAAGTGATATCAATAGTTCATCTTAATTAAATTTAAAGTTATTGTATTGATAAGTGGCCTAATGTGAGCAATGTCCTATTATGTTTCAGTGAACGTCCCGACTTCCCTTCACACTCATGCCACTAGCATTCCAGCCCTGGATGGTACAAATTTCTCTGAGTGGTTTGAGCATGTACAGTTTACACTGGGTATCCTGGACCTAGACATGGCTCTTTTGGTAGAGAAGCCTGATGAAGTGACTGCTGAAAGTACAGCAGAGCAGGTTAGCCATGCCAAAGCTTGGGAAAGGTCGAATAGACTCAGTCTCATGTTCATAAAGATGACCATAGCCAATAACATCAAGACAGTTTTCCACAACTAAATAAAACAGAATATCCAAAAACATCTAATTTGGATATTGACATTAAGTTCCTAGAAATCGAAGGTACATAAAAAGTATCTTCAAGATCCATCTGATGTCCCGTCTCCAAGAGTAGTCGATAAGTACCAACATATTCGACCTCCACTTTGAGACGGTTCCCCATATAGACGAATCTCTCACTTTCCTTCGGTTTCCGGGTTGTAAGGAATCTCTGCATTGAATTAGTTATGTGAGTTGTGGCTCCAGAGTCAATCCACCAAGTATTAGAAGGAACTTCAGCAAGATTTGATTCAAAACATACAAAAGAAAGATTTATACCTTTCTTTTCGAACCAAGCTTTCCTCTTGTTGCAGTCCTTCTTCACATGTCCCTTTCTGCCACAGAAGTAGCACTTGACAGTGAAGACCTTTCCATGACCTTGGCTACTTTCCCCATGGTCATGCCCTTTCTTTGATGGAAATCTCTTACCTCTTCCATATTTACCTTTCTTATGGATACCTCCTTGAGTTACTGCCAATACTGAGTGATGCCCTTCTTGCCTCAGTCTCACTTCCTCTTGTACACACATACCAGTTAGCTCATTCAAATTCCACTTATCTTTATGAGTGTTGTAGTGAATCTTGAATGGCCCAAACTGAGAAGGAAGTGAGTTAAGGATGAACTGTACCAAGAAGGATTCATCCACTTTCATACCCAGTGATCCTAACTTAGCAGCCTTATCAGTCATATTTAGAATGTGTTGTTGAACTCCTCTATTACCATCATATTTCATGGTGGTAAGTTCAGCCATGAGGGTGCCAGCTAATGACTTATCTGCAGACTTAAATCGGTCTCTTACAGCAGATAAAAGTTCAGATGCACTAGTAGTATGTGGGAGGGAAGTCTTGATTATAGAGAAACCTTCTCTCCAGTATCAAAGAAGGACTCTCTTAGAATCATTTGGCACTTGTAGCTCATTATGATTTGGAGTTACATCAAATGGATGTGAAAACTGCTTTTCTGAATGGAGATTTGGATGAGGTAATTTACATGGAGCAACCTGAAGGGTTCGCAAATGAAGGTAAAGAACACTTGGCTTGCAAATTAAAGAAATCCATATACGGACTTAAACAAGCTTCCAGGCAATGGTATATAAAGTTTAATGATACCATTACATCTTTTGGATTTACAAAAAACACTGTTGATCAGTGTATATATCTAAAGATCAGTGGGAGCAAGTTTATTTTTTTGGTTCTGTATGTGGATGATATCTTGTTAGCCAGTAGTGATATTGGTCTGCTGTATGAAACTAAAAGTTATCTTACCAAGAACTTTCAGATGGTTGATATGGGTGAGGCAGTTTATGTGATTGGCATAGAGATCTTCAGGGATAGATCTCGAGGATTGCTAGGACTGTCTCAGAAAGGTTATATCAACCAAGTCTTGGAAAGATTTCATATGGAAATGTGTTCAGTCAGTCCTACACCCATTCAGAAGGGTGACAAATTAAGTGGGAGCCAGTGTCCCAGAAATGACTTAGAAAAGGGTCAAATGCAGAAAGTTCCGTATGCATCAGCTGTTGGGAGCTTGATGTATGCAAGCACTTGTACCAGGCCAGATATCAGTTTTGCAGTTGGGATGTTGGGAAGATACCAAAGCAATCCAGGAATGGAGCACTGGAAGTTGGCTAAGAAGGTTATGCGGTATCTTCAAGGGACGAAGGACCATATGCTCACATACAGGAGATCAGATCAGTTGGAGGTGATCGGCTATTCGGACTCAGATTTTGGTGGTTGCCCAGATAGCAGGAAGTCTACCTCAGGATTTATTTTCTTGCTAGCAGGTGGGGCAATATCGTGGAAGAGTGTAAAGCAGTCTATCATTGCTTCATCCACGATGGAGGCTGAGTTTATAGCTTGTTTTGAGGCCACAAATCATGCATTATGGTTAAGGAATTTTATCTCAGCACTTGGTGTAGTTGACTCTATTGCCAGGCCGCTGAAGATATATTGTGACAATACAGCAGCCGTTTTCTTCTCTAAGAATGGTAAGTACTCTAATGGTTCTAGACACATAGAACTTAAGTACTTGGTGGTTAGAGAAAGAGTTGAGAAACAAAAGGTGTCAATTGAAAGTATAAGTACCACTTTAATGGCTGCTGATCCAATGACAAAAGGATTGCCTCCAAAGACATTTAAGGAACATGTTGTTAGAATGGGTCTTTTGGGCAATCTGTAATGTATATATTGGTACTTATGTAATTGACATTATTGTACAAATAAAAGTTTGTTTCTGTGTTTCCTGTTATCCAATTATGTGTGCACATATTATGTATGGATGTTTGTTAAACAGGAAATGTCTTTACAAGACAATTACAGGGGTCATTTTGGTTATAAACTCAATTAGTAAGGGTTATCAATATTGTGGTACATAGAAGGGAGTATGACGTGGATGTTGTATAATCGCTATGACTCACATTGGTGATCCAAGCTAATTGCAGTATTACGGTATTTCATATTTGGGCTTATCAGTTGTTGTTTTTAAAATTCGTGATCACGTGTCAAGGTTTTTCGGTATGGAATCCAATGGAGTCAAAAATGATTTACAAATGAGTCTTTTCTTTTATTTGTTTTCTAAAGTTTTAACCTAATCGGTTAATGGTCCAAGTGGGAGAATGTTAATTTCACATTAAAGATGGACCAATAACTTGGTTAATTGACATTGGATTCCTATTAAAGTTAACTGATATAATATTATGCCCATATTATAGTCACATTTATATAGTTATATAGTCTATTGAAATATAAAGGGTACCATGATGGAAAGGTTTTATTTCAAGGGGTTTAATTGCAAATGTGAGACCCACTTTTCTCCTCCTGCAAAGAATTACAATCTTACCCTCATTCATTTGAGAATCCATCAGAAAAGAAAAATGTGAGTTTGTGCAAGGACAAGGAGACAGAGAAAAGAGGGATCTTTGCATTAGGGTTTGCAGGATCAAAAAGAAGGAATCAAGGATCTTCTCCAATCTTCATCTATTCTTCATCAATGGCTTCAGGTATGGTGATTTAAAGTATTGCTCAATTATGCATTTGATTATTCTTGAGATGTTCTTTGATTCTTGATCCATGGCCTATTTTATCCGCATTAAATCTATTGTATTTCCAACAGAAATTGTTTGTTTGGAGTAGTCAATCCTACACCAAAAAACCTGACTTCTCGCCAGCGGAGGCCACCACCCTGGCAGAGCGAAATGACACCACGCATACGTAACGTCCACGTGACATATCAGAAATCGATTTAGTTTTTGAAATTATTTTTAAATATATATTTTTTTTTCAAAAAAATTGCCTGATTCAGAAACTCAGCATCTGAGGACTTGATCTCTTTGCCAACGATCTTGTCGAAGGTGGAGTTGGAACCCTTGGAATTGGACTCTGCGTGCTTCTTGCAGTACTCGATGATCTAGGCGAGGATCTTGCTGTTGACATTGGGCAAAGGGATGCTGCTATCGGCGCAGTCGTCCTCGATCATGTGCTTGTGCTTGACCGTCTGCTGACTCCATCGCCACCTCCTGATCCACCTCGAACACCTCGCCATCCGAGCTCTACAACGTGATCTTCTTGCTCGCCATCGCCGAAATTTATTCGGGTGGGGAGAGAAATTAGAGAGAGACGAGAGAAAGGAAACGAACAAACTCGACCGAGACCCCTCTCTCGAAAACAAACAAAAACTTCTAGGCTGACGGGACTTTAAACGACCCCTCCTCTCTCGATGCATCTTTCTTTGGATTTTTCAAATTAGAAAATTAAAGTGACTAATTTTATGAAAAATAGTTTAAAGTTTCTTCAATATTTAAGTTAATACATTTTTCTCTTTACATGTTTTTTTTTTCCCTCGTCTCTGTCTCTACGTCGACTATTATAACAGACATTGTTGAAGTCCTCATTGATGCAGAGGGCGACATGGCTCCAAAAGAGTAAACGTGATCCCTGACCAATTAAGTCCAAGAAGAGAGGAAGAGAAGATGATCGTAAACAAAGGGGAAAAGCTGATGACCAGTCTCTCTGACTTCGGGGAACATTCATTCCTCTCAGCGCTCCTCGAGCTCAGGTGCACATGCACGACGATGGATATCTCACATGATGTCAACCACCTCTGAAGGAAGAAGAAGAAGAAATGGGACCAGGCCAAGTGTTGCAAGTACCATCAAGATCACGATCATGATACCGAAGAGTGTTATCAGTTGAAAGGACATGAAAATCTGATAGGGAAAGGCATCTGAAGAAGTTTGTCAATCTGACGACATGGAGGAGGAAGAGGGGAGGGGGTCAGGGTAGGGGAAGAGGCGGGCCAGGGCATGGGGGAGGGAGACGGGCCAAAAGGAGGCGGAGGGGAGGTGAAGCAGGGAGGGAGAAGAAGGGAGGGAGGAGGAGTTTAATTAATTAATTGATTGTTTAATTATAATTTATGAGTTGTTAATTAGGTAATTAAAAATTAATATTTAATTGATTAATTAATTTGTACATACATATCATGTATTTTTTTTATTAACGGTTAAACTGACAAAGTTAACTCTCAAAGAAGTTATGTGCAGCTTTGATATTGTAAAGGAGTTTTGTTGTCACAATCTCAACAGTACAGGTGAGGGAGTTTGTGCAATTTATCTCAAAAAAAATATAATGATAAGAGAAGGTTTTTTTTTTTTTTTTTTTTTTTTGGCGGGGGGTGGGGGGGATTTGGATTATAAGACACCTAATTAATCTCTTAATCTCTTGAGATATTAAATTTTTGTCGCTAAAGAGTTTGTAGAGCCCTCAAGATCGGCACACGGGTGTTTAACACTGTTTGTTGCCAAAGACTTTGCAGAGCCCGCAAGATTGGCACACAGGTCTAGTGATATAATATAAATGGCTGCACAAGACCTTGTGGGCCAGCGTGCATCCTGTTTTGGATTTCCTTGTTAAATCCTCTTAAATGTCTTTGCTGGTTGTCCCTTAATGCATGGCTCTATTGACAAAAAAAAAAATTAAATTGTGTACAACTTTCACGTTTTTTTCTATTTCAAGAAATTATTATGAACTTTCAAAATGCATAAAACTATCATGAACTTTCTCTTGATTTTTCAACAAATCACCATCGTCAATAGGACATTAAGTTAATGGTCATATACATATCACGTGATCATTTTATGACCATTATATCTTTATTTCTGAAACAAAAAATTAGTTTTGTGAAAAATAGTTGTGAGGTCAATTTTATCTGGGGACATTTTGGTCTTTTTTAACTACACCATTATGGTAGTTTTTTAAAACTAGCTTAGTTTATACTTTATAGTAATTTTATTCATTTTTAAAAATTCTTGGTAGTTTTTGAAAATGGAGAGGAGTTCATGATACTTTTCAACATTCTAGCCCATAAAAAAGTCATAAATAATTTCAATGGGCTTTAAAATTTGAGCCGGGATTGTTAAGACAACATTTTGAGTTTTAGCGGTGAATACTAGTCAATTTTGAGATGAGAATGTATCTTGGTTAAGCAAAAATGATAGTCTAAATCCATTGGGGAAGAGAATGAAACCCATATTTATGGATTTTGCCTCTACCTCTTTTTTCCTTTCTTTGAATTTATTTTCCTCTAGTTTTAACTGAAATATGTTTCTTTTGGTTCTCTTTGGGGTAAAATTAGAGTTTAATTAGATAGAAAGTGAACAAGTGGGAAGTTGAAAAGAAGGATGAATGTCCATGAATATAGAGGAAGGGAAAAATAATTCAAGAAATGATCCGTAAGTTAATTACACGTAGATCATTCAGGCCAACGAAAGGTTATATAGCCAGCTTCTAAGTACAGAAGAGAACACGAGGCGGCTGTGCACGGCCACAAAATGATAACGGGGCACGTAAAAAGATGCGAAACGTTAAGATCTGCAATTTGGCGTCAATTTTACTGATTGTAGTCAGGGTCGGCTCTACTCATTGCACAAGCAAGGCCTGCCTGCGAATAAACCGGCCAGAGAGAATAGGTGAGATATCATATAACTGCTCCCAGCTAAACAAATCTGATGAAGCTTATTAAATCATGACATAAATCCAAAACATGCCACCAAAAAGGGAAACTTCTCATGAATCGTCGATATTTAACTGCCATTGTAACCGGACTGTAGGAGAATGCATATTAAAGCTCAAATATATCTGATCTGAAAATGCAGATATGAACATTTTACAGTAGCAAGTTGAAAGTTCATGGCACACAGAGAAAGGAGAAACAGGATACAATTTATCTATGTCGCAGATTTGCTTTACCTAATTACAACCCGCATATTCACGGCTCCATCAGGAAAATTCGATCAAGCATGCACGTTTTTACTGGCAAGATTAACTTCATTTCCTTCCCCCCATCATTCAAAAGCCCATTGGTTCTCCCTCCTCACTTCTTCCTCTTCCTCAGGTGTGAAGTCATTCTTGATATTGAAGGTCTTCCGAATCTCCTCTGGAGTCTTCCCCTTGATCATGTCCGCAACGGTCTGACATGTCAAATCCAACAGTCCCTTTATATTCAGATAATTTGCAGCCTGAACAGACAACAACAGAATCGTTAGATCATCAACTAGAGATCACAACTACAGATTCAAGACAGATGCATCTCAGAGGGAGGGAGGGATGCAACTGAAGTGAGTTGTGGGGGCACTACTGCAATAAATTTAACCACAATTTGTTTTATAATATACTGCCAGTGACCAAACATATGGACAAGGTTAGAACATTGATATCCTTGAATATCAGAATAGCAATGCTTATCACTTACAGGGAGAAATTCTTAAACAGTACCATTACTGCAGAAGAAACATATGGTAGAACAACAGCTATAAGGCTCATAGAGTTTCCCTCTAAGCCACTATAATCTACCCAATGGTACAGGATCAGCTTGTCAGTTACAATATTCTCATAAAAAATGCTAGCAATATCTCACAGTAATAAGCAGCTTATCTGCTCAATAGAAAAACTTCAAGCATCAAAGCTGAAGCATATAACTATGTCAATAATTTCAGTTTCAGTAAACTACATTCCAACGGAAGCTGGTCTAAATCATACCATGGTTGATAAAGATCTCAGCACATGTCCTGTGTACTCAAATTTGGAGTTATTTAAGTTATTTATATTCTGACTGCTTATAAATAGATGTTCCAAATCTAAGATCAGGAAGAGTAGCTCTCCTCGATTAAAGGATCATATGAATTACAAAAGAAAATCTTCAGTGTTGGTACAGCCATGTCTTGATTAAACAAAAACACTCCATATTACTGTTGGGATAACCACTTCTTGATTATAAACAAAACCATTTCATATTCTCAAATCCATTGTAAAAAGAACCAAGGCACAAGAAGGTATATGCCTGAACACCCTTCAGTAAATGATAGCGACAGCGAAGTTAATTGACAGCAGGACCCAGTTATAGTAATAACATTAAGTCATGAAAAAATTCACAAACACACTCCCTGATTTCATAAACTCCAAATCTCAATGACATTTCAAGACAATCTTGAAAGTGTAAGTGTGTGTGTGTGTGTGTGTGTGTGTGTGTACTTATGCCGCCGACATGGAATTTTTGATACCATAAGCAAATGTAAAACAAAATAATTTAAATAGCTTGTGTTGTAATTCAATGAAATAATTAAACAAACATTATGATTTATCATAATATAGATGTTGGAGAGAATCATTTTATTAAATTTCTTCTCCAAAAATGTGAAGAATGACCATTTTTATGAGAAACCAATTCATTACTATTAGAGGTGAATCTACAATATAATGAATGTCTATGATTTGTCTTCTCGGTATGGGATAAGTCCCAGCCAAATGCTCAAGGCGTTTCTAAATCAAGTCAACTGTTTAAGCAATAAAAAGTAAATAAATATATTTAGAGAACAATGTGATGGAAAAAACATATATAACTACTTAAAGATTTTAGTTGAGATTATGGCAGCAGCCGAATGAAGAATTTTGAGATGGAAGGATGACTATGCAGAATTATAGCATAAAAACGAGTGTCGATAAAAAACTAGAGGGAGCTAATTGAGGCTCAAAAAAGAGAAAAACACTGAGGTGATTTTAGTGAGGAAAGACATTGCATGCGCAAGGGCTTAGAGATATACCCAAATGAACATGGATCTATGCACTTAAACATAATATATGCTTAAAGTTCACCAACAAGAAACGACAAAAGTGGAACATTCAGATAGATAAAAACATAAGCTGATATTTGCTACTTACTTAAAAACAGTTATCATAAATTAATTCATGCTTTTTACCTTAACTTTTAAAGTATTACTTTTAAATTACTAATATTGAGGGAGAACCACAAGTTTACTCACTAGTGGTTTCTAAAATTTAATGCGTGTGGTTTCAGAACCAAACTCATAGCCATATGCATTTTTAATTTCTTCCTAAGCTTTTCCATGAAACACTGGCATATTTTCACTAACCCGGCCAGATTCCTATATCAAAGAAAATTTCTCCATCTTTACATTCCCCCCATCAAATTATTGGAAAAGCATTAAAACTAGGTAGTTAAAATATTTACAACTACTCTTCGACCAAGTTTGGTTTTGATCAGTAGACCAACAAGAAAGCAGAAGAAAGTTCATAACGGTATCAAGTTGTTGGTGGACAAACTAGATTGTTCCAATAGATGCTTTAATGGTCTTGAATATATTTTGGACGTAAGTAGCTGACAACAGATGGGGATACAAAAATGTGCATTCTTGTCAATATATTTCAATGCTTCAAGCAACCTGGAGTAATGGCCAACTAGGGATCCATGGATTAAAAAAAGCATGATGCAAGGACTATGATACGGAACAAGGTTAGTGTAAACATGAGCATACTTACATTCAATTAGTAACGGTCACTGAAAGCAATCAAGAATAATAAGTAGACAAAAGCTACTTGACTGTACTGGGTCAAAGGAGGTAGATTAAGCTGCAACACTCTGATGCAACTATTTAACAACATATGTAGTACCTATAAGATAATGTTGCACGCCATCTATTACCATCCTTTCTCTATAATATAGATATATGCCACAATGACAACCAACAAACTTGATTCTGTCATAAAAGCTTCTTGTTTCCTGAAGGATCAGTCTCCATGAGGTGAACCATTTACACTTGGTATATGACATACCATATAAAATTATGAAAGGTATCAGGAAAACACTTCTTCTAACAAAACCATTCCCATCAAATTCTCATTTGACCATAACAATTTCACAGAGCGTCTATTAACATATCACCTTTTTATGTAAAACAATATTTCATGAAAATTCTGGTGAACTTAGAAAAGTTGATGACTTGAGAAGCCTACTGCTTTCTTTGCAATGAAAACATAGACAGCATTCTGTTTAGATTGTATGCAAGAATGCCAACCTTCTTAACATTAATGAATCTCCCACATATAACTCAGATTCTCCCACATATAACTCAGTTTCTGAATCCCTAAGAAATTATCATGTGCTCATTTTACTCGGCACTAATATTGCATAAGAATTTGCCAGTACCCATATATTTTAATGAGCCAGATTTGAACAGTCCACTATCTGGAATAAACAACTGTTTCGAATTTTTTTCATACACGACACCTTGCTTTAGTAGAAAGTTGCTAAGAAATTCATGCCTCTAGGAGGTTGCACGTTACTTGTATGATCTTCCACTCTCAACACTTCCTCCAATGAAAGGGGGTAAATGAACTAATTCCTAGATCACCCTTCTCCCTCTTCATTTTCAACTCACGATCTCTCTTTCACACTTGTGGCGGATAAAACTCCGCCAAAAGCAAACGGAGGCCCCGATCGAACCTATTAGAGCACACAGAGAAAGAAGATGTTTTTCAGGTTAGAAGCATCGATGTAGTGCCGGTCTAAGACCCTCGGGCATGAGAATCAAAAGGCGGTAAGGGGGAAGGACCAGCAGAGAAAAACTGCCGGTGTCGTGGTGGTGGACTAGTAGAGAGAAACTGCTAGCGTGGTGTGATATGTGCTCTGAAGATTAGGGAAGCGACCCCCTTCTCCAAGAAGGAGGCGTGTTTGTACCTGACAGAGACAGTGGAGTAGATGTGGATAGATGCAGACCTTCAACTGTTCGGTTTGAATCTACTAATCTTTGTAACCGTGGAGACCGTATCCAGGTAGTTAAGATTGGTGTGTTGAAAGTTTATCGATTGTTATCTTTAACTGCTCTGCTTAGCTGTAAGGTGGCTCTGGATGAGGAAAAGGATAGAGTTGTGTAACAGATCCCATGATTCAAAGAAGCTCGCTTCGATGTGTTCGTGGTGATGGATAAAGTCGCCACGCGGTGGGACATTCGGTCCGAAGTTGAGTCAGATCTGGATGGTTGTATGACTTCAGACTCCGGGGCGAGAGATGTCTTTGGAGGACAGTATGACTTCGGAGCTGTGGGGGAGGACTGCCGTCGGATTTAGGGGGTTGAGATTTCAGAATGGGGATCCTGGGAGCTTTCCCATGTTCCTGCCACTGCACACGTGTCGAGATCCTAGCATGGGTCAAATTTTGACCACTACAAATGCTCCCTCCGCTTCCAAATTTGTCGGAGCTCGCAGAAGGAAAGTGAGGGAGCGAAGTTTGCTAGTGGCTTCATTTGCCTATCCTAATGTTTAGAAGACAGAAGATCGTCTGGAATATCTCTACATCATGATGGATCTTGGCATTTAATGGGAAGTGTTGCCTCTGGAGGCCAGTTGTTGCCTAGTCGTGTCAGACGTCGATTCAAATCCTAGAGTCATTATGAGCGACAATTCGATTCCCAGCATCATACTGGTTTAGTGGCGACAGTTAGCTTTTCGTATCCTCAATTGGGCGATCTTTTCGGACTGTGGGACGACTTTTCAAGGCTCTCGAGTTTCCAAGGCTCACATTGATGCTGATGAACTCATTCATCCGTCTATAAAAATGGAAGAAATCTGGGGGAAAGGAGATCGTCTTTAACTTCTCTAAGATTTTTCAAAATTCACCAAAAATTCTAGCTTTGTTGCAGCTTCTCCCAGGGGCGGTCCGCTATACTTTTTTCCTTGCTCTTCATCGGATGGAGAAAATAAAAAAAGATGGGACAAGAGGAGAACAATAAGAAGACTCTTGCTCTTCAGGAGTCTGATCGGTGTGTCGCATTAGTAGCCGTGAAGGACCTGTCGCAGCGCATTAGAAGCCATGACAGGATGCCGCTACCAGAGGAAATGCGCAGAACGGACAGACGGGCTTTCAGTTCGCCCAATCTAAGGGACGTTGACTTTCTTCCTAGTGGCCTAAAGTCTCCCCCGCTGGTGGTCGGGAGCCTCTCTGTTCAGTAGTGGTACTTCTCCCGGGTGGATCTGGAGCGCAAACCCGACTCCATCACCGTCTTGCATGTCTTGCAGGCTTCAATCCGGTCAGACGACGCTGTCTTGCACTCGGAGGGCTTCCTAAGGGTCCATCTCATTCTTCTTGCAGATGCGAGGAGAATGGTGGTGTTGGTTTCGCTGCCTCGGAGTCGTGTGGGGAGCGAAAAAGAGGTGTTTCAGGTTGAAACATCCTCTCCCACCCTTACCTTGTTGCGCGAAGCCTCTTGATCTTTTCTTCACCGATGCCAGAATCTTTGAAAGGGGGCATGGATGAAGAGGTATGACTTCCTCCGGTAGATTTTCCCCTGTGAATGTATCCTCGGAGTTCGGAGGTGAGGCAGGACCGACAGAGGTGAAAGGATTTGAGCGTCGAGATTCGGATCTTCTATATTTTTTCAAAAATATAAACACAGAGATGTAAAAGAATTTTATATTATAGTCGTTAGATGTAACACGATAAATACAATGTTCTAAATATCGGATGTCGGCCTAATGTCAGAAGGAAAAATGTAAAGTCAGATTGCAAATATCGGGAAAATTTTGGAGACATTTGCTCAATTTCAAAGGTCATATATATGCACACACGCGCGCGCGCGTGTATTATATTGTATGTCCTAAATGTCCCAAAACATCACATATATGATATCTCTATATGTATAATTAATAAGTTATACTAGCAATAATTTTAGCTAATTATATCAAATAAACATAGTTAGTTTCTAATAAAAATTCAAAAATGTCTCAAAAGGCTTCATGATGACTAACTATTAACATTAATAAACAAAATGTCAAAGTCTCAAGATTAAAGTTAAGTATTCATTCACGAGCGAGAAACAGTTAATAGTGCCCTAATTCGAATTAATTACCCTAAGATTTAACGATGCGAATCAAATTAGGAATAAGCGAGCAGTTTTAAGTAGAAAAAATGAGGAAGAGAATTCACCTTTGAGATCGTGAGTAGTCGCCGGATCCGAGAGAATATATAATGAAGGAGAAGAGAGACCACGGGGCTCGTTGGAGGCTTGGAGCTTAGCAGGATTTCCTAAGTCCTCATCTCCTGGGTTCTCGTCGGGCCTCAGTGGAGCTCAATGGGACCTCGTCAAGGCTCGGCGGAGCTCAGCGGAACCTCATTTGCGCTGGCGGTGCTCGTTGGGGCTTGGCAAAGCTTCCTAGTGCTCGTAGGGGATCGTGGGACTCGCTAAAGGTTGTCGAGGTCAGTCGAAGCTCGCTGAAGGTCGTCTCAGGGCTCGTGGAGACTCATTGAATATCGACGAAGGTCGTAGAGGCCTCTTCAGAGGTCGGTCGAGTTCGTATCTCTCTCTATAGCTCCTCGTTTCTCTTTCACACTCGCGCATAATGAAATTAGGGCTGCGAATGAGACTTAATCTCTTCTCTTCTCTTATCTTATAAAATAAGGTCGGGTTGGGTTAATGGGTTCAAACCCAAAATAAAAAATAAAACAAAATAAAATGTCAATTTCGGGCGATATTTGGAACCCCAAAATCGGCCAAAATTTTGGAAATTCGTCGAAATTTCAGTGACATTAACCCGATTTCGAAATTTGAAATGGGGTAGTCGATTTCGTGTCGGCCACATGAATTTCCCGACATTTCGGCTGAAATTTTCGAATGTCGGCCGACATTTAGAACATTGGATAAATATAATGAATATTTTTTGGAATGAAAATGATTATATTTGGATCTTACCTGGTTTGCTTTTACTATAGGCTTTTGGATCTGATATGGTCTGCTTTTTCATAGTGCCGATCTCTATCTCCGATATGGTTGGATGGGAACAGAGTATCTTGGTGAGATTGCATTTTGTTTTCAAGTAGGGGTGAACCCATCAGTAGTACCTCCAAACTTTGTATTAAAAGTGGGGGAGATCCAAGCAACGAAGTTGGGTTCACAGTCATCTCTGAGTGGGGGAAATCTCATTAACGGTGCGGCGAACTTGGCAGGACTGAGTGGGGGACACTCCAATCAGTAGAGTGGGTCCGCAGTCGCTCCGAGTAGGGGTATAATCCGATCAGCAGAGCGACGGACTTTAAACTCCGAGTGCGGGACATTCCCAACAACGGAGTTGGGTTCGCAGTCATCTCCGAGTGGGAGAAATCCCATCAGCGGAGCAGCAAAACTGACAGGACTCTGAGTGAGGGGGCAATCCCATCAGCAGAGTGGGTCTACATTCGTCTCCGAGTAGGGGTAATCCCATCAGTGGAGCGACAAACTTTGAACTATGAGTAAGGGACAATCCCAATAGCAGTGTTGGGTTCGCAGTCATCTCTGAGTAGGGAAAATCCCATCAGCGGATGGCAAACCCGACAGAGTCTAAGTGGGCAGATAATAAGATCAGTAAAGTGGGTCCACATTTGTCCGTTCATCCGGAGATATATCCTTAGGATCTTTATTTAATCTTCGTAATTTAAAATAATCTTGCTTCCTAGATAACTTAGGAAATAAGTTATCTATAAATTCGAATTTAAACTTGAATTCTCTCCTTTATTTTTGACTTCGATCTCATGCAACTTGATTTAAATTGATTGTCTCTTTTATCTCTGAATTAGGATAGGATTATCTGAATTTACTTGGCTTGATGGGCTCTTGGGCTTCTCTTAGACTTTTGAGATTCTTTTAGGCTCTTTTCTTTTCTTCTATGAATTTATAGAGGCATGTACAATACTAAGCAAAAAAATCATTACATAACAATGTTTAATAATAAATAAATATGAAAATATGACTAAAAATATGCACATTTGATGAACAATCACACCCCCACACCTATCTTTTACTCATCCTCGAGTAAAATAAAAAAGAAAAAAAACTAATATAATCTAAACTAACTCACTTTCGTAGGAATCATGGTTGCACTTAGCACGTGCAACAAGCCGTTAAATCTTTAGGTTCACTTAGAGGACGAGTGTTATCTCGTGAGGGTTTTCAGTGAATTACACCCACAAAATTCATAAAGAAAAAAATAAAGTGTTAAGTGTTTTCAAAAACTCATTTTGAAATTAAGAAAATATTTGAAATTTTTTTGTAAAAATCAAGTAATCTATAAGTCTTAAGATTACCAAATTATTCATTCATATACTTAGTCTCTATGCAAGTATTTATTATCAATCTAGGTTAGGATTAAAACTGAATTTCTCACTTAGTCTATTATTTTGCCCTAAGTCATATGCATCTTTGTGATTATGAATTTAACTTGAGATTCTTCAACTTAACTCTTATGTCTTATATATTAATCTATATATTTTTTTTCCAAAAGAAGTTCAAAGTATTCTTCAACTTTAAGCACTTCTCTCTTTTTTAATATGTATTAACTAATCTAATTTTCTTTTGTGTATGTATCAAGGCTTCTTGAGGTCTTAATACCTAACTAATTGATTATTAGATGTGTTAATACATATATTATATTTATATTTTTTCTTTCAAACTTACCTAATTACCTTTCACGTAAATACTAAGGCTTTCTTAGGCCAAAGCACTTAGCTAATCAATAATTAGATTTATTTTTTTCATATATATATATTTTTAAGGCACAAGAGTCTTTGTTTGGATCCTAAGTGTGTAAGTGTATAAAGTATGCATATTTCATCAAGGTAAAAATCAAGACTAAATTACTTTTTCAACTTTTCCTCCTAAACCTAAAAATCAAACAAATAATCTTATTTTGACCAAGTATTAAGAAATTCTAATTATGATTTTTCTATTCCGTAAAATTAACTTAATTACTTACAAAAATAAATCAAAATATTGTTTTCTTTTTCAAAAATTTTTTTTATCTTTTATTAGTATCTACCTATGTTAGTGTGTTAGTAAAAAAAAATTATCATGTTAAGTATGTTACATGTTACATGTTAGACCCTCCCCCACACCTATCACATGCAGTGTTCCCAATGTATGAATGAAAGGATGTATGCATGAAATAAATTGTAAAAAGAGATAATGTTATGTTTAAATACATTGGGTCAAGGAGACCCATGGCTGTGTCTGCCTCCGGTACTGATTCCAAGAATGATTTCAAACGTTGACCTTTACCTTGAATTCACTACCATTCTTAGTGTCGCAAATCTCTATTGCTCCATGTGGGAACAGCGTCCTAACAACGAATGGCCCTGTCCATCGTAATTTCAACTTCCTTAGGAAAAGATGAAGTCTAGAATAGTAGAATAAGACTTGTAGTCTGAGGGCAAAAATTTTTCTCATGATATGTTTACCATGAAAAATCTTAACCCGATTCTTCGTAATCTTCGCATTTTCATAAGCCTCGTTTCTTAACTCCTCAAAAGTTCAGAATTTTGCAATTTACGAAGCGCACTAGCTTTATCTAGATCAAAATATAGCTGCTTAATTGCCCATAAGGCTCGGTGCTCTAATTCGACAGGAAGGTGGTAAGCCTTTCCAAGGACAAACCTTTAAGGAGACATTCTTAGAATCATTTTAAAGACAGTCTTATATGTCCATAAGGCATCTACCAATTTGGTGAACCACTCTTTTCGGTTTTAATTCACAGTTTTCTCCAAGATAAGCTTAATTTGTCTATTCAAGACTTCTATGTGCCCACTAGTTTGAGGATGGTAAGGCATGAATAACTTGGGTTATGGCATATTTTCGCATAAGAGCTTCAAAAGTTCTATTGCAAAACTGTGTGTCATTATCACTAATTATTGCACGAGGAGTTCCTAAGCCTGAAAAGATGTTTTCTTTCAAGAACTTAATAACTTTGTTGTCGTCTGTCTTGCAAGGGATGGCTTCAACCCATTTGGATATGTAATCCACAGCCACCAAGATGTATTGGTGTCCAAATGAGCTAGGAAAAGGACCCATAAGTCAATGCCCTAAACGTCAAAGACTTCTAGAATTGGCTTGATGGACATCATATTACGTTTCGAAATCCTACCTATCATCATTTGGCATCTTGTGCACGTCTTGTAAAAGTTAAATGCATCCTTAAACAAAGTGAGCCAATATAACCCAATCTGTAGTACTTTTTCAGTAGTTTTACAGGGACCAAAGTGTCCACCGCATGCAAACTCGTGACAAAAGGTTAGAACACTCTTCACTTTCTCAACGGGAATACATCTCCTAATGATTTGTTCGAAACAATATTTAAAGAGATAAGGTTCTTCCCAAATGAAATATTGGACTTGAGACAAGAACTGATATATATCTTGTTTTGATCAGTGAGATAGAGTTTGGGTTGTCACTAAGTAGTTGACTATGTCATCAAACCATGGTTCCCTAAAGGTAGCCAAGAGTTGTTCATCGGGAAAGTAATCGTTGATTAGCAACTCGTTGGAAGGGGCGTTTGGAACACGAGAGAGGTGATCGGCGACGACGTTTTTGACACCCTTTTTATCTCGAGTTTCGAGATCAAACTCTTGAAGGAGGATCCAACGAATGAGTCGGGCCTTCGCGTCCTTCTTGAGCATTAGGTATCGAAGTGCGGAATGGTCGGTGAATATGGTGATTTTGATCCCAAGTATGTATGAACGAAATTTTTCCAATGCAAATATTACAGCCAAGAATTCCTTTTCGGTTGTAGTATAGTTTAATTGGGCTTCATTAAGAGTCATACTTTAGTAGTAGATAACATGCTGCTTGTTGTCAATGAGTTGTCCTAAGACTACAGCGCCTATAGCAAAATTGAAAGCATCGTACATGATCTCAAACGATTTGGACCAATCCGGGCAGAAATTATGGGCGCAGAGATAAGTTTCACTCTAAGCTTCTCCTAAGCGTTTAAGACATTCGTCATCAAAGATGAAAGGCACATCCTTTGCTAAAAGGTTGGTTAGGGGTCTAGCAATTTTGCTCTAGTCCTTAATAAACCAACGATAAAATCCGGCGTGTCCAAACAAAGATCGGATATCTTTCACATATTTAGGTATGGGAAGCTTGGCTAGGACATCTATCTTTGCTTTGTCCACTTCGATCTCTTTCTTAAAAATCTCGTAACCTAGTACAATCCCTTGTTGTACAATAAAGTAGCACTTCCCTAATTTAAAGTCAAATTCTTTTCGGTGCATCGTTTGAAGACAAGTTCTAGATTGTGAAGACAATGGTCAAATGAATCTCCATAAATGGAGAAATCATCCATAAAGATCTCTAAAAATCTTTCGACCATGTCGAAGAATAGGCTTAACATACGTCGGAATGTCGCAGGGGCATTGCACAGACCGAAAGCATTCAACGATTAGCAAAAGACCATTTCCCTCTTTCATTTATCGATCAAATGCTTGAACAACTAGCCGGCCACGAGTATTACTATTTCTTAGATGGTTACTCAGGGTACAACCAAATCCCCATAGCTCTAGTCGACAGTGTTCTAAATGGAGGCCACAGCGGCTACATCGGCCGGGAAAATTTATCAGGGATGGGATATATCGGGGACATATCGGGGATATTTTCAAAAATCGGATGTCAAAATCGGACTGTTAATATACATATCTTCTTGTCTTAAATTGCATCTCAATAAGACAATATATGCATAAATTATATAAAGCTATATAAAACATCATAGTTATATGTTTAAGATATACTTAACTAGATAACTTGTATTAAGCTTATAAATGCATAATCACATCCAAGTGTAGAATCTTCACAAATGCCACATTGTCACATCGCTCGAATTGCCCAAATACCTAACCTAGAAATTGAGTGTAAAACGCTATATCGGGTCCAAAATCGCCGAAATTGCGGCTAATATATCGGGTCCATGCCGATTTATCGGCGATTTTGGGTGAAAATCGCTATATCAATTTGGATGTGCCAAATCATTGCGGTTAAGTGCTGTAAACGCAATATCGGCGCAATATCGGGGTTATATCAGGGATATTTAGAACACTGCTAGTCGACCACGAGTATTACTGTTTCTTGAACGGTTTCTCGGGATACAGCCAAATCCCCATAGCTCTGGAGGACCAAGAGAAAACAACGTTTACGTGTCCATTTAGGACTTTTGCTTATCGCTGAATGCCTTTCGGTCTATGCAATGCCCCCGCGATATTTCAACATTGCATGTTAAGATTATTCTCCAACTTGGTCGAACAATTCTTAGAGATCTTTATGAATGATTTTTCTATATATGGAGACTCTTTTGACCAATGTCTTCACCATTTAGAACTAATCCTCGAACGATGTATTGAAAAGAATAACTTTAAATTGGGAAAAGTATCACTTCATGGTACAACATGGGATTGTCCTAGGTCACGAGATTTCCAAGAAAGGGATCGAAGTGGACAAAGCGCAGATAGATGTCATAGCCAAGCTTCCCATACCTAAATACGTGAAAGATATCCGATCTTTCTTAGGACACGCCGGATTCTATCGTAGGTTCATTAAGGAGTTTAGCAAGATTGCTAGACCCTTAACTTACATTTTAGCTAAAAATGTGCCCTTCATCTTAATTGATGGATGTCTTATCGCTTGGGAGAAGCTCAAGATGGAACTTATCTCTGCACCCATAATTTCTCCCCCGGATTGGTCCAAACCGTTTGAGATCATGTGCGACGCTTCTAATTTTTCCATAAGCATTGTCTAAGGACAACGCATTGAGAACAAGCAGCATGTGATTTACTATTCAAGTAGGACTCTTAACGATGCCCAATTAAGCTATACTATAACCGAGAAGGAATTCTTGGCAGTAGTGTTTGCATTGAAAAAATTTGGTCCATAGCTACTCGGGACCAAAACAACCATATTCACCGACCATTCTGCACTCCAATATCTCATGCACAAGAAGGATATCAAGGCCCGACTCATTCGTTGGATCCTCCTTCAAGAATTCGATCTCGAAGTTCAAGATAAGAAAGGTGTAGAAAATGTCGTTGTTGATCACCTCTCACGTATTCCAAACGCTCCGTCTAACGAGTTAACAATTAATGAAGACTTTCCTTATGAACAACTCATACCTTTAGAGAATCATGATTTGTCGGCATAGTAAATTACTTGTGACAAACCAAACCCCATGTCACTGGTCAAAACAAGAAGTATACAGATTCTTGTCTCAAGCCCGGTATTTCTTTTGGAAGGAACCGTATCTCTTCAAACCAAATCATTAGGAGATGTATCCCCGATGAGGAAGTTAGGAGTGTCCTTTCATTTTGTCACGAGCGTGCATGTGGTGAACACTTTGGTCCCCGCAAAACTGCATAAAAAGTGCTACAAAGTGAGTTCTAGTGGCTCACATTGTTTAAAAATGCCTTTGATTTCTGCAAGACATGCTCTAGAGGCCAAATGGTGAGCAGGATTTCGAAACCTAATATGATACCCCTAAACCCAATTCTAGAAATAGAACTTTTTGACGTATGAGGCATTGACTTTATGGGTCCCTTTCCTAGTTCATTTGGGCACCAATACATTTTAGTGGCTGTGGATTATGTATCAAAATGGGTAGAAGCCATTCCTAGCAAGACAAATGACAACAAAGTTGTTGTCAAGTTCTTAAAAGAAAACATCTTCTCACGATTCGAAACTCCACGTGCCATAATTAGTGATAATGGCTCACATTTTTGCAATAGAACTTTTGAAGCTCTTATACGAAAATATGTCATAACTCATAAATTATCGACACCATATCATCCGCAAACTAGTGGGCAGGTAAAAGTCTCAAATAGACAAATCAAACTTATCTTGGAGAAAACTGTGAGTCAAAACTGAAAAGATTGGTCCATCAAATTGGTAGATGCCTTATAGGCTTATAAGACCGCTTTCAAAATAATTCTAAGGATGTCTCCATATAGGTTAGTTTTTGGAAAGGCTTACCACCTTCCTGTTGAATTAGAGCACCGAGCCTTATGGGCTATTAAGCAACTAAATTTTGATTTAGATAAGTCTGGTGCGCTTTGAAAATTGCAAATTTTCAAACTTGAGGAGTTGAAAAACGAGGCTTACGAAAATGCGAAGATATAGGGTTAAGGCTTTTCAAGATAAAAAAAACATATTATGAGAATAACTTTTGTCCTTGGGCAAAAAGTCTTACTCTACGATTCCAGACATCATCTTTTCTAGGGTTGTTGAAATCACGGTGGATAAAATCATTTGTTGTTAGGACTGTGTTTTCACATGGAGTGTAGAAATATGTGACGAAGAATGGTAATGATTCAAGATGAATGGTCAACGTTTAAAACCGTTTCTGAAATCAGCTCCGGAGGAAGAAACAACCATAGGTGTACTTGAACCAATGTATCGGTAACATAACATCACCTCTTTTACACTTTATTCCATGCATACACGCATTCATTCATACATTGGGAAAATGCATGAGATAAGTGTGAGAGAGGGTCTCACATGTAACATCTAACATGTAACATACTTACATGATAAAAAAAATTTACTAACATACTAACATAGGAAAGTTTACTAATAATAAAAAAATATGTAAAAAACTTTTTGAAAAAGAAAACAATATTTTGATTTATTTATGCAAGAAATAAGTTAATTTTAAGGAATAGAAAAATCATAATTAGGATTTCTCAGTACTCGGTCAAAATAAGATTATTTGTTTGATTTTTAGGTTTAGAAAGAAAAATTAGAAAAGTAATTTAGTCTTAATTTTTACCTTAATGAAATATGCATACTTTATACACTTACACACTTAGGATTCAAAATAAAAACTCTTGTGCCTTAGAAATATATATATGTATGAAAAATAAACAAATCTAATTATTGATTAGCTAGGTGCTTTGGAGCCTTGGTATTTACGCGAAAGATAATTAGGTAAGCTCGAAAATAAATAAATAAATATATATAAATATAATATATGTATTAACACATCTAACAATCAATTAGTTAGGTATTAGGGCCATAAGAAGCCTTGATACTTATAGAAAAGAAAATTAGATGAGTTATACATATTAAAAAAGAAAAAAAGAAGTGCTTAAAGAGCAACGAAGTGGTAATACTTCGAACTTCTTTCGCAAAAAATAAATAAATAAAATATAAGGCATAAGAGTTGAAGTTAAAGAATCCGAATCAAAATCAACGATCACAAAGGTGCATATGACAGGGTAAAATAATATACTAACTGAGAAATTATAATCCTAACCTAGATTGATAAAAATACTCATAGAGACTAAGTATAAGAATGAATAATTAGGTGATCCAAACACTTATAGATTAACTTGATTTTTGTAAAAATCTTTCAAATATTTTTCTCTTTCAAAATGGATTTTGAAAGCACTAACACTTTGTTTTTTTTTTTTTATGGATTTTGTGGGTGTAATTCACTAAAAACCCTCATGAGACAAAACTCATCCTCTAGGGGTAACCTAGAGGTTTAACGGCTTGTTGTACGTGCTAAGTGCAATCGTGATTCCTACGAAAGTGAGTTAGTTTGATTAGATTAGTTTTTCGTTTTTGTTTTACTCGAGGACGAGTAAACGATAAGAGTGAGGGTTATGATTGTTCATCAAATATGTATATTTTTAGTCATATTTTCACATTTACTTTTCATTAAACATTGATATGTAATGATATTTTTACTTACTATTGTACAGGCCTCTATAAATTCAAGGAAGAAAAGAAAAGTTGATTAAAAAAGCTCAAAAGTTTAAGAGAAGCCCAAGAGCCCATCAAGCCCAAGTAAATTCAGAGATAATCATATCTTAATTCAAAGATAAAAGAGATAGTAATTTAAATCAAGTTGATTGAGCTCCAAGTCAAAAATAAAGGAGGAAAATTCAAGTTTAAATTCGGATTTATAGATAACTTGATTCCTAAGTTATCTAGGAAACAAGATTATTTTAAATTTCGGAGATCAAACGAAGATTTTGAGAATATATCTCCACATTTTGAGAATATATCTCCACATGGACGGACAAGATGAAGCCAGAGCCCAAAACGCGTGCCCTGACTCCCCTTCTTTGCCACGGAAATGCGACAAAAGCCGTGTTTCTGCGGCTTTCTGGTGGCGGTTGGCGTGGTGGTTTCGTGTGTGTTCGATTAGGACTCTACCCTCTATTTCCCCTATAAATATAAAGGTAGAGCCAAAAAGACAAGGCCTCTCAGAAGATCAAGTTTAGTATTTTCTTTAGATCTTTTTCTTTCTGAATTTTCATTGTATTTTCGAGTTTTTACTTTGAAGAAGAAAATTTGTAAAGAGAAGAAGGCTTTTGTGCTAAACCAATCACAATTCAATAAAGGTTCCTATTTTCTTTTCATATCTCTTTTGTTCTTTCAATTTTTATTCTTCAATTCTTATTTGTTTTATTTTATGCATCCTTTAATCATCATGTCTAGTTTAATCATAAATATGAGTAACTAATTCTATTCGTAGTTTGCTAATCTCTCCACCAACTAAGTCTAGTTCTATAAGATGAATTGATTGAGTTTTATGCCTGTTTAAAACCCTAAGGTTAAGTTAAGATTCTTGAAGATTAGTGATGAATTAAGTTAAATTAGTTTTAGGGTTACGCTATTTAATGGTTGTTCTTAGTTTATGCTTAGATACTTTGATAGTTTAATGGTAAGTCTAAAACGATTTTTCTTATATTATACTTAGAAACTTTGATAAACTAATGTTTAATTTTATCTAATGTACTTTAATTAGGGTTTGCTTATCTTACTCATCTTGCTTGAATTTGAAGCAACATTCTAGGATTAGTCTGTCTAGGCTCAATATGATGTTTATTCTTTGTAGACTAGTACTTAATTGTGGTAGATGATTAGTGAGCTATGATATCTCTTTTTATTAATTCAACTCTTTTATAACCATCATCTTTCTTTCCAAGTTTTACAAAGAGAAACCGTATCGAAATGCTCCATTTCATCTCTCCCTGCGGATCGACCCATTTAGTTCTTGTTACAGCGGATTAATTGCGAGAAAACAGAGAAATTTCTTAACATTAACCTTTTTCCGTTTAACTCTCTTTTCTCTGTCAATCAATCATGTGTTGCGATTGGTTAAGAGGCAGAGCGCTTGGCTTCCCTACATCGGAGGTTGCCCCGGTTAAGGATGTACTCTTTTAGGAAGCTTTGGCGGACAAGTTCTTCCAGGTACTTCCGCAGAGTTCTATAGTGGATGGTCTGGTGCCCCTTACTGTCATTGTAAGAACAGTATTCTTTCACTCCGAAAAGTGTAAGGTCGTATTGGATTGGCTTCGGGCGCCTTACCCACGACTAGTCCTTGATGGCGTTGAAAACTTCGTTGATGGGGAGCCTCAGCAGAGTGAAGTATTGTTCCATCTTGAAGGCTTGGAGTGAATTCGGTGAGAGGACAGGTGACTCTCTTTTGTAGGCGGGCTACCCCGGATTCGGGTTACTAGCATTGGTTGAAACTTTATTCTGTGACTTCACTTCTCTCTGTCGTTGTCGCATTTGAGAGGCTAGTTGGGGGAGCTCCCACGACTGGTCCTTGATGGCGTTGAAGACTTCGTTGATGGGGAGCCTCAGCGGAGTGAAGTATTGTTCCATCTTGAAGGCTTAGAGTGGATACGGTAAAAGGACCAGTGACTCTTTTGTAAGCGGGCTGCCCCGATTCAGGTTACTAGCACTGGTTGAAACTTTGTACTGCGACTTCACTTCTCTCTGTCGTTGTCGCATTTGAGAGACTAGCTGGGGAGCTCTCCATCACTTCCTCCAACTAAATGTAAGGCTGGGCTCGAGACACGACCTCATTCATCCGAGTTACATCATGCTTCAGCAGGTGTTTGTGTAAAAGGTGAGAGATCTGTTGTCCGTTGATAAACGCGAGTGCAGAAATATCTTCACCGCATTGAAAACCTTGGCGAGCTGGTTCTGAAAGTAACCGAGTTTCGCCCTGTCTCACTTTGATGGTGAGGTAATGTTTAGTCTTCTTAAACTACCGATGGAAGGCATATTGGGAGAAAAAATGCCCCAGTTATCTCCTCGAAATTATGGAGCTAACACAACGAAAGAGAATAAAACCAATTCGAGGCCATACCTTTCAGACTGGATTAAAAGGCTGGGCACATGAGCGAGTCATTATGGGAGTAGACCACTATCTTGTCTCGAAAATGCATAATGAGCTGGACTAGGTCACTGGCTCCGGAATAGAAGTCGAAGGTCGGAGTCGTAAATTTTTTCGAGAATTCATACTCCATAATCGCTTCGGAAAGAGGAGAATAGGAGACCTTGGTAATGACATATTTCGATCCGTTATGGAGTTGCAGCTTAGCTTCATCGATCCATCTTCCGAATAGTTCGTCGAGGGTTCAGATGTAAGAGAACTCAATCCTCCTCCGAGTTTGATCGTGTTGAACTCCCGCTTAGGAACAGGTGAATTGGGCTCATCAGAGAAATCTTCGTGTAGAGAAGTCGGTCTAGATTGCATCAGGTTTGTGATGGGCCTGTCGCCCCAAGTCTTCCCAGTTCCAGGTTCGTCTTCCAGCTGCGTCTAGACCTGGGTTCTTTGGTGGGTAATGATCTGTGCCTAAAGTTTATCGTTGATTTACTTTAGCGCCTCCTGCTCGCAGGCAACTTTTTCGCAGTCGAGAGCCGCTTGCTTCCAGTCACGCCCTGACCGGGCTTGTTCCTCCAACTGCCCTTTCATGTCAGCAAGCATCTGAAGGATCTGACCTTCGTACAACGACGGCAATCTGACGCTGGTGGTTGTCCTCTGAGATAAGGAGCCGGTGTACTCAGCGGCATGCTCGCGCTCGACGGCGCGTGGGGATTATGCCCGGCAATGGTATATATCCTAGCTTTGGACGGGGCACCCTTGTGAGCGATCGTTTGCTTCTTTGAGGCCATCAACATTAGGGGAGAGGCTTTATGAGGAAGGATAGGGTTTTGGGTTGGATGGGAGGAAGATCTCGAAAGTAAACTCAATCTCTCAAATGAAAGCACCAATTTATGGTGGATAAAACTCTGTCACAAGCAAATGGACACCTCCTAACGAACATGTCAAAGCACACAAAGAGAGAAGACGCCTTTCAGGTTAGAAGCACCAATGTGGTGCCAGCCTAAAATCCACAGGCATGAGATTCAGTAGGTGATAAGAAGAGAGGACTGATAGGGAAAAACTGCCGATATAGTGGTGGTAGACTAGCAGAGCGAAACTGCTAGTGCAGTGTGGTATGTGTTCTGAGGATTAGAGAAGCGATCTCCTTCTCATAAGAGAAGGAGAAGTATTTGTACCTGACAGATGATGGAATGATGTGGATAGATACAGATCTTCAACTGTTCGGTTTGAATCTGTTGATCCTTGCAACCGCCAAGACTGCATCCTGATAGTTAGGATTTTTGTGCTGGAGATTTATCGATTGTTAACTTTAAATGGTTGCTTAGCTGTAAGGTGGCTCTGGATTAGAAAGAGTATAGAGCTACATAAGAGATCTCGCGACTGAAAGAAGTTCGCCTCGATATGTTCGTGGTGATGGATAAAGTCGTCACGTGACAGGACATTTGATCCGGAGTCGAGTCGGCTCTGGGTGGTTGTATGACTTCGGACTCCAGGGCGAGAGATATCTTCGGAGGGCAGTATGACCTCGGAGCTGTGGGTGAGGACTTTCGCCAGATTTAAGCGGGTTGAGATTCCAGAATGGGGATCCTGGGAGCTTCCCCATGTTCCTGCACTGGACACGTGTCGTGATGCTGGCAAGGTCAAATTTTGACCACTACAACACTGCTTATTTCAAAGACAATGTCTTCCCCATTCATCTTCTTACATACTCATCTTTATATCGCTCCTTATAAACATCCAGCACCTTTTTCAAACTCCAGTTCCAAATTCTATTGCTATTAGTGCGGAAAATGAATTTTGGCTCCTTCATTTTAAAAGCTTTTTCCAAATTTCTTTTAGGCTCTGTTTTACTAGTTTAGATGAATTGTAGTATTTCTATACAGAACTAAACTCCACAAGTAAACAATAGGATTTTTAAATATATAAAAAGTAAATTTATTGCTATCAGACAGTAAAGGTCTGACAGAAAATACACACTAAGTAAACCTAAAAACCCTATTGTAAAAGCTACATTGGTACATACATGCACCCCACTGCAGAAAGAGACCTCAAATAGACACACACGCACACACACACTAACATTTCTTCTCATCAAGCACTCAATAAGAACCTCATCCATGTATGAGTAGACAAAATGTAGCATACAAACATGGAGACAGAAATGTAACAATACAAAGGTTTCTGCAAAAACTGAAAGTAACAGTTGGAATAGTAACTGATCTTTTAATTTTCATTAAAGCACTATTTTCACAAACTCCCTTTGAGCTTAATTATTATGAATATAGGGATACACCTTGAAAATTGAACCCTATATAGATAATAGTCAACAAGATCATTAGTCTTAAGGTCATACGCACCACAGAAAATAATAAAGTAAATAATTCTTTTCAGTTCTTCATCACGTTTATTAATGCAGACCTAATTAACAATAGGATTTTGATGTCAACTAGATTACATGGACAATAAAACGGATTCAGAAATATTGTGCCAATATTAATTCAGATAACTAAGAAAAATAATCCTCGACAAGCTACTCTAATCTTGAGCCCTAGCCCCAAAGCATCAAATCAAACCAAATCCACATAAAGAAAGCAAAAAAAAAAAAAGAATCGAACAGTTATTGATCTTACCAGGATGAGGTCGAAGAGCGTGGCCTGATCGACCTTCACAAACTCAGCGTCCCAAGACTTGATCTCCTCGTCGACAGCCTTGTCGTCGGCGGAGTTGGATCCCTTGGAATAGGACTCCACGTGCTTCTTGCAGTACTCTATGACCTTGGCAAGGATCTTGCTGTTGACGTTGGGCAAGGGGATGCCGCTCTCGGCGCAGTCGTCCTCGATCATGTGCTTGATCGTCTGCGACTCCATCGCCACCTCCTGATCCACCTCGAAAACCTCGCCATCGGAGCTCTTCAGCGTGATCTTCTTGCTCGCCATAGCCGATCGATCAGTCGAACGGATAGCCACGAAAAAAATAAAATTGGAGAAAATTGGGGCGGAAGAAGGAGAAGAGGGGCAAATCAGACTTGGGATTTATTAATAGGACAAAGGTTTGGGGTTGGTGGGGCCCACTCTCTCCTTGTCGCTGACCGATTGGGTTTTGGCGGCGTGGGTGTTTTTGGAAACTGTGAGAAAATACGTGGTGGCCAAAATTGGAAGCGAGGACGCCGAGGAGGATCCGGTGATTTTCCTTACACCAACGCAGAGATTAACGGACAATACCCACTGTTGCTACATGGCTGATGAAGACAACACCAATCCAAGTGACCATCCCGCTGCACCTTGGTGATCGTTGGACTTGTAATGGGTCTTACATCTACTAAGGCCGGGTTTGGTTGCAAGGAAGTTGGCGGAAGTAAGGAAATATGAAAATATAATTACTCACTTCTCTATCTATCCAAATATCAGAATAGAAAAATGAGAAAACTCTTTTATCTTTTCTCTTTTTCTTTTTACACAATTACTTCCTTACTTCCAGAATGGTACAGTTAATTTTGTGGTCATGTAAATCTCATTTGTAATAAGTTGTAGCTCAAAACAGTTAATTTTGTGGTCATGTAAATCTCACTTGCATTCTAATTACAATTTAATTTTTATTTTTCTACTTAAATTTTATTTTAATATTATTTTGCGGTCAACTTTGTGGTGAACTTTTTCACTTTCACTTTCACATTACTATTCAAACACCAGAAAAGACATAACATTTTTTAAACCACACCTCCCAATAATATCCAAACACTGAAAAACTCACTAAACAAATTCCCAAGTTCCAAAGGAACTATTACTACTTCCTCACTTCCACCCGTAACCAAACAGCCCCTAAAGTGAGTATCTGAGCAAAGTTTGGGTGGATTAATGAGTTTCGAAAGAAAAAGGAAAGACCGTCTGAGGTAATGCTACACTGAGTAGATAAATGATTTGATGTGATTAAGGGTGTGTTTGGATTTATGGGAGTAGGAGAAAAATGAGAAATGAGAAATTCATTCCCTTGTTTGTTTTGAGCCTGAAATGAAAAATAAGAAAACTCTTTTTCCTCTTTTCTTTTCTCTTTTACATCTCTTTAACACTTTCGTTTTCATATTTTTAGTGTTTTATAGTTTATTTTGTGATTATGTAAATCTCACTTATAATAAGTTGTAACTTGATGCATTAAATTTTTATGTCATGTAAATTCCACTTGCAGTCCAAAATGTTATTTCAGAATTAATATTTAATTTAATATTATTTTATGGTCAACTTTGGGTCAACTTTCCCACTTTCACTTTCACATTTCTAACCAAATAGCGGAAAACACAATGTACTTTTTCACTTACACATTCACATTACAACTAAACACCGAAAATGAGAATTGCACAAATCTCAAATTTTCACTACATTTTCACATTTTTCATCATTATTCCCCACTTACACATTTTCCTCTCACTTCCATCAAACCAAATTAGAGCAAGGTATGCAACACTCCATTAAAAGTTCTCTCTTTATGATCAAATTGGATTTCCACATTAGCACCCCTCCGTTTTAGTGGATATTTTTCAAAACTGATCCTAGCCAAATTCTGTTTTTTTTTTTCCTTTTTTCAGTGTGGGGGGGGAACTAGGGTTTTATCAACCTACTATAGACTTAAGGGTGAGCGTTCAGTTGGTTCTATTTGGCTTTTAGGGCATGTTTGGCTCACTGGAAGAGAGAAGGAAGAAGGAAGAAACTGGGGGATCTTCTGACCTATGGTGTTTGTCTCGCCGAGGAAGAGAAGGGGAAGAGGCCGGAAGAAATCCGATGTGGTGGTGACTCGGATCGGCGCTCGGATCTCAGCACTTTATTCCCCGATTTTCTTTCTCCCAAAATCGACGTGAAGACAGGCGGAGTGTGGGGATCTAGGCTTGTTATATTTTTAAGTCTTCCTCTCTTACTCTCTATTTTTCTCCTTCCTCTTCCCTCTTCCCTCTTCTTTCCATTAAACAGTCGTCCACCGGAAGAGGGAAAGACCCTCTCTTCCTTCTTCCCCTCACTTCCTTCCCTCTCTTCCTTCTTCCCTCTCTTCTGGCGAGCCAAACAGGCCATTGGTTCTGTTCGGCTCTGCATGTTTTTCAAAAAACTAAAACAGAATGAAATTAGTAACCGAACCAAACCAGTTATTCTGATTGATGTTCGGTTCAGTTCGGCAAACTTCGTTGAGCCGAAGGCCCTGGATCAATATTTAAAATAACGACAACGTAATAATAATGTTTTTTTCTTTGTTGTGTTAATATAGATTATAACGTAACGCATAATATAGGTTACGCAATTTAATATTTAATTAATAAAAATAAATATATATACTATATTTAAGAATTTTTATAAATAAAAAAGTAAATTTAAAAAATCTAAAAAATATCAAAATAATATATAAAACATTTAGCAAGTCTCACAATAATTTTTAGCAAGTATTTTTCACATTAACAAGTTATAATAAGTTCACAAACACCACATCGGATTGGTGTGATGCTCTCTTTCAAAGTTCATGCTTTTCCCGACCTCTTCCAAATCCTCTCTGCTCTGAGGATTTATCCACTTTGAAGAGTTTAGCTCTGAGCTAAGCAGCTCCAGCAACCGTTCGCCCTCGATCTCTGTCGCCGGCTACGCAACCATATATTCCTCCACGTTCATAACGTGCAACGCCACTCAGCACGAGCAGTTATGGACAGTGAAGAATTTTCCTGCATGCATCCTAACAAGCCCGCACCACTTATCGCAGTTGTTACAACAAGACGACATGTATAAATCATGCAGTTGTGAAGATCTCGTCCACACCAACAATTTAGCTGTATATAAGTAAACCTCGTCTTCCAATGAAAAGAGGACTTCTAGGAGATTATGTGCCCTAGATGCCAAATGGTAGGAAGGATCTCGAAACGAGATATGATGTCCCTCAACCCAATTCTAGAAATAGAACTCTTTGATGTTTGGGGCATCGACTTTATGGGTCCATTTTCTAATTCATTTGGAAACCAATACATATTGGTTGTTGTGGACTATGTGTCCAAGTGGGTAGAAGCCATTCCAAGTAAAACTAATGATAACAAAGTTGTCATAAAGTTTTTGAAAGAGAACATTTTCTCACGCTTCGAAACCCCTCATGCTATTGTTGGCCCAGAGGCCTTCCACTCTAAGTTTTGATGATGATTAACTCATGTAGTTATGTTTACTAATAATCTTGTGATGTTTAGTTTCAGATCTCTAACCAAGATATTAGTAGGTGATTAGCTTTAACAAAGGTGTTTTGGAGCTTTTCACATGGTGATTCAAGAGCCCGAGCGTCAAAGTACATATCTAGCACTCGTTGGAGTCAAGCTCGGTGGATCACGGTTTGGATCGAGTCGACTTGGAGACGGCGCTCTACAAGAAGACCTCGGTACATACTTTAGTTTATGTTTTAGATCCATTTGTTAAACATTAGATAGTGTGGTATGCTCAAGTTCACAACACACACACGTTTCATGCTTTGGTTTATTGGTTTTCGGTTTGGTTTAACCGATCTTGGTTTTCATGAATAGATAGTATCAAAACAAGTTTACATGGTTTTATGTATATTAGATTTGTTCTATATACATATATGCTTCATTTACTTAAACAAACTTAGTTTGATAGTCTATGTCATGAGTTTGGAGTTTTGGTATTTTACAAAACGTATTTTTGTTTTAAGTCAAAACATTGATATATATATCTTTTATGTATATTGGATTATATCCATATACTATACGCTTCAAGATGTTTTAAATATCATGTTTTTATATTTGGATGAGTTTTGGACAAAACGAATTTTCAATTCAAAAATCCAAGTTTTGGAAAATACGGAATTTGGTTTTCGGCAAAATTTTCATAACACAAAAGGGTTCAAAATGTTTGTAACTTGGTTTGATTTTTACTCAAACAAGTTTATATTTCAAATATCATGCAAGAACTTATTTTTGTGGAATTTTAGTAGTTTTATGAGATTTATTTGGTAATTAAAAACCTAACTTTTAAATCCTATTTTCAGCCTGCCAAGCTCTGGCGGTCGACCGGAACGGTCGACCGGACCAGGAGCCGGTCGACCGTAGCGGTCGACCGGACGTGCACAAGAATGTGCACTTGGCCGTATCAGTTGGCCGGTCGATCGAAGCGGTCGACCGACTGAAGACAACCCACTCTCGGGTTGCCCCGATCGACCGGGCGGTCGACCGGCCAGAGAGCCGTTGCGCTCTGGTTCAGGGCCCAGTCGACTGGGCGGTCGACCGGAAGGCTCAACGGTTAAAAATTTGACCGTTAGCCGGTCGACCGGCAGGTCAATTTTGACCTGCCTGCTGCCAACGGGCAGATTCTTTTGGGGGATTATAAATACCCCATTTGAGACCAGTTTTTGGTAAGTTTTTGAAGGAGAAAATTTTTATACTCTTAAGTGTTTTCAAGCAAAAAGTTGGGGTTCAAAATTCTTGATCTCTATTTATTTTTAAAGTGTTTTTATTTCAAAGAAAATAGTCTTTTGGGAATTTGTTTTTGGTCTAAAACTCTATATCTATTTTGGTGATTTCCAAGTGATTTTCTTTGTTCAAAACACTTTGTTTTCCACACTTGAGCCATATCTTGCTATCCTATCTATTTAGGATCTTTATTTTGTAGAAAAATTAGTTTGTGGTTGTGTAACCACCAAGTTGTAACCTTCCATCATTGTGATATCCCTCTAGTGAGAGGTGATTGATTTGGTATCCCTCTATTGTGAGGTGATTGTGGAAGTGTTGGTTTGCTCCCTCTAGTGAGAGGTGGAGATTGAGTTTGTATCCTCTTAGTGAAGAGGTGGATTGTGCTTGTTTGGCTAAGTGCCTACCCCTCTTGTGTGAGGTGGTGTTTGTGTTGCCTCTAGTGAGAGGTTGTATTCTGTTGAGAAAGGAGTTGTGTACTCCCGGTTGTATTGCCCCAAATCCTCAGTGGAGGTTCCCTGTGTGGGAGTCCTGTGTGGACAAGTTAGTGGATTGGAAATCCTTCTGTGTGAAGGCGGGGACGTAGAGCAGTGGCTCGAACCTCGAAATAAATCTTTGTGTTTGCGTTTGATCCATTGACTCTCACTCTCTCTCTCTATTACTTTGTGCATTGATTCATATTGTCATATCATATACATGCTTGTGTGTTTGTGTGCCTCACTTGTGCTTAACCACGAGAGCTTCATATAGCACCTCAACTCTTATTCAGAGGAATCTAGAGGAGTTAGTTCAGAGTCCTTCACCGGGAATTCGGCTACACTTGTTGGTTGCATTAAGTGTTGTTGCAATTAAGTTTTAATTTCCGCATTTTGTTCGTTAGAATAGCCGCACACCTATTCACCCCCCCTCTAGGTGTACCTTCAATTGGTATCAGAGCCTACGCTCCTGATATTTGATTTAACCACCTAGGAGTGTGATCTTGGTTTTGCTAATCTAGTTTGCATTTGCACACCTATATTGTTTACACACACTCATGGATTGCTTGACACCTCCCATGTTTGATGTCTCCAACATTGACATGTGAAAATTTAGGATGTCCATGTACCTAAAAACCCTAGGCTTGCATGTTTTTCTAGCTACTACCAAGAAATCCTATCTTGGTAATAGCAATCATATAGACGCCAATGCACAAGCCCTTGAGGCACTTAGAAGCACGCTTAACGAAGAATATTTGTGCTTAGTTTCTAACTGTGATTCCGCCTTTGCAGTGTGGAACACATTGACCTCCTCCAAGCTTCAATTGTCAATCCAAACGGAGGATGAATCTAGTGGAGAATCCGAGCAACGATGCTACATGGTCCAAGGGAATGACTCCCTTGAGGTATATTCGGAATCTCAATTAGATTGTGATGATGCTAGTTCTTCTTATAATGATTATGTTGATCCAAATGCTTTGAATGAAGAACTATCTATTGTATGTGAAAAATTGTTAGAAAAATACAATCTTTTGAAAAAGAAGACTTTTGCATTAAATAAAGAAAATGAAAATTTGTCTTCTAGACTTGACTTGGTTTTGCAAGAGAAAGTGGAGATTTCTAATGAAAGGGATTCATTGAAATCTAAACTAGATCTTGCCCTAAAAGAAAATGAATTTTTGAAAAATAAAAATGATTGTGAAATAATTTTGAAGAAAAATGAAAACTTGTCTTCAAAAGTTGATTTTGTTTTAAAAGAAAATAATTCTATAAAAATGAAAATTGCTTCTATTTCAAAGGATTTAGAAGTTTGTTTAAAGAAAAATGAATCTTTGAAAAATGATATGGATTCCCATGTTTGCCATGCTAGTATAGCTTCACCTAGCTTACCTATTGCATGCTCCACTTCTTCTATAATTGAAAATGATATAAATTTGTTAAAGAAGAATATGGATTGTTTGGGCTCCACTTTGAGCCATTGTGCCATGAACCACACACGTTTGGAATCTATGTTTCGAAAGAAACAAGTTCCATCTATGCATGCATACCATCCACGGCATACACATACTTCGCACGTTCATGTACACAACACAATGTATGCTCATGTGTACACTTGTACACATTGTGGACGTAAGGGCCTTGCTAAGTTTTGCTATGATAAGATACATAATGTAAATTTAGCAACTAAATTTATTTGGGTTAGGAAAGGAACTAACCCCCATGGACCTAAAAGAGTGTGGGTACCAAAGACCACCCCTATACTATTTGATGTAGGTGTGGGCTCTCGCATGACGTGAGAGCGATGGTGCCTTGAGGTGGATGCGTTCCGAGCTTAAAGAGGACAATTTGGATGCATCACTTTCAAGGGGAGTTTGGTGGAAGGACCACCTTGTTTTGGAGACTTGGAGAGTTGCCCTCATGGTTTTGGTAACGATCTCTAACTCCTCATATGTTTACATGCTTTTCATATTGTTGATTTATAGCATGTCTTGTTTTAATATTCATTATGTCATATGCCATGTTTATTAGATTAGTGATATACATGATTAGTTATTTGAGACACCCATGTTTAATATGGATTTATATTTAGTGTTCTCACATTTGTTTCAACTAATGTGTATGTTCTAGATCTAATGCATGTGCACATGTACATAATGATCATATGTATGTTTATGAGTTTTGTTTTGATTTCCATGCTTCATGTTTTGGTTACTTGTTTGAATGTTAGTTTTCATTAAAATTAGGATATATATATATTAGTACAACTAGTGAGCCACAAATAGACTATTATATGTTTGTGCTTGAATGCTTATTTGTACCCACTGGATGTACTAGTATAGTCTAGTTTTGATGATTCATGCATTTGACTTGTATTCCCCATTTTACATGTTTTTCATGTGTAGATGTTTAGCTTCATGTATATGCCTATTTTATCAAAACTTAAGATATACATGTATACTCCTTTGAGTCTTTTTGCCTTTCATGCAAATCTTTATTATGGACTCAATTGTGTTTAGGGATATGTATGTATACTTCTAGTTTAGACAAAACATACATATACCTTGAAGCTTATTTGACTTTAATGATTTTCTTGTGTTCATTTTTTAAGGAATTTCTTATTGAGCTTAATTGCACATTTTCATGATAATGTGTTTCACATAACACTTGTACACTCACCTTATTTGATGTTTTCTCATGATTTTATTTTCATGAGTATGATATGGGCTATATAGATTTTGAGTGTTTGATGATCATGAGATCTACATGTTTTTCATGAAATATAATTTTGTTTTATTCCTTACTTGAAGGATTTCGTACTAGTTTATAAATTTTTTCATATAACTAGTTTGTATTCTTCATTATGGTAGAGTCTTTCAAACACACTATATTTTCAAACTTATTTTTGAAAACCCTACCCATTTTAAAGGGCGGTTGGTTGGGCGACCATGCCTTGTATGCTCTTTATTGAAAATCATTTTAAACATGTGCATGAATGGGTGGTAGGTAATATGAGTTATACACTTGTTTCTAATTATTGTTTCAATTGGTATCATTGGATCTTTTCAATTGGTATCAATATTGACATTCTTTTGTATACTCATATATGTTTTTTTTATATGTATGCTTACACTTCAAATAGTATCAATTTTGATTGGTATCTAATTTTTCATACATATATATACTTTATTTGTGCTTACTATATCTCTATATCTTTGAGCACAAATTTTGGTTATGCTAAGCTTGGTTTCTTAAATGACTATTATATTTCAATTGATTAGTTTTCAATTGGTATCCTAATACAAGCTTAAGCATCATTTTATTTGGTATTTCATAAATGGGGAGAAAATTCGTATTTTCATCTTTCAATTGGTTTACCTTTGGTATTTCACTCCCACACTTTATGATAATATTGATTTTAATTTGGTATCATATGCTCCAAATGAAAAATATCTTCAATTAGGGTTGTGTTTTTCAAATTGATATTCAAAAGTGTATAATGTTTTCTATTAGTACTAATTTTTACAGTTGATATCAAGATTATCTATATGTCTACATTTTTCAATTAATATCAAAATTTGATTGGTTTCTTAAAAAATGTGTTTTGTACCTTCAGTTGGTATTTTCAATTGGTTTCTTAAAGATTGGATTTCAATTTACTTTCAATTGGTACTTCTCAAAATTTTGTTGGTTTACCTATGTGATCATTTTCTATTGGTATATATTAAAGACATTTGTTTTATGTACCTTCAATTGGTATATTTTATTTATTATTGATATCATGATGAATGAAATTGATATATCTTTTCTTACAATTGGTATCATAAAGTTTTTGTTTTGATTTCACCACTTATTGATATTATTTTTGTTTAAGACAAAAAGGGGGAGAACATTATTTTTTATTGTTTTCTTTGACTCCTTTGTTGATGATTGACAAAAAGGGGGAGAAGTATTTGAGTTTATATGCATGTTTTTATGTTATGCATGTTTTCATATTGGTATCAAGAGATATTTATGTTTTATGTTTTGTTGATATTGGTATCAAGAGTGATGAATACTAGTATCTAGAAACATAGTTTGTTTTTTTATTATTGAAATTGTTTTTTATTGGTATCAAGAGCATTATTTAAGAACTTGTTTATGAAAAAGAAATAATTTATTTTGGTATCAAGAGCTTATTTTTATACATGTAATTTTGGTATCAAGAGCTTGTTTTATGCATGATGATGCATTTCATGTTTGGTAACAAGAACATGTTTTTATTTGGTATCAAAAGCATGTTCATTTCATTATTTTATGCATATCTATGCATACTCATGTTTAATATTCATTGCATATATTTATTGTTTATTGCTATGCATGAGTTAAGGGGGAGCTTCTTTGAAGCTTAACTTTAATCCATGCATATATAACTCCATGAGTTTTGTCATCATCAAAAAGGGGGAGATTGTTGGCCCAGAGGCCTTCCACTCTAAGTTTTGATGATGATTAACTCATGTAGTTATGTTTACTAATAATCTTGTGATGTTTAATTTCAGATCTCTTACCAAGATATTAGTAGGTGATTAGCTTAACAAAGGTGTTTTGGAGCTTTTCACATGGTGATTCAAGAGCCCGAGCGTCAAAGTACATATCTAGCACTCGTTGGAGTCAAGCTCGGTGGATCACGGTTTGGATCGAGTCGACTTGGAGACGGCGCTCTACAAGAAGACCTCGGTACATACTTTAGTTTATGTTTTAGATCCATTTGTTAAAGATTAGATAGTGTGGTATGCTCAAGTTCACAACACACACACGTTTCATGCTTTGGTTTATTGGTTTTCGGTTTCGGTTTAACCGATCTTGATTTTCATGAATAGATAGTATCAAAACAAGTTTACATGGTTTTATGTATATTTGATTTGTTTTATATACATATATGCTTCATTTACTTAAACAAACTTAGTTTGATAGTCTATGTCATGAGTTTGGAGTTTTGGTATTTTAACAAAACGTATTTTTGTTTTAAGTCAAAAACAATGATATATATCTTTTATGTATATTGGATTATATCCATATACTATACGCTTCAAGATGTTTTAAATATCATGTTTTTATATTTGGATGAGTTTTGGACAAAACGAATTTTCAATTCAAAAATTCAAGTTTTAGAAAATACAGAATTTAGTTTTCGGCAAAATTTCCATAATACAAAAAGAGTTCAAAATGTTTGTAACTTTGTTTGATTTTTACTCAAACAAGTTTGTATTTCAAATATCATGCAAGAACTTATTTTTGTGAAATTTTAGTAGCTTTATGAGATTTATTTGGTAATTAAAAACCTAACTTTTAAATCCTGTTTTCAGCCTGCCAGGCTCTGGCGGTCGACCGGAACGGTCGACCGGACCAGGAGCCGGTCGATCGTAGCGGTCGACCGGACGTGCACAAGAATGTGCACTTGGCCGTATCAGTTGGCCGGTCGATCGACTGAAGGCAACCCACTCTCGAGTTGCCCCAGTCGACTGGGCGATCGACCGGCCAGAGAGCCGTTGCTCTCTGGTTCAGGGCCCGGTCGACCAGGAGGCTCAACGGTCAAAAATTTGACCGTTGGCCGGTCGACCGGCCGGTCGACCAGAAGGTCAATTTTGACCTGCCTGCTGCCAACGGGCAGATTCTTTTGGGGGATTATAAATACCCCATTTGAGGCCAGTTTTTGGTAAGTTTTTGAAGGATCTTCAAGTGTTTCAAGCAAAAAGTTTTGGGTTCAAAATTCTTGATCTCTATTTGTTTTTAAAGTGTTTTTATTTCAAAGAAAATAGTCTTTTGGGACTTTGTTTTTGGTCTAAAACTCTATATCTATTTTGGTGATTTCCCAAGTGATTTTATTTGTTCAAAATACTTTGTTTTCCACACTTGAGCCATATCTTGCTATCCTATCTATTTAGGATCTTTATTTTGTAGAAAAATTAGTTTGTGGTTGTGTAACCTTCCATCATTGTGATATCCCTAGTGAGAGGTGATTGATTTAGTATCCCTCTATTGTGAGGTGATTGTGGAAGTGTTGGTTGGCTCCCTCTAGTGAGAGGTGGAGATTGAGTTTGTATCCCTCTTAGTGAAGAGGTGGATTGTGGTTGTTTGGCTAAGTGCTACCCCTCTTGTGTGAGGTGGTGTTTGTGTTGCCTCTAGTGTGAGGTTGTATTCTGTTGAGAGAGGAGTTGTATACTCCCGGTTGTATTGCCCCAAATCCTCAGTGGAGGTCTCTGTGTGGGAGTCTTGTGTGGACAAGTTAGTGGATTGGAAATCCTTCTGTGTGAAGGCGGGGACGTAGAGCAGTGGCTCGAACCTCGAAACAAATCTTTGTGTTTGTGTTTATCCATTGACTCTCACTCTCTCTCTCTCTATTACTTTGTGCATTGATTCATATTACCATATCATATACATGCTAGTGTGTTTGTGTGCCTCACTTGTGCTTAACCACGAGAGCTTCATATAGCGCCTCAACTCTTATTCAGAGGAATCAAGAGGAGTTAGTTAGAGCCCTTCACCGGGAATTCTGCTACACTTGTTGGTTGCATTAAGTGTTGTTACAATTAAGTTTTAATTTTCGCATTTTTGTTCATTAGATTAGCCGTATACCTATTCACCCCCCTCTAGGTGTACCTTCAGCTATCATCAGTGATAATGGTACTCACTTTGCAATAGATCCTTTGAAGCTATTATGCGAAAGTATACCATAACTCATAAGGTGTCCACACCTTATTATCCTCAAACTAGTGGGCAGGTTGAGGTCTCCAATAGACAAATCAAGCTTATTTGGAGAAGACTGTGAACCAAAACCGAAAAGATTGGTCCGCCAAACTTGTAGATGCCCTATGGGCCTACAGAGCCGCTTTCAAGACGATTCTAGGGATGTCTCCTTATAGTTTAGTCTTTGAGAAGGCTTGTCACCTACCTGTTGAGTTAGAGCACCGGGCCTTATGGGTAATCAAGCAGCTAAATTTCGATTTGAATAAGGCCGGTGACCTTCGAAAATTATAAATTTTCGAGTTAGAGGAGTTGAGAAATGAGGTGATTGAGGTTAGATCAACACAATCAAAAATTCAGGTTTGATTCCCCAGTAACAATGCTAAAATTTGATTGAGGTTTTATCTGCACACAAAATACAGAATTTCAGAACTTTTATAACAGTAGTGCAAGGTGCTCAATTCTATTGATATAGCAAGTGGCTATGCGGGTCGTGATCCACAAAGAGGGTCTAGCGATAGAAGCTTTTTATTAAGTTCTCTTTTATGCTACAATCAATGGTTGAAGATCTTCTTTTAATTCTTTAAAAGAAAAGGAAAATAAAATAAGGCATAAGAGTTAGAGTTAAAGAACCCCGAGTCAAAATTTCACGGTCACAAATGTACATATGACTTAGGGTAAAATAATAGATTAGATGAGAACTGCAGTTTGACTCCATGCCTTAGTTGATAACAAGTTTTTAAAACCCACGAAGTTTGGTGGTTTGGCATAGCAAGCTTGTACTGAGGGTGACACCGGTGTAAGTAAGTCTTTTCTTTCATCTTTATTTGAATTGAATCGAAGTTTCTTTTTCTTATTTACTCTTGTTTTCATTTACTCTCCTCTGATGTGTTGCAATCCAAATGAATCTGATAGCCTCGAGACTGCTTCGCCATTGCAAGTACTCTTGATGGCTTATGGTGATGAGCAACCATTCTTTTGCTAGTTTAGCTTGCCCTTTTATTCATAGTATAGATCGGGAATAGGGAAGATTCCACAAGCCATACTTGATCGCCTTCAAGACTAGGTAAGTCGTAGCTACGAATCCAAGGTATATGAGCACTGAAGAGGTAAGTAATTTTTAGTTTTTTCTTTTAATTCTTTAGTTTAGATCACCACAATCTCCCAACTCTTTTTCATTCTTTTTCATTTCTTTATATAAAATCATTTTCTATTTTTTCCACCTTTTCAATCTTCCACTTTCTTCTTAACTTAACTTTAACCTATTTTTCCTTTTTTTTAAAGAACTAAAAGAAGACCTTTAACCATTGATTGTAACTTAAAAGAGAACTTACTAAAAAAACTTCTATCACTAGTCTTCCTTGTGGATCACGACCCGCATAGCCACTTGCTATAGTGGTAGTATTGAGAACTTGCACATCCTATTCTTACAGTTCTGAAATTCTGTATTTTTGTGTGCAGGTAAAAACATCAATAAAATTTTGGCGCTGTTGCGGGAGAGGGACGCTAAGTAATTCTCTTTTTAAGATTATATTTTTAGTTAACCTTCTTCTTTGTTCTTGGTGTATAGGTTTAACAACAAAGAAATTTTTACTGTAGTAGACAAACAAGTGGCCCTAGACTCTGCTCAAGAAAGCAGAGCTCAGAAACCCTCAGATTTGCTACATTCAGTGGCAATCTGAGTGAACTACTAACCTGTATTTTTGCAGGTTGGTTGAATTGCAAAGCTAAAATTCTATAGCTATTTATTTTCTTACTTGTCTTACTGTACATATTTTCTAACCTCAACAGTAAAATAATGTTTTTTAAATGCTAAATGGTTTAGACTTTGTATTTAGACACGTGTCTAATTCGTTTACATTTTATATTACTGTTGAAGAGTGCTGGAGCAAAAGGTACATATGCATAGCATATAGTTTAGGAAACATTCTTGAGTGATTATTTGCCTGTTGAATGTTACTTTTTATATCCTACACACTTTGCACAATCAATCTTAAGGGCTTCTTCTAGAAACAAGATAAGGTGGGATATTCATTACCCTCCCTTAGCCCACAAATAATCTTCTCACTCACTAACTCAAGCCTAACTAAAACTGAGTAGACGTTGGCCCTCGGGACTTCTTGGACTCATATAAGAGACTGATCTAAGGGGAAAGTTGATTAGAATTTGACTCTTGCCAAATCGGTGTCTAAGGTTGGGAATTGAGGGGCGAAACCCCGAAGGTTGGTGGTTTGGCATAATTAGGCCCGTTGCTTAGGCATGGATACCTCCCACTGATCTTACCCCTACCTGGCCGATTAACTTATGATCAGATTCTACAATATACCCCCGTGGACAGTCTAACCAGTTAGGAGTCGTGTAGGCCTATGGTTTACCCTAACTTAGGTTAGATTTTTTTTCTTTTTGTTTTTGTTGTTTGTTTTTTGTTTAATTTTGACATTTCTTGTGTGATATGGCTTATAACAACAATTTTTCCAATTTTAATGGTAATCTATATATTACACCCCGACCTATTTTTCGGATATTACTAACCCGGCATATCATAACTTTAACCAACTTAGTGTGCCGGATTGGTCTTATCCGAATCAATACACGCTCCAGTTCCAATACTATGAACAAGACTGGAATAATCATCACTATCTTCACAGAGTCAATGGGGATACAACTCGCCCAAGTCATATAGTCACCACCTTACCAACATCCAGCTTCATATACTCCTTCTCTGAAACAACCATTAGAAGAATCAATTGACTGGGAAAAGAGGATGGAAGTCTTAGATGAGCTTGAGCGTCCAATTCAAATTTTAGAAGACTCAAAATCCCGTCAAAATTTTCAAATCACAGATCCTTACTCTATTTTTCAAGGAGAACATGCCAACTTAAAAAAGAGTATGGAAACCATGATTCAATGCCAAAATGATCCACTCGATATGATAGAAGCAAGACTTAGTAGATTGAAAAACATGCGTAGGAATAAAGAAACTCTCCTACCCAATCTTTGACTATTCTCAACACTTCTAGCCATATTGATGAAAATCAAGAATAATAGTACCTTGAAGATTTTGACCAAGATTCAATTTTACCGCAAAACCTTGAACTTGACCAATATCAACCTATAGAAGAATTGGCAAGTTTTCCTTTTAATGAGATTGAACTTGATTATGAATGTGAACCCTATCACCAACTTTGTGATTCAGTTCCCATCTTCGAATCTATGTTGACTCCGGTATTCTTACCCAATTTGGACCAATTTTCCGAGCCAACATTTATTCCCGTACCCATAGATCTAGAAATTGAATCACCAAATTTGGATAGTCACATTCCATTGATGGGAAAAGAATGTGAATTTCAATTCTTGGACTTGGACTCAACTCTTGAACCAAAATTGACTCTCGAACCCAAAGTTCATTTTCTCGAGTTAGTATTGATTACTAAACCTATCATTCTTGAGCCGAAGTCAACCATTCCACCAAGTCACATTCTTTTGTTGGACATAGGTATAAACCATTGTAGCACCCCATTCCCGGGATACGTACCCGGATGCGTGTTGATAAGGGGAAAACCGTGCACAAAAAGTGTATGTTTTGAAGTTCAGATTTAAAGTGTGTGCGCTTTGGCTTCCTCGATACTTCCGTTATAGCATAAAGGCTAAAACGAGTCGAATCCACAAGGACGGAAGGCGATAGAAGCTTACACAGTATGTTCACGTGTCTGTTAACGGTTCTTCAAAGTTTTAAAGAATGAAAGAAAAGAAAAGAAAGAAAGAATGAAAAGATAAGTACGGTGAAATACGAAGAAGTGGGAAACATAGAAAAGAATGTATTGTGATTTTTTTGAAATATTTCTAAAACAAGTGAAAGAGAAAGAAAACTCACGGTTACTAACTACTAATGACTCCACCAACATGCTAACCTCTTAGTGATAGTTGCCTTACATGTATCATTGGCCATCACTAGTCCTAGGTTCAAGAGCGATTCAAAGCATGACCCATATGTAACTCATCACAACCCAACTCAACAAACAAGTGCAAGCTACATTTAAATCATCAAAACCCGATAAGAGTAAGCATGAAATAAAGTAATGTTAGCTTGTTAAAGAGTTAGAAAGTTAGAGTGTTAGATCCATCATCATGAGCCATCAATGGCTTTTGCAAGAGCAAGGCCAAATTGAGGCTATTAGATTCATGTGGATTATCAATAAGAAGTTAGACTAGTTGGTGGTTAGTAGTTAGTTGCTATGAGAGAAAAATTAGCTACACATGTAAAGAGATTAGAGAGAAGAAAACATAGAGAGGTAAAGTGAGCACCTTTTATAGATTATCACCTTCTACACTCTTGCATTCCAAGCATGTACCGCTCTCTCCCCTAATACAAGATCTACAAAATAGAAAATACAATGGAGGAAGAAGAACTAACCTAAACTAAACTACTCTGAACTACAACATGAAATGAAAACTACTCCTAAAACTCTGTATATCTTCCAACTGAAGAACCCAGAGGGGGTTTTATAGGCACCAGGGAAGAGGGGCCCAGGGGAAGAACCCTGGCCCAAAACGCGGCCGCGGCCATACTGGGGCCGCGCGCGTGGCGCTTGAGCCGCGCGCGGTCCCATCTGTCCCCTGTCAGGTCCTGTGCCCGATTTCTGATTTGCAGCTCCTGATTTTGACAGAATTAGCCTCTTAGGTCAATGGCTATCTTAATAGGCCTTTAATCACAAATTAAATGGTGATTTAGGGTCTTCTTCTTCATTGCACACCATGGACCTAGAATCAAGCAAGCAAAGCTTTATTAGCAGAATTTAATATGAAATAAATGTGAAAATGTGGTATAAAATATGCAGTTTTAGAGACTAATCACACCCCCACACTTATCTTTTGCTCGTCCCGAGCAAAACAAAAAACTAAGAAATTATTACACCACTTTCGCAGGTAACGCGATTGCACTGAGCATGTGTAACAAGCCGTTAAACCTCTAAGTTCCCCTTAGAGGAGGAGTTTTGTCTCCTGAGGGTTTTCAGCGGATTACACCCACAAAATCCATAAAGAAATAAATCAAATGTTAGTATTTTAAAAATGCATTTTTGAAATAGAGAACAGTGTTGAAGTTTTTTTGCGAAAATATAAGTGATCCAGGGTCATAGGTTAAGCAGAAATTGTTCTTTCTTAAACTAAGTCAAAATATGAAAAATCTTGTTATAAATTAAATGTAAGAATTTAAAATTGAATTGACTCTTTGATCTTTCATAAAACTCTTAGAAAATATGCACTTTGTGAACAGTGAAGGTTTTTGGGATATCGACTCTAACTTTCATGCCATTTATTTATTATACATATATATTTTTTCTTTTTTTCTTTCCTTAGTTTTCTTAGGCTTTCTTATTTACCCGGGCAGTGAGCCTTTAGCCGGTGACTCCCAAACTAGATGGTCTTAGGATACCAGATGAGAAAACATCTCTCGGACTTAAAGACTCGAGTAAACAAGGCCACAAAACTAAAGGGGATTATTTGATTTTTTTTGTCCACCGTTTTAGGTGTGAATAATCATACTTCCTGAGGCATAATTACTCAACTTCAATAAGTGATTTTTATTTATCATATTTTTTTTTGAATATAAATATTTTTTATGGCATTTTCAGTCTTTGTTTCAATCCCAAAAATTGTGTAAGTGTGGAGTGCATAAATCTAAGGCAAAAAATTCAAGATCAAATTATCTTTTCAATTTTACTTTCTTATCCTAAAATTTAAACAAGTTCTATTATTTTGACTCTGTTTAAAATTCCATAATTTTAGGTCTTCCTAATTCCTAAGATAATCTTAATTTTCTTAAAAATAAATCAAAAACTATTTCTCTTGTTTCAAAAAGTTTTGTAAAAAGAAAAGAAAAATTTTTATAAAAGATTTTTTTTTGTTTAATTAAAAAGAAGTGTAAAAGAAAGAAAATATAAAACTAACTACGTTAGTAAACCCTCCCCCACACTTATCGCATGCATGGTCCTCAATGCATCGTGAATGTGTATATACATGAAACAAATGGAGAGGGGAAGGAAAATTACCTCATGGTGGTGGCTCTGGTAGTGGTCTGATTGGGCCAAGCATTGCTACCCAATCAAAATAGCGTGGATCGTGCAGGAACTCACCAGTGACCTCTCTAATATGACCCAACAAAAGAATGATGGACTGAATGGTCTTATTTAAAAAATTATCCCCATCTAATTTTCAATTTTCAAAAATAATTACTGAGTCATTTTTGTCAACATTCTTGTCCAACAATGAAGTGTGATTTTGAGAGATGATTGATTTGAACTCAAATGGAACAGGAACAAAAACCGATACTGACTCGGAAAGTTGACTCAGATCAAGTCGAGAGTCAACAATGAGAGTCGAAATTGGTTCAAAAATAGGGTCCAAACCAAAGAATTGATGTTCACACACTTTCCCCATGAATGAAGTGTGATCATAAGAGATTGGTGATTCCATTTCACGGTGTACTGGTACAGGATTCAATGTTGACTCCGGAATAGAGAAAAAAATCTGGTAAAGATACCAAAGTCATTATTGAATCAAAAAGTGAAATGAAATTACTAACATGAGGTTCAGGATCACATTCAGGTTTGGTTTTAATTTCAGGAAAGGGATAACTTGCCAGAATGTCCAGGCGATTTTCATAACTTGGAGTGTAGTCAAGTTCAAATGTATGTTCTGAAATTGAATCTGGATTTCCAAAATGACATAATTCATGGGTCCAATCAGTAGAGTTAGGGATATAAGGATCGGTCAAAGGTTGACAAGAAAGACTTTCCTCGCTCTCATTGATCAATTCGCTCATAAGTGCGTCTAATCTACTGATAGGTCTTGTAACAGAATTTGGATTCAGAATCATGTCTTCCATACTTTTTGTAATGGGTTCTTGAAAAAATGAATATGGAAGTTGATTTTGGAAATTATGGTGAATTTGTGAATTCATCGGTTTTGATCTGACTCAAGCAAGGGTTCCATACTCAAGTGGAGTATTGATGGTTGTTTATTTTGAATCGGTGAGACTGGAAAAGATGAGTAGGACTCTTGAAAATTTGGTTGAGATGATGAGTCCAACATGTTTTGCACTCTTTCACAAAAGACTTCCAAACGCTTTTCTAGCTCAAATTCTTCTTCAATTGGATGCTCTAGTAAAGGGATATGTGGAGTTTGATGTGGGAAGGATTGTAAATTGAGCAAATTTTGCATGTGTTGTAGGGACTCTTCCATACTCCTTTCCAAATCAGATTTTTCTTCGGTTGGTGGAACAGGAAAAGAAGTATATGAACCAAAATCGGGGAATGAACTTTGTGAAAATTGTGGACAAGGCGGTTGAGAATTTGACTCGGGGTAGGTGAATCCCCATGAACTCTGTGAAGAGTTGAAATTATTTTGAAAATTATGGTCATAAGATTGGGGGTACGGGTCATATTGATTCAGATAATCCCAACCCGGCATAAATGGTTGGTTCATGTTGTACATTGCCGGGTCAGAGTTATCCGAGTCAAATGAGGTCGGGGTGAAATATTGATTCATATTATAATTGAAAGAATTATTATTGTTAAAATCCATATCACAATTTACAAAAAAGAAAACAAACAAACAAACAAATAAAGAAAAAGAAAACAAGCCTATGCTAGGGTTGACTTAGACCTAGACGACTCCTAACTGGTTAGACTGTCCACGGGGGGGTACAGTGTCAGAAGCTGACCACGAGTTAATCAGCCAGGTAGGGGCAAGATCGGTGGGAGGTATCCGTGCCGGAGCAACAGGCCTAATTATGCCAAACCACCGTTTTTTCGAGGTTTCGCCTCTCAATTCCCAACCTTAGACACCGATTTAGCAAGAGTCAAATTCTAACAACTTTCCCATTAGGTTAATCTCCTAAATGAGTCCGAGATGTCCCTAGGGGCCAACGTCTAGCAAGTTTTATTTAGGCTTGGGTTGTGTGAGTGGGGAGGTAATTTTTAGGCTAAGGAAGGGTAATGACTTCCCTACCTTATGTTGTATTGGGTGTAGCTCTTAAGTTAAATTTGTGCAAGTGGGCAATATAGATAAGCATAAACACAAAAAAGCGAGTAAATCACTGAAGTATTTGTCCTAACTATATGCTATGCAAAATGTACACCTCCTATCAGTATCACAACAACATAAGAATAAAATACAGTATATTGGAATGAAAATTGACACGTGCCTAGATGCAAATGTCTAAACCGTTTTAAAGCATCCAATTACCATATTTTAATTCTTAATATTATTTACAGTGAACAGGTAATATAAAAAAAAAATTAGCAACAGAGCATATGAATGTACAAGAGTTTACCCAACCACACTATAGCAATTGTGGACTTCTGCAATGCTAAAAATTTAACCTGCACACCAAAAACAAAGAAGAAAAGTTAACAAAAAATGTGAAATCAAACCGTTCCCATCCCCAGCAACGGCGCCAAAATTTGATCAGGGGAAAACCGCGCACAAAAGTATATGTTTTGAAGTTAAGATTTAAAGTGTGTGTGCTTTGGCTTCCTCGATACTTCCGTTATAGCATAAAGGCTAAAACGAGTCGAATCCACAAGGACGGGAGGCGATAGAAGCTTACACGGTATGTTCACGTGTCTGTTAACGGTTCTTCAAAGTTTTAAAGAATGAAAAGAAAAGAAAGAATGAAAAGAGAAGTATGGTGAAATACGAAGAAGTGGGAACATAGAAAAGAATGTATTTGTGATTTTTTTTGGAATATTTTTAAAACAAGTGAAAGAGAAAGAAAACTCACGGCTACTAACTACTAATGACTCCACCAACATGCTAACCTCTTAGTGATAGTTGCCTCACATGTATCATTGGCCATCACTAGTCCTTGGTTCAAGAGCGATTCAAAGCATGACCCATATGTAACTCATCACAACCCAACTCAACAAAAAAGTGCAACAACACTTAAATCATCAAAACCCGATAAGAGCAAGCATGAAATAAAGTAATGTTAGCTTGTTAGAGAGTTAGAAAGTTAGAGTGTTAGATCAATCATCATGAGCCATCAATGGCTCTTGCAAGAGCAAGGCCAAATCGAGGCTATTAGATTCATGTGGATTATCAAATAAGAAGTTAGACTAATTGGTGGTTAGTAGTTAGTTGCCATGAGAGAAAAATTAGCTACACATGTGATTGGTCACTAATATTGCACATTTATTATCAAATTCTCATGCTTATTATAGAATAAACTCTGCTTTTTCCTAATTAAATGTTTAATTTATTTGCAGGCCCATTTCTAAAGAAGAGTGAAGAGAAATGAGCCCAAAAGCCCATCAAATTCTGAATTAAATCAGAATTAATTCGAACTCAGTAAATCAGGGCAATCAGGACGGTTCAGATCGGTTGAAAATTAGTTAGAACAAATCCCTACAAATCGATCGGTTGAAGCCAAGGATCAAAGGCCATTTCGTCAAAATTTCGGACTTAAACTGCAAATCCAGCTGAAGATAAAGACAAATCGAGAAGTCGAGGAGCAGCACCAACAGGGTGTGACCAGGTGGCCACACCCTGGCTGCGGAAACATGGCCAAATCCGCGTTTTTGCGGCTTGGTTAATGAGTTAGGGGGAGCGTTTGCTCCCCCTATCTTCTCATACCTCTCCCCTCTGGGTTTTTGCCTATAAAAGGCAGGATTTTCACTGAAAATGGGGACGATCATGCAGAGATAGGATTTAGTCTAGTTTTTCATTCTTTGTAGTGTAGGTTTTTAGTTTTCTTTTTATATAATTTTTAGTTTTCATTTATGTAATTCAGAGGAGATCAGACTTTCATAGGAGAATGAGAATGAAGCTTGTGCTGAGAGTGACACCGGTGTAAGTTGTTCTTCTTTTCTCTTATTGTTATGAAATCGAATCTATAGTTACCTTTTTATGTACTTCGTTTTAGTGTTCTTCTTCTTCTTCTTTTCTACTTCACTCATCCTTATACCCATTGCTATCCAAGTGAGTCTTATAGCATCGAAAGAGCCTTGCCTTTGCGAGTGCCACCGATAGCTCATGACGATGGATTTGAGTCTCTCTGTATCATTTCATGCTTGTTTTGTCTTGATGATGTAATGTGAAAGAGACAATAATCAACTCTTATGGGCTATGCGCTGATTGCCTCCACTTCAAGGTAACATCGTCGCCAAAATTCAAGGTAAGCTTTTGGTTAAAAGAAGGTAAGTAATTATTTTTAGTTTTTCTTTCTTTTCTTGTAACTTTTAGTTTAGATCACCAACACCACATCTTCCAAATCTTTTTCTTTCCATTTCCAATTCCTTTGTAAATAATCATTTTCTCTATTTTCTCCATCTCCTTATTCTACCACTTTCTTCCTCACTTAACTTTAAACTAATTTTTCTTTTTTCTTTTAAAGAACTAAAGAAGAACTTTAACCATTAATTGTAGCCTAAAAGAGATCTTACTAAAACGCTTCCATCGCTAGTCCCTCCTTGTGGATCACGACCCGCATAGCCACTTGCTATTGCGGTAGAATTGAGCACTTGCACATCTCTATTTAAAGTTCTGAAATTTTATATTTTTGTGCAGGTATAAGCTCAATCAAATTTTGGCGCCGTTGCCGGGGAGGGACGGTAAGTTACTCTCTTTAAAAGTTTACATTTTTTGTTAACTTTCTTCTTTGTTTTTTGTACAGATTTAACAACAAGGAATTCTTACTGCAGTGGACACATAAGTGGCCTTGGACTTTGCTTAACAAAGCAGAGCCAAGAAGCCCTCAGATTTGCTACATTCTAGTGGCAAAACTGAGTGAACTACTAACTATATTTTTGCAGGTTGGCTGAATTAAAAATCTGAATTTCTGTAGTATTTATCTCCTTGTTTGACTCACTGTATATATATATCTAACACAACAGTAAAAAGTTGATTGTAAATGCTAAAAAATGATTTAGACTTTGCATTTGGCACGCGCCTATTTCATTACATTTTTCATTACTGTTGAAGAGTGCTGGAGCAAAGGTACGTGTGCATAGCATCTAGTATAAGAACACTCTTGGATTGTTTACATTGCTTAAGTGTTGCTTTTCTTGCACACTGCACTAAATCAATCTTAAGGGCTTGTCCTATAAACAAGATAAGGTGGGGAAGTCATTACCCTCCCTTACCCCACAAACAATCTCCTCACTCACTAATCCAAGCCTAACTAAAAATGAGTAGACGTTGGCCCTAGGGACATCTCGGACTCAATTAGGAGATTATCCGAAGGGGGAAAGGTGTTGGAATTTGACTCCTGCCAAATCAGTGTCTAGGAAGGGGATTAAGGGCCGAAAGCCCGAAGGTTGGTGGTTACTTAATTAATGAACGTCTTTGACGGATAACCTCCCACCAATCTTGCCCTGACCTGGCTGATTTGCTTGTGGTCAAAGTTTGCATTATACCTCCCGTGGACAGTGTAATATCCCCTAATTTATAATATCATGTAAGTATTTTAAACAATTTATTTGAATTTATTTATTAATATCAAATTATCATTATTATTGTTAGAGTTATTATTATTATTGATGTTGTTATTATTATTATTTATTTTCCTAGGCCCATTTAACCAAGCCCATATTCCCTTTTATTTTCTCTTATTTTTAGTATAGCCCATTCCCTTCTTCTATCATTTTATATTCCTTTTATTTTCCTTTTCATTTCTTTCCTAGCCCAACCTGAGGCCCAGCATTAACCACCCAACTAACTAAAAATCTAATCCTAACCATTAAATAAAATCCTAACTAATTAGATTTTTATCTTAACCTAATCCCAAACCCTTTCTCAGTTGCAGTCATCCTCATCGATTGTGACTTCCCTCACTCCCAGTAGGAGCGTAAGTGGAAGCATTCAGAGCAATCCCCTACAGTTCTCCATAACTGGTGGTGGCAATGCTCAGGGTTCAAACCTGGGCTCTTATGGTGTGGGAAATAAGTATTATAGGTCACCTCTCACACCCTCATCTTATATACTATACTATTGTTTTACAGAATCTATTGTACTCATTAATTGGTCAAAAAACATAATTATAAACAATAACTAGAAATCATGATGTTATGAACTCAATCGACACCATCTGAGTTTCATAATTGATCTTCATGACATTTGTCATGTTGTTTGTAATTTCACTAATTTATTGTTGACAACCCACAACCCACACACTAGATAGTCAACATCTGTTACCATGCCTTCCATTCTCTAGTCTTGTTGATTTTGCTTAACTAGTTGTGGGCAGTTTGATATTCTTATTATCATAGATGGAAGAGCTTTGCTGGGATTACTGCACGTTAGATAGTACATGAGGCCTAGGCATTCCTTGCAAGTAAATTCATTTCACACCCTATCCATTCTAAATTTAGTTATATATTGACGTTTGTTCTTCTGAGGTGTGCCAGTTTGCTAAATTGATACTGCATATGTAGATTGCTCATTTTCTTAGTAGTTAGTTGCTGCACTTCTGCGAACTGCAGAGAGTTGTGCTTTGGTTAGGTGCTCCTGTTTGGAAACTTTAGGTTCTCTTAATTAAAAATGAAAATTTGTCAATTGAGATTTGTTATCTTACATTATGAAGATATTCTTCTTTCTCTGTCCTTTTTTTTTGCAAGTTGCCTCTCTTTTGGCAATGAAAATATGCATTTATTGCCCATTGATTTTTGTCACATTTAATTTTTTCATGTATATTATTATTATTATTATTGACAATTATATGGCAATCTTATTCTCAATTTCCTACATCCATGCAGCAAGATAGATTTTGTGGTTTTACTTGAGGTTATTTTCCCACCGAACTCTTCCTATTAGTCTCCTTTAATTGGTTTTCTTTTGAAGAAGTATTCGTACCGTTCCTTTCAATCTTATTCTTTTTACCCTTACCCACTGTCACATTCACATTTTACTCCTCTTTTCCTAACTCTTCACCTGTCAAAAGATACATTTTCAATTGAAAAAGTCAATCCTGAACATTATTGCCCCCAGGATTATGTTTGCTAAAACATGAAAGTTAAAATGGTTTCATGTAAACAATAACACTGACATGTGAAGAATTAGTATTAGGAATCTATGATAGCAATTTCAGTATCTTGTTGCTAAAATTAGTATAAAAGAATAAAATACGGAATAGTTGAGACAACATATTGGCACACTGCACACAAATCTTAGAGTTTACCAGTATTTTAGAGTACAAAACTATATTATGATATCAATAATACTACCTTAAAGTTAGTAGTAGCTCATAACTTATTTTAGTATTCTGAGAGAATTTTTGCCCAGATAGACCTTCTGAATCCGTTCGGTGAGGTCCGGACTCGTTGCAAGAGACCCGGATCTGATCCGGATTCGTGCCGTTGTGGACTCGATACATAGGCAATTCGAAGACCGATGAATGGGATAATCTGTAGACCAGTACCGGTTCGTGCAGTGAAGACCGGATGACGATTCGGTTCCGAAACCGCGTCATTTCATGTGAGTGTTTGTTCTCACGTCTTTTCTTTATTTACTGTTGCCAGTAGTGTTCATGTCTTTATTCGTATCATTTTATGTTATTATATGACATATTTTACTAGTATGATTACCCGTGCAACTTCGCATGACATCATGATTGTACACCTTATGTATTTCGTTGATATGAGTATTTATTGGCGTCATTTTTATGTATTAGTAATTCATCGTTGCTTGGCCTAGTATTGTTATACTCTAAAGTGGACTTGATTTCGTATCTGACTTAATTGTGATAATCTTAGAATGTTACTGAAAGTTACTGGGAAAGTATCGTTGACCGTAACACTGTACATCCTATTGTTCATCGTATACACGGTTATTGTTACCGTTCACTGTTACTGATATTGTTTATCGTGTATACGATTACTGATTGACTGTTACTGTACTGTTATTGTTACTGCCACCATATCATCTCAGTGTTCTAGATAATATGGACACTGACTGATTTAACAGAACTGAATTAAATAATAATGTAATTGAACAATTTGCACTGGGTTTGGGGAAATTGATGGAGGAGACAGCGTCTGTATTTTGGGTGGACCTAGGATACAGGTTGCGCAGCCGACTTACGGTTCCACTGCAGGGTTCCGGGGGATGACTGACATCCCGTATTGTTCATATTGTCATTGTTATTGACACATTGTTATTGTTATTGTTATTGACTACCTAGCAGTAGGACCTGGTTCAGCGCCAGGTGATTGGGCCGTGGTTCCGGGTATGTACGGAACCCACCTAAAGCATGGACAATGTCTCTTCTATTAATTTCAATAAAGTAGGACCCTGATTGACACATGTGGTAGGCGTAGTATGGGATGCGTCTACTGCATGCGTCAATTGGTGTTCACTGACATAATTAATAATAAACTGTTAATGTATTGTGACTAACCGTAATCACCTGACTGTGATAGACATATAACTATAATCATGACCGGATTGTATATCAAACTAGAGACATGCTAGGTTACACACCATAACGTCAGTTGTTGTTTACAATTATGTTAGTTACCTTGTTCTACGTACATGTTGTTATTCAGTGTTTATCATGTTATTTAGTGCTTTCAGTTATCTGTTATTATTATTTATGCACTGTTTATTTGCATGAGCTTTTCCCTTTATACACACACTCACCAGGTCGCGTTCTGACGACCCTGGATTTGCACGTCCAGATATTGGACGGTTTGTTTATGTTGTGCAGGTGTTCGATTAGACTATACATATTGCGAGGAGCTTGAGTCTCTCTCTGATTCTGGTATTCTCACCCTTCTTATATTCCTGTTACTTTCATGATTCTCCTTTACCGCATTCAGCTGCCATTTTCTTTCCGTTATTCATCTGTTATCATGTGTAGTCTTATATGTATTATTGCAGTGATCGATGATTATTATAGTTCTGATTTATAGCTTGTTCAGGTTAATTTAGGCTTAGCGTGTATACGTGAGTTATTTTCCTCGCGTATATGCGTCGCCGACTCTCGTCGCGACTCTGTTTCCACGTATTTCGGGAAGCGGGGTGTGACAGGGTTTTTTTGGTATCAGAGCCAGGTTTTGACATAAAATGAACTTGATTCTTACCGGTAACTTGAACGAGCTATAATTACACTGCAATATACATATAGGATTCACACAACGATATTGAGTCCACTTGGAATTGGCTGTCCTCTCTTTTGAAATCCATCTCCTTGATCTTTTGATCTCTCGAGTTGCATCTCTTCTTTTAATGTAATCTTGGTTCCATCTTGATTCCTATTCTCCTTGTCTATTCTATTTTCTAATCTTTGTCTCTTAAGGGTGGTTACTTTATGTGGAAGCTGGTAGCAGAGATCAGAGCGCGCAGCGGAATCGCGGTGTCCCAGCGAGGCGACATGGAAGCTTAATTGTTTTTCCCTGTATTTTGACTCTTTTATCATTCTCTACTTATTTAAATTTCGAGGACGAAATTTTTATAAGGTGGGTAGAATGTAATATCCCCTAGTTTATAATATCGTGTAAGTATTTTAAACAATTTATTTGAATTTATTTATTAATATCAAATTATCATTATTATTGTTAGAGTTATTATTATTATTGATGTTGTTATTATTATTATTTATTTTCCTAGGCCCATTTAACCAAGCCCATATTCCCTTTTATTTTCTCTTATTTTTAGTATAGCCCATTCCCTTCTTCTATCATTTTATATTCCTTTTATTTTCCCTTTTCATTTCTTTCCTAGCCCAACCTGAGGCCCAGCATTAACCACCCAACTAACTAAAAATCTAATCCTAACCATTAAATAAAATCCTAACTAATTAGATTTTTATCTTAACGTAATCCCAAACCCTTTCTCAGTTGCAGTCATCCTCATCGACTGTGACTTCCCTCACTCCCAGTAGGAGCGTAAGTGGAAGCATTCAGAGCAATCAATCCCCTACAGTTCACCATAACTGGTGGTGGCAATGCTCAGGGTTCAAACCTGGGCTCTTATGGTGTGGGAAATAAGTATTATAGGTCACCTCTCACACCCTTATCTTATATACTATACTATTGTTTTACAGAATCTATTGTACTCATTAATTGGTCAAAAAACATAATTATAAACAATAACTAGAAATCATGATGTTATGAACTCAATCGACACCATCTGAGTTTCATAATTGATCTTCATGACATTTGTCATGTTGTTTGTAATTTCACTAATTTATTGTTGACAACCCACAACCCACACACTAGATAGTCAACATCTGTTACCATGCCTTCCATTCTCTAGTCTTGTTGATTTTGCTTAACTAGTTGTGGGCAGTTTGATATTCTTATTATCATGGATGGAAGAGCTTTGCTGGGATTGCTGCACGTTAGATAGTACATGAGGCCTAGGCATTCCTTGCAAGTAAATTCATTTCACACCCTATCCATTCTAAATTTTGTTATATATTGACGTTTGTTCTTCTGAGGTGTGCCAGTTTGCTAAATTGATACTGCATATGTAAATTGCTCATTTTCTTAGTAGTTAGTTGCTGCACTTCTGCGAACTGCAGAGAGTTGTGCTTTGGTTAGGTGCTCCTGTTTGGAAACTTTAGGTTCTCTTAATTAAAATTGAAAATTTGTCAATTGAGATTTGTTATCTTACATTATTGAGATATTCTTCTTTCTCTGTCCTTTTTTTTCGCAAGTTGCCTCTCTTTTGGCAATGAAAATATGCATTTATTGCCCATTGATTTTTGTCACATTTAATTTCTGCATGTATATTATTATTATTATTTTTGACAATTATATGGCAATCTTATTCTCAATTTCCTACATCCATGCAGCAAGATAGATTTTGTGGTTTTACTTGAGGTTATTTTCCCACCGAACTCTTCCTATTAGTCTCCTTTAATTGGTTTTCTTTTGAAGAAGTATTCGTACCGTTCCTTTCAATCTTATTCTTTTTACCCTTACCCACTGTCCCATTCACATTTTACTCCTCTTTTCCTAACTCTTCACCTGTCAAAAGATACATTTTCAATTGAAAAAGTCAATCCTGAACATTATTGCCCCCAGGATTATGTTTGCTAAAACATGAAAGTTAAAATGGTTTCATGTAAACAATAACACTGACATGTGAAGAATTAGTATTAGGAATCTATGATAGCAATTTCAGTATCTTGTTGCTAAAATTAGTATAAAATAATAAAATACGGAATAGTTGAGACAACATATTGGCACACTGCACACAAATCTTAGAGTTTACTAGTATTTTAGAGTACAAAACAATATTATGGTATCAATAATACTACCTTAAAGTTAGTAGTAGCTCATAACTTATTTTAGTATTCTGAGAGAATTTTTGCCCAGATAGACCTTCCGAATCCGTTCGGTGAGGTCCGGACTCGTTGCAGGAGACCCGGATCTGATCCGGATTCGTGTCGTTGTGGACTCGATACATAGGCAATTCGAAGACCGATGAATGGGATGATCTGTAGACCAGTACCGGTTCGTGCAGTGAAGACCGGATGACGATTCGGTTCCGAAACCGCGTCATTTCATGTGAGTGTTTGTTCTCACGTCTTTTCTTTATTTACTGTTGCCAGTAGTGTTCATGTCTTTATTCGTATCATTTCATGTTATTATATGACATATTTTACTAGTATATTACCCGTGCAACTTCGCATGACATCATGATTGTACACCTTATGTATTTCGTTGATATGAGTATTTATTGGCGTCATTTTTATGTATTAGTAATTCATCATTGCTTGGCCTAGTATTGTTATACTCTAAAGTGGACTTGATTTCGTATCTGACTTAATTGTGATAATCTTAGAATGTTACTGAAAGTTACTGGGAAAGTATCGTTGACCGTAACACTGTACATCCTATTGTTCATCGTATACACGGTTATTGTTACCGTTCACTGTCACTGATATTGTTTACCGTGTATACGATTACTGATTGACTGTTACTGTACTGTTATTGTTACTGCCACCATATCGTCTCAGTGTTCTAGATAATATGGACACTGACTGATTTAACTGAACTGAATTAAATAATAACATAATTGAACAATTTGCACTGAGTTTGGGGAAATTGATGGAGGAGACAGCGTCTGTATTTTGGGTAGACCTAGGATACAGGTTGCGCAGCCGACTTACGGTTCCACTGCAGGGTTCCAGGGGATGACTGACATCCCGTATTGTTCATATTGTTATTGTTATTGACACATTGTTATTGTTATTGTTATTGACTACCTAGCGGTAGGACCTGTTTCAGCGCCAGGTGATTGGGCCGTGGTTCCGGGTATGTACGGAACCCACCTAAAGCATGGACAATGTCTCTTCTATTAATTTCAATAAAGTAGGACCCTGATTGACACATGTGGTAGGCGTAGTATGGGATGCGTCTACTGCATGCGTCAATTGGTGTTCGCTGACATAATTAATAATAAACTGTTAATGTGTTGTGACTAACCGTAATCACCTGACTGTGATAGACATATAAGTATAACCATGACCGGATTGTATATCAAACTAGAGACATGCTAGGTTACACACCATAACGTCAGTTGTTGTTTACAGTTATGTTAGTTACCTTGTTCTACGTACATGTTGTTATTCAGTGTTTATCATGTTATTTAGTGCTTTCAGTTATCTGTTATTATTATTTATGCACTGTTTATCCGCACGAGCTTTTCCCTTTATACACACACTCACCAGGTCGCGTTCTGACGACCCTGAATTTGCACGTCCAGATATTGGACGGTTTGTTTATGTTGTGCAGGTGTTCGATGAGACTATATATATTGCGAGGAGCTTGAGTCTCTCTCTGATTCTGGTATTCTCACCCTTCTTATATTCCTGTTACTTTCATGATTCTCCCTTTACCGCATTCAGCTGCCATTTTCTTTCCGTTATTTATCTGTTATCATGTGTAGTCTTATATGTATTATTGCAGTGATCGATGATTATTATAGTTCTGATTTATAGCTTGTTCAGGTTAATTTAGGCTTAGCGTGTATACGTGAGGTATTTTCCTCGCGTATATGCGTCGCCGACTCTCGTCGCGACTCTGTTTCCACGTATTTTGGGAAGCGGGGTGTGACAGACAGTCTAACCAGTTAGGAGTCGTCTAGGTCATAGGTCTACCCTAACTTAGTTTAGAAATTTTTTCTTTTTATTTGTTTGCTTATTTGTTTATTTTTTTCTTTGTTTGTATTTTATTGTGTGATATGGCTTATAATAACAATTTTTTCAATTTAATAGTAATCCATATTACACACCAACCTCTTTTTCGAATATTACCAACCCGGCATATCATAACTTTAACCAACCTAGTGTGCCGGATTGGTCTTATCCAAATCAATATAACCCATGCCCCCAATCTTATGACCATAATTTTCAGAATAATTTCAACTCTTCACAGAGTCAATGGGGATTCACCTCTCCCGAGTCCAATTTTCAATCAACTTGTCCTCCTTATCTACCTTGTCCACAATATTTCCAAGATTCATACTCAGCTCCACAAGTCCAAAATAGAAAACCATCAATTTTGGAAATGAGTATGCGTGAGTCCAAACAACAATCTCAAAATCTGACGGACTCACAATTTCACCATCAATTCCAAAATAACACTTCATCTTTTCAATCACAAAAATACGATGAACCAATCAACTATGAAAAGATGCTTGAAGCCATGACTCAGGCTCAAAACGCTCGTAATCGTGACATAGATATGATGGTCCAAACTCTACGTTCTCACCGTTTGACCAGTTCTGATGCGCTAACCATTCTGTTAGATCCGAAGAGTCATGTTGTTTTGGAAATCAAGGTTCCATTTCAGAACAATCATTTGAACTTGCCCAAACTCTAAATTTTGAAAATGATATTGACAGTTTGGTAAGTTATTCCTTTCCTGAAATAGGACTTGAGAATGAATATGATCCTGAATCTCAACTTAGTGATTCAATTATACTTCCTGATTCAATAATGACTCTGGTATTTTCACCTGATTTTAATCTTTTTCCCGAGTCAACAATTGATCCTGTGCCAATTCATCATGAAATTGAATCACCCATCTTTGATGATCATCATATTGAACTTGACCAATTTTATACTTTTGAAAGTCCTATTGACAAATTGGCAAGTTCTCATTTTTACAAAATTGAACTCAATGAGAAATGTGACCTAAATTCTCAAATTTGTGATCTAGTTCAAATTTTCGAATCAATATTGACTCCTATTTTGTTATCCGACTTGAGTAATATTTTAGAGTCAGTTTTGATTCCCACACCTGTCATTCTTGAATTTGAATCACCAATATTAAGTCATATTCCATTGTGAGAAACTGAATGTGGACTTGAGTTTCAACTTCTTGATTTGGACCCACTTTCTGAGCCAATCTCGACTCCTGAACCTTTACTTGACTTAAGTCACTTTCCTGAGTCGGTATTAGTTCCAGTACTTCCTGAGTCCAAGTCAATCATTCTATCTTTTCACACTCCATTTTGGGACAAGGCGGTTGATAAATTTGACTCCAAAATTAATTATGGAATTTGAAAATTAGATGGGGTTAAATTTTAATAAAAATCCTTCATGGATACATCATTTTAATGGGTTATATTAGAGAGATTTTTGGTGGGTTCCTCCGAACTCCATGCAAAGTCGATTGGGCCGCATTTCGTGGACTAATCAGACCACCACCGGAACCACCACCTTAAGGTAGTATTTTCCTTCCCTATCTTCTTTTTCATGCATCAATGCATTAATTCATACATTGAGGACAATGCATGAGATAGGTGTGGCGGAAGATCTAACATAACTTAGGTTTTCTTTTTATTAAAAAAATTTCTTTACTTTTAAAAACTTTTTGAAAATAGAAACAATATTTTGACATATTTTTTATAAGAAATTAAGTCAATTTTAAGGAATAGGAAAAACAAAATTAGGATTTCTTAAATTTGGTCAAAATAAGATTATTTGTTTGATTTTTAGGGTTAGGAAGAGAATTTGTCAAAGTAATTTAGTCTTGATCTTTACCTTAATGAAATATGCATACTTCATACACTAACACACTTAGGGTTCAAAAACAAAGATTCATATGCCTTATATATATATAAAAAAAATCTATGAAAGATGAACAAATCTAATTATTGATTAGCTAGGTACTTTGGCCTAAGCAAGCCTTAGTATTTATGTGAAAGATGATTAGATAAGTTTGAGAAAAAAATATATAAAAATTCTCTGATTAAGCTAGGTATTTGTGCCTAATAAAGCATAAGTATTCACGCCTAAAAGGGGTTCATATAATAAAATCCTTAGTTTTGTGGCCTTGTTTGCTCGAGTCCTTAAGTCCTTGGGGTGTTTTCTCACCCGGTGCCCTAAGACCGTTTGGTTTGGGAGTCATCGATTAAAGGCTCGTTACATGGGCAGATTAGAAAGCTTAATAGAACTAAGGAATAATACCACAAAAAAAGTGTATATATATATATATTTATATATTTATATATATATATATAAGGCATAAGAGTTAGAGTTAATGAACCCTTAGTCAAAATTTTCACGATCACAAGGTGCATATGACTTAGAGTAAAGTAATAGACTAAATGAGAAGTACAATTTGACTCCTTACTTTGATTGATAACAAATTTTTGAATAGAGACTAAGTTTAGGAATGAAAAATTCAGTTTTCCTATAACTTATAGATTACTTAAATCTTACAATTATATTTCAAATATTTTTCTCTTTCAAAATGCTTTTCGAAAATACTAACTCTTTGTTTCTCTTTCTTTATGGATTTTGTGGGTGTAATCCACTGAAAACCCTCACGAGACAAAACTCATCCTCTAGGGGAAACCTAGAGGTTTAACGGCTTGTTGCACATGCTTAGTGCAATCGAGTGACCTGCGAAAGTGGTCTAATAATCCTTAGTATAGTTTAGTTATTTTGCTCGAGGACGAGCAAAAGATAGGTATGGAGGTGTGATTGGTCACTAATATTGCACATTTATTATCATATTCTCATACTTATTATAGAATAAACTCTGCTTTTTTCTAATTAAATGTTTAATTTATTTACAAGCCTATTCCTAAAGGAGAGTGAAGAGAAATGAGCCCAAAAGCCCATCAAATTCTGAATTAAATCAGAATTAATTCGAACTCAGTAAATCAGGGCAGATCAGGACGGTTCAGATCGGTTGAAAATCAGTTAGAACAAATCCCTACAAATCGATCGGTTGAAGCCAAGGATCAAAGGCCATTTCGTCAAAATCCCGGACTTAAACTCAAATCTAGCTGAAGATAAAGACAAATCGAGAAGCCGAGGAGCAGCACCAACAGGGTGTGGCCTGGCCACACCCTGGCCGCGGAAATGCGGCCAAATCCGCGTTTCCACGGCTTGGTTAATGAGTTAGGGGGAGCGTTTGCTCCCCCTATCTTCTCACACCTCTCCCCTCTGGGTTTTTGCCTATAAAAGACAGGATTTTCACTGAAAATGGGGACGATCATGCAGAGATAGGATTTAGTCCAGTTTTTCATTCTTTGTAGTGTAGGTTTTTAGCTTTCTTTTTATGTAATTTTTAGTTTTCATTTATGTAATTCAGAGGAGATCAGACTTTCATAGGAGAATGAGAATGAAGCTTGTGCTGAGAGTGACACCGGTGTAAGTTGTTCTTCTTTTCTCTTATTGTAATGAAATCGAATCTATAGTTACCTTTTTATGTACTTCGTTTTAGTGTTCTTCTTCTTCTTCTTCTTCTTTTCTACTTCACTCATCATTGTACCAATTGCTATCCAAGTGAGTCTTATAGCATCGAAAGAGCCTTGCCTTTGCGAGTGCCACCGATAGCTCATGACGATGGATTTGAGTCTCTCTGTATCATTTCATGCTTGTTTTGTCTTGATGATGTAATATGAAAGAGACAATAATCAACTCTTATGAGCTATGCGCTGATTGCCTCCACTTCAAGGTAACATCGTCGCCAAAGATTCAAGGTAAGCTTTTGGTCAAAAGGAGGTAAGTAATTATTTTTAGTTTTTCTTTCTTTTCTTGTAACTTTTAGTTTAGATCACCAACACCACATCTTTCAAATCTTTTTCTTTTCATTTTCAATTCCTTTGTAAATAATCATTTTCTCTATTTTCTCCATATCCTTATTCTACCACTTTCTTCCTCACTTAACTTTAACCTAATTTTTCCTTTTTCTTTTAAAGAACTAAAGAAGAACTTTAACCATTAATTGTAGCCTAAAAGAGATCTTACTAAAACGCTTTCATCGCTAGTCCCTCCTTGTGGATCACGACCCGCATAGCCACTTGGTATTGCGGTAGAATTGAGCACTTGCACATCTCTATTTAAAGTTCTGAAATTCTGTATTTTTGTGCAGGATAAGCTCAATCAACATGTAAGAGAGATTAGAGAGAAGAAAACATAGAGAGGTAAAGAGAGCACCTTTCATAGATTGTCACCTTCTATTACATGCACTTTCATTCCAAGCATGTACCACTCTCTCCCCTAATACAAGATATACAAAATGAAAAATACAATGGAGGAAGAAGAACTAACCTAAACTAAACTACTCTAAACTACAACATGGAATGAAAAGTACTCCTAAAACTCTGTATATCTTCCACCTAAAGAACCCAGAGGGGTTTTTATAGGCACCAGGGAAGAGGGGGCCAGGGGAAGAACCCTGGCCCAAAACGCGGCCGCGGCCACGGCCATACTAGGGCCGCGCGCGCGGTGCTTCGAGCCGCGTGCGGTCCCATCTGTCCCCTGTCAGGTCCTGTGCCCGGTTTCTGGTTTGCAGCTCCTGATTTTGACAGAATTAGCCTCTTAGGTCAATGGCTATCCTAATAGGCCTTTAATCACCAATTAAATGATGATTTAGGGTCTTCTTCTTCATTGCACACCATGGACCAAGAATCAAGCAAGCAAAGCTTTATTAGCAGAATTTAATATGAAATAAATGTGAAGATGTGGTATAAAATATGCAGTTTTAGAGACTAATCACGTGTCCCGAATTCTTTGACCATTTTGTTACAATTTTCTTCCAGTATTTGTATTTAAGTTGTGATTGTTTATGTTATTGTGTATCGGATCTGTTGTTTCAGACCTATAGTCAGCCCTGACCCGAACCGGGAACCCAATACTAGCATGCTGCCCAATTTGACCTTTCTGGTAGTCTGGTTTGATCGATTTTAGTTTCAAACACTATTTTCTAATATTTTAAATTTTTCATAATTTTTTGAAATTTCTCAGAATTATTTTACAAAATCTCCAAAATCGGTGTCGGTCGGTATCGCTGACTGATTCCCAGATTTTTATTTTTCAATTGGGATTAAATTTTCAAAAATTACTTTCACGTTACTTCTTAGAATTTCATTTTCTACCTATATATATATATTTTGAGATTTTTCTAAGTTTATCAATATTTGACCGATTCTGAGGTGGCCAGTATCGTTAGAAGATTTCAGAATTTTTAATTTGAAAAATAAATTGAATTTCTCAAATCCGATTTCACTGAGCATCTTAAAATAATATTTTTTATTTTTGAGAATTTTTCAGAACGTTTCTGAAACAATCAAATTTTCGCCCTATTAAAATAATAATATTATTTACCGATCTCATTTTTCCTTTTTCCTTCTCTGCTCCCCTACTTTGTACTCGTAGATATTATAATAAATCAATTATTTAATAATAGATTTTTTTTACTAATTTCTTTTCTTTTTCCTTAATTTTCTTCCTTTTCTTTAATTTTCTTTCTTTTCTTCTTTTCTTTTCTTCTCCTACACTCCACCCCCCATATCCTGCTCCCCCCATCACCGCCGCTTGCAGCAGCAGCCAGGCCATGATGGGCTGCTGCCGCAGCCCCTCTCCCCCATCCCATTTCATCATAACTCTTCTCTTCTCTTCTCTATTAAAAAAAACCCTTCATCTTCATTTCCTTTTCATTTTCTATTTTCAACTTCAACCTCCCTCAACCAAAAAAAAAACAAAACCCAACTCCACCACCATCGCCTCCACCACCTGAGCCGCCGCCACCGCCGCCCCTAGGCCAGCCACCACTTCCCCCACATCTCCTCTCCACTTCTCCACCTCCTTCAACCTCCACTAACTCCCCACCATCTCCAATTTCATTCAAACTCACCACCACCACTTCATCTTCTTCCCCAAAATTTCCCACCAAATCACCTCCTCCTCCAGTTTCAACCCCTCAATCATCACCTCCTCCTCCTCTAACTCCCCATCACCTCCAACAACCACCACCACCACCATAACCACCACCACCACCAACTACCACCACCACCTCCACCAACAACATCAACCAAACAACCAACACCTCCCTCCTCCCCTCCCCCGGGCTAAGCCGCGCGCCCCCTCCCCCGGTGGCGTCGCCGGCGCCGCTAGGCCGCCAGCGCCGGCGATGACCGGCCACCCCCCCACTTCTCTCCATTTCCTTATTTCTTTCTTTCTTTCTTCTTTCCTTCTTTATTTCTTTCTTTCTTTTCTTTTCTCTTTCTTTTCCATAAATAAACCCACATTTCCTCATTCCCTAAATTACCCCCCACCTCACCCCCAAAATACTTTCCTATAATTACAATCAATACCCCTCCCCTTTTAATTCCTATTCCTTTTCTAAAAATACCCTATACTCTCTCTCTCTCTTTCCTCTCTCCTCTCTCTCACTCCTCTCTCTCTCTCCTCTCTCATTCCCTCTCTAATATATTTATAATATTTATAATAGATATGTATATATTTTAATATATAGTATGGGCTAGTGGCTCACTCGCACGGGTTCGCGGATTTCTCAGATTTTAACCCGGTATTCCGTTCCAGTATTAGGCGAGTACATTTCTTACTTTATTACCATCGTTTCATGTATAATAATTATTATCTGGCTTTAAATATATGATGTCTCTTTATGCAAGTTGTTATATGTTATATAAGTGATTTCTAAAATTATCATGTTTTATAAATAGTTGCCGGCCGTTATTATACTTTGTCGAACCAGTATTATACCATGTATGCCTAGAACTGCTCCCACTTTACTCGGCTTTGCATAGCTAATTAAAAGATAAATTTATTATTATTATAATAATGTTGTGAAGAGTTTGAAATGTTTATGCCGTTCTCCTATACCATGTTACGTGACCGGTTGATACCTAGTATTTGATGTTGCGACTCTCACCGATATATTAGTTACCTGACCCTGATATGTATGTACTGGTACTTGCCATGCTATACTTATTATTTGATATCTGATACGGGTACTTGCCATGCTATTCTTATTATTTGATATCTGATACCGGTTCTTGCCATGCTATACTTATTACTTGATATCTGACACCGATACTTGCCATGCTATACTTATCGCCTGCTACCTGACACCTGATATAATAACACTTGACACTCGACCTGATATTGTAGCACCTTACTAGTTACTATTATACCTGGCACCCGTATTATATCGCATATTCATGATTATTATTTTTATGGGGACTTGGCATGATTATTATACTGTTACCAGATATTTGGTACTCCTAAACTCCTGTACTCCTGTATTCCTAGACCCCTGACAAAGGGAGACTCCTGATATTATACTCTTGTTAATTCTCGTAGTTGGACAATCATGGTTATACTGTATACACTTGTGGATATTATCTTTGGGCAATTCATATATGTATAATAAAAATACTCAACTTACACTAAGATGGTGGAAATTGATGGAAAACGGTATGATGTCATATTTATAATGGTGATATTTCTGAAGTGTCTGTGGGGCATGTAATGATAAATCCCCGGAAGCAGTAGCCTGAATCTGAAGTGTCGTGTAAGGCGCGTAATGATAAGTCCCTGGAAGAAGTAGCCTGAATCTGAAGTGTCGTATAGGGCGCATAATGATAAGTCCCCGAAAGTAGTAGCCTGTACTCCTGAGCTAGTCCCAGGCAGAGACGGGACCCACTATAAATATGAGCCATCAGATTTATCAGTTTCTAAATAATAACTCATCTTATTCATAAGTGGATGTATGTGTACCGGTAGCACATACAAAAGCATATGAATTGAATGAATAACATAAAACAACCAAACAGTAATAACGTTAGGAACGTGTGATATTTGGTCTCTCCTTTGTTCGGGTCCTAGTACTCACATATCAGACCCGGGTAAGTTCTACAGAGTGCAAACTCTAGTATGGACTATCAGTGTGTGAGGCGCTGGTAGGCAGGCGATTGAAATATTAAACGGTACTGATTATTTTTATTGGATAAATTAAAATGCTATACCTCTATATTTCAGTTATAGTGTTATGTTCTGAGTTGACACCCTGCCTTAAGATATATGATTTATGTGGCACAATGATTACTACTGACACACTATTGTTCTGTTACTCTTAGGGCAACTGAAGTTGTATAAACTCAGACGATGGCGACATGAGATATGTGGTATATAGATGAGGGTTTTCTTGTTTGAATTATCCCCTTGACGTATCTGTCCCGTGAACCCATAATCTGAGCTTGTACAACTAGTTTTTGTCTATACTTGTATTTATCATGTTTAACTTATTTACCGCATGTTTATATGTACCTATGCTCTTCATACTGCCTTCTATGCATATTTTCAGTTTCAGATTCATCGATATATATGATTTACTGTCATTCCTTTAATATCCCTTATGTTATTTGTTATTACTTGTACCTGCATACTTGGACCACATTACTTGATCGTGTATAAATGTACCTGTTATGCACGCCATTTGGCTTTATATATGTACTCGCAGGGTTGCGTCTGACAACCCTGGATTCTCATGTCCAGATCCTAGAGACAGGACCTTGGTGACCTTGCTGTAGCTGATCAGAGTGCGCAGCGGATCCTTTCGTGACGATCGGAGTGCAGCAGAAACTTGGATCATCGCCGCAGCTCTTTCTCCCAGTTTCTCTCCTATTTGGTTCTCGAGACCTCTCTTGCTGCTCGTAAGCATCTCTTAGCATTGTATATCTCTTCATGTATTGTACTTTTATATTTTTTTGGTGATGTAATATTGCTGTAATATTGTATCCCTCTCTGTGATAATCATGTACTTGTACTTTTCTGTTGGAATATATATTACCACTGTGCTTTCGCACTCTGATTCTTATCTGTACTGATGCTTAGCATATATACGTAAGGGTATTTCCGACCTGCGTATATACGTCGCCGTGACGTTTCCGTACCCGCCGGATCGGGGCGTCACAACCATGATGATTTTGTAATGATTTTTCAAGACTGGTCATATAAAGGGAATAAGTTTCATGATAAGATCTTTCATGATCCTATTCATATTGGGGACTGTAAATATGTAAATTGAAAAGAGGTCAATAAAGGTGGGTTCCGTGAACCAGCACATTATCTTGATTGGGTAACAACGCTTGACCCAATCAATCACCACCGGAACTACCACCATAAGGTAATATTTTTATTCTCTTTCTTCTTTTTCATGCATCTATGCATTAATTCATACATTGAGGACAATGCATGAGATAAGTGTGGGGAGGGTTCTAACATAACCTATGATTTCCTTTTATTATAAAAAAAAGAAAAAAATTATTAACATTTTCTTTACTTTTAAAAACTTTTTGAAAATAGAAACAATATTTTGACATATTCTTTGTAAGAAATTAAGTGAATTTTAAAGAATAGGAGAATCATAATTAGGATTTCTTATACTTGGTCAAAATAAGATTATTTGTTTGATTTCTAAGATTAGGAAGAAAATTTAGAAAAATAATTTAGTCTTGATTTTTACCTTGATGATATATGCATGCTTTATACACTTACACACTTAGGGTTCAAAAATAAAGATTCTTATGCCTTATAAAAAAAGATATATATATATATATATATATATATATATATATATATATATATATATATATATATATATATATATATATAATCCTCTGATAAAGCTGGGTATTTGTGCCTTATAAAGCATAAGCATTAATGCCTAAAAGCGGTTCATATAATAAAATCCTTAGTTTTGTTTCCTTGTTTACTCGAGTTCTTAAGTTCTTGAAGTGTTTTCTCACCCGGTGCCCTAAGAACGTTTGGTTTGGGAGTCATCGATTAAAGGCTCGTTACATGGAACTAAGGAATAATATCACCAAAAATAAAAAAATAAAAAAAAGAAAATAAGGCATAAGAGTTAGAGTTAAAGAACCCCGAGTCAAAATTTTACGGTCACAAAGGTGCATATGACTTAGGGTAAAATAATAGATTAGATGAGAAATACAGTTTGACTCCATGCCTTGGTTGATAACAAGTTTTTGAATTAAGACTAGACTTAAGAATGAAAATTTTGATTTTCCTATAACTTAGATTACTTGAACTCTTACAATAATATTTCAAAATGTGTTTTCAATATACTAACACTTTGTTTCTCTTTCTTTATGGATTTTGTGGGTGTAATCTGAAAATACACCTAGAAGGGGGTGAATAGGTGTACAAGCTAATCTAATGAAAATGATGCAGAATTAAAAACTATTTAAGCAAACTAAAACTATTAAACTAAACACACAAGGTATAACACAAGAGTGTAGCCGAATTCCTGGTGAAGGGCTCTGGACTATCTCCTCAAGGTTCCTCTAGATTAAGAGTTGAGGTGCCTCTATGGCTCTCTTGGTTGAATACAAGTGTGAGCACACAATCCCAAACATATAACAATAGAGCACAAGATATAACAAGCACATAAAGATATAAGTAATGAAAGCATGCAAGATATGTAAACACAAGTGAGAGAGAGAGAGAGCAATCGCAAACACGGGAGATTTGTTTCGAGGTTCGAGCACCCTTGCTCTACGTTCCCGCCTTCAACACTATGAAGGATTTTCACTAAAACCGATCCCACTGGATCACTCCGTGTCGTAACACCTACAACGAGTTCACACTAGAACTCTTGAACTCACAGTCCCCTTACTTATTCCCGCAAGAGCAACACACGCAAGCACACTAGCTTGCCGATGCCGCACCTCCACACCGAGCTCCCACAAGAACTCGAAACAACATGAACCCGCAAGTCGCCTCCTCAAATACAATGATGAATACTTGGTGATCTCTACACTTGGATCACCTAAAAACACCCTCACAACAAAGATCCTAGGAGGATTGATATAGCAATGGAAAGCTCAAGTTTGTGTGAGAAAAACTAGATAGAGTAGTGGAGGAAAAACTCAAGAAAACTTTTTTGAAAACCACTCTTAAAAATCTCCTTTTGATATGGAAGTATTTGCTCTAAAATAAGTGAGAAAAATATTTAGAGAGGAAGGAAAAACTAGCACAAAAACTCTTTTAAAAAATTATCTAAAATAGCCCAAGAGATGGCATATTTATAGCCTCTCAAAATATAGCCGTTGATAGCCAACTCAACAGCAGATTCTGTTGTTGGTCGACCGGCCGGTCGACCGGCCAACATTCACATTTTTGACCGTTGCAGCTGTCAATCGACCGCCCGGTCGACCGTTCCTAGGCTTTGACCTACCAGTTGACCGGGGCCAGATCTAGAGAGCATAGCTCTCTGGCCGGTCGACCGGGGCCAGATCCACAGAGCAAAGCTCTCTGGACGGTCGATCGTGCAGTCGACCGACCCTCAAGCCAAACTGGCTGTGCACGTCTGTGCACATCGGTCGACCGCCCGGTCGACCGACTTCTGGCTCAAGCGACCGGTCGGTCGACCGCAGAAGGCCTGGTCTGAAATCTTTTGGACATTAAAACATGGTTTAATAAAATCTTATAAATTCTCATAAAATCACATAAAATCTATGAAAATAGGATCATTGAAATACTTTGATGTACAAACATGTTTGATCAAAAATCAACACATATTACAAGCATTTTGGACCATTTTTGTAATATAGAGATTTTGCCTTAAACAAAAATCCGTATTTTTCAAAATCCATCTTCAAATTGAAAAATGATTTTTTCAAAACTTCTCCAAATACAAAAATAAGATATTTTAAACACTTTTGAAGCTTAATGTGTAAGGATATGATCCAATACACATATTGGATGAAATATCTATGTTTTTGTCAATAAGCTCTAAAATAAGTTTTGATATATACAAAACTTAAACATATGATATAGAATCACCAAATAGTTTTCTAAATATTTGAACGAACAATGTGTATGGATGAAATCTAAAACACATATAGACTATATAAACTTATTTTGATGAACTCTATTCATGAAACATAAAGATATATACTTTGAATTTCAAAAACCAAAACGGTATTTTCTAAAATCAAAACTATTTTAAGAAAACATATGCAAATTTTGTGTGTGTGTGTGTGTATATGAGCTTGAGCAATCTACAACTAATCTATCCTTTATATTTTATCTAAAAACAAATCTTGACACTTACAAACATGACACAAGTCTTCATGAAAATCTTCTCTTAAAAATTTTCTTCTCCAATCTTGACTTGGTCCAAATACGATCTAATGAGTTAGACTCCTCTTGAGTAATGAATGCAATCTTGATGCGTGAGCTCTTGAATCAACACGTGCTAGCTTCAAAACTTGACTTTGAATCCTTTATTGAAGTTAAACACCTACTAAGATCTTGATCAAATATCTAAGACTAAATAAACACAAGATCATTAGTACTATAACTACATGAGTTAATCATCATCAAAACTAGAGCGATGGGCCTTTGGGCCAACATAATCCACTGAAAATCCTCACGAGATAAAACTCATCCTCTAAGAAAAACCTAGAGGTTTAACGGCTTGTTGCACATGCTAAATACAATCGCGTGACCTGTGAAAGTGGTCTAATAAGCTTTGGTTTAGTCTTATTGTTTTGCTCGAGGACGATCAAAAGATAAGTGTAGGGGTGTGATCAATCACATATATTTCATATATGTTGTCACATTACCATGTTTATTATCTAATAAATCCTATTAATAATTCTTATTTTATTTAATAATGTGCAGGCCCATTGCTAAAGGAGAGGAAAGAGAAATGAGCCCAAAAGCCCATCAAAATTCTGAATAATTTAGAATTAATTTGAAATAAAAAAATCAGGGCAGATCAAGGAAAATCAGAGAAGATTAAATCAGTTGAACACCAGTTAAAACAAGTCTTCACAAATCAATTGGTTAAAGCCAAAGATCAAAGGCAGTTTCGTCAAAATCCCGGACCTAAACTGAAAATCGAGCTGAAAATAAAAGGAAATCGAGAAACAGACGTGTGCCCCACGGGTGTGGCCACCCGGCCACACCCAGGCCATGAAAACACAGCCAAAGCCGCATTTTCGCCGCTTTGTTGAGGAAGTTGGGGGAGCGTTTGCTCCCCTATCTTCGTACGCTCTCCCCGGTTTAGTTTTGCCTATAAATACTGAGTTTTTTAGAGACTACAGAGAGCGATCAAGCAGAGATAGATTTCAGGCCAGTTTTTCATTCTTTTTAATGTAGGTTTTTATTTTTTCTTTTTATGTAATCTTTACTTTTCTTTATGTAACTGAGAGGAGAGACGAGTTTCACGGAGGAATGAGAGCAAGCTTGTACTGAGGGTGACACCGGTGTAAGGAAGTCTTTTCTTTCATCTTTATTTGAATCGAATCGAAGTCTCTTTTTCTTTTTTACTCTTGTTTTCGTTTACTCTCCTCTGATATATTGCAATCCAAGTGAATCCGATAGCCTCGAGACTGCTTTGCCATTGCAAATGCCCGTGATGGCTTATGGTGATGAACAACCATTCTTTTGTTAGTTTAGTTTGCCCTTTTATTCATAATGTAGATCAGGAATGGGGAAGATCCTACACGCCATGCTTGGTCGCATTCAAGACTAGGTAAGTCGTAACTACAGATCCAAGGTATATGAACACTGAAGAGGTAAATAATTTTTAGTTTCTCTCTTTTAATTCTTTAGTTTAGATCACCACAATCTCCCAACTCTTTTTCACTCTTTTTAATTTCTTTGTATAAAACCATTTTTCATTTTCTTCACCTTCTTAATCTACCACTTTCTTATTAACTTAACTTTAACCTATTTTTCTTTTCTTTTAAAAAACTAAAAGAATATCTTTAACCATTGATTGTAACTTAAAAGAGAACTTGCTAAAAAAAACTTCCATCGCTAGTGCCTCCTTATAGATCACGACCTGCATAACCACTTGCTATAGCGGTCATATTGAGAACTTGCACATTCTATTCTTAAAGTTCTGAAATTCTGTATTTTTATATGCAGGTAAAAACATCAATCATGAGGCCTATGAAAATGCTAAGATCACAAAAGATAGATTTAAGATTTTTCATAATAAACACATTATAAGGAAACTATTTGTCCCTGGACCAAAAGTCTACTCTATAATTATAGGCTTCATCATTTTTCAGGAAAGCTAAAATCAAGATGGACTGGGCCATTCATTGTAAAATCCGTGTTTCCACACGGTGCTGTAGAGATCAGTGACACCAAGAATGGAAATGACTTTAAGGTAAATGATCAACGCCTTAAACCTTTCTTAGAATCGGTGCCGATAAATGAAACGGCTATGGGTCTTTTCGACCCAGTGTATCGGTAACTTACCTCTTTTACATTCCATTTCATGCATCTATACATTTCTTTCATACATTGGGGACAATGCATGAGATAGGTGTGGGGGAGGGTTCTAACATGATTATCATTGTTTAAAAAGGAAAAAATTGGTTAAAAAATTAAAAAAACTTTTTGAAAAAAAGAATAGTATTTTGACGTATTTTTTGTAAGAAATTAAGTCAATTTTAAGGAATAGGAGAATCATTATTAGGATTTATTATACTTGGTTGAAATAAGATGACTTGTTTGATTTCTAGGTTACGAGGAAAAATTTAAAAAAGTAATTTAGTCTTGATCTTTACCGTAATGAAATATGCACACTTTATACACTTACACACTTAGGGTTCAAAAACAAAAATTTATGCCTTATTAAAAAAGGAAAAAGAAAAAAAATATATAATCTATCAAAAATCCTCTGATTAAGCTGGGTATTAGCGCCTCATAAAGCATAACTATTAACGCCTAAAAGTGATTCATATAATAAAATCCTTAGTTTTGCGGCCTTGTTGTAACCCACTGATCCCTGATGTACGTATCACAGTATTAGTACTCCATACGATGTACAAAATTGATTTGACCTTTCTGCTAGTCAGATTGAGCCGATTTTAGTTTCAGATATTATTTTCTAATATTTTAGATTTTTTAGGATTTTTAAAAATTTTTCTGGATTATTTTGGAAAATCTCCATAGTCGGTGTCGACCGATACCGAGAATCGGCTCTATGATTTTTTAATTCTCAAATAGAGTTGTATTTTGAGAATCTGCTTTCATAGTGTGTTTTAGACTCATATTTTCTCAATTCGGATATTTTTGGAGATTTTTCTGAATTTATGAAAAATCCGGCCAAACCGGTGTCGCCCATTACCGACGAAATCTTTTAAGATTTTTAATTTGCAAATCAGGCTGAATTTCTTCAAACCGTTTTCATATTATGTCTCAGAATAATATTCTCTATTTTATGTAATTTTTGGGACCTGTTCGGAACTAGTCAAATTTTAACCCATTTAAAATATTAATTTAATTCATTTCCTTTTCTTTCTTTCTTTCATTCTTTCTTTTTCTCCTCCAATCACATCCTTTCTTCTCCCCCAAGCCAGGCCACCGCCTTACTCACCGCCATTCCACCGCCTCTTTCTCTCCCCTCTAAATAAAACCTCTCTCTTTCTCTAGTCTCTTCATCTCTTCTCGTCTCTTCATCTCTCTTCCATCTCTCTCTTTCTCTCTCTCAAGCTCTTTATCTCTCTCTTTCCTTTCTTCCTCACTCTCTTCCCCCCTCTCCTACTATTCCAGGCCATGGGTGGCCCTGACCCATGCCCGCGACCTCAGGCCGGTGGCTGGCGCACCACCGCGACCAACAGGCCATGCCCTCCTTCCCCTCTCCTTCTTTTTCTCCTTTTCTCCTTTTCTTCTTCTTCTTCTTCTTCCTTTTCTTTTCTTCTCCTTCTTCTTCTTCTTCTTCTTCTTCTTCTTCTTTCTCTCTCTCCATCTCTTTCTCTCTCCCTTTCTCCTGTTTTCTGGGCGTCGCCGCCGGCTCCTGCCTCTCTCTCTCTCTCTCTCTCTCTCTCTCTCTCTCTTATTGGGTATGAACCCAATCCAAACCCGTTAGCCCTATATACCCATTTACCCATTACACTTAAGTTATGGGTTTGGGTATTGGATCCAAACCCGACCCGTTATCTTACCAAACCAACATCCAAAACCAAAGGTAATATTACAGAAAACCCACTGCTAATTTTTATTATTTGCATTTGAGATATTTTTATTACATATTTAACCCATTTCTATTACTTTTAGTGTTCGGGCGATATCTGGGGCATCCAGTGTCCGATCTGGACGATTCTGGAACCGTTGCAATGGTGGGAAAGAGAGCTACCTTCTCATGGCTAGTTTGTGAGTGTTTTCCTTTTCTAAATTATATTTATTCATGTTTAATAAAGTGAGTGATTGCTTTAGTTACTAAATCGTGATTATGGGTTAATCACTAGAAATGTTAATTAATAACTTAATTATAGAAAAGTCATGTTTTGTAATAAGACTATACATGATATGTTAGTAAACATAAACAATAAACTAATACTTTCATCTGCTATAAAATATAAGTGATAGATTATAAGTGATAGATGATCAATTAAAGGATCACTAGATATTGTCACTTCATGTACATCTATTCTAGTTACGCAATACTGTTACATGTACTCTGATATACGCGTACTTCATTATACCAGACATTGTCACTGTTACACTGTCACCGTTACCGACCCACTGAGACACTGGGACACTGATAGTGCACGTGGATATCTGTTTTACTGAACACTGTTATTGTATATCCTTGTGGACATATCACACATATCCTGTATCGTACCGATATTATAAGTGTAATCATATTTCATCATTATACAGATACTATTACACCAGACACCATTTATGTCTTCTTCATGCTTCACTGATACATGATACACCAGTTATCATCATTCCTTAGATACTCTGTACACAGTTATGTTATATATATGCACCACTGTTATATATATGCACCGGTATCCATGCATTGCTTGTTATATACTTGTCGTGTGTATCATCGTTCTTATTTCATGGACTATTGCTACATGTATATTCCTGTCATCCCATTACATGATTGTTTCCCGTTACTTATACTAATATTCTCGTTACTAGACATGACCGCTATTGAAACGCGATGTGTAGAACTAAGTGCCACGTGGATCTTAGCCACGGGGGCCACCTCTAGAATCTCACATCTCTTGTATATTGTTTCCCGTTATTTTGTTTCATGATATTAACAAAACTCATTTCCTATTATCGTATTACTTGTACCATGCGCTGTTCTAGTACTTGATATACTGTGTAGTTCAAATATAATTAATATAACTTGGGGATAGGGAGACTTGACGGTTGACTAGGTCTTGTCAGGTGGATGTCTGGATCCATTGTTAGTCCCACTGCAAGGGACGTGGTAGGGCTGGCTACCGTTTGTATTGTATTATTTCTTACTCCTGCCCTAGCGGGTAGCCCTGGTCTCAGTAGCCAGGGTTATGTTTAAGGCCGTTGTCCCGGTATGCACGGGATACACCCACCTGACTAGAGCTCCTCGACCATTGGGTTTCCAGTTCACATAATAAAACGATATAAACAATAGTGACATTGGAAAACTTGTTATTTGGTCACTCTCTCGTTTGGATAATGGTACCCATATGCCATGTCCGGATCGGTTCGACTGGAGTACAGACTCCAGTATGAACTGCCAGTGGTATGGGACACTAGAAGAGATTGATTAAAATACCAGGTGATACTGATTGTTATTATTGTATAAATCACATGACATGCTCGACTCATGTATATTATTGTCCCTTTATACTTGTTACTATTCCTGATGTTTTATTCATGATCATGTCGCCTGTATACACCTTGTTACACGTTCTTATATTTGTTACACTCTATGTGGTAACATACTATTCATGGATACATGTACTCTGTATTACATCTATTCTGCTTTATGTATACCTTACAGACATCAGCACTGTATAGGCACATCACAGTAGTATGGTTATGTTGCATACTGCATATCTGCATGTCTATTTCTATCACGTCACTGCTATACAACATTATTCATTATATAAAACTAGATACTATTGTAGACATGACCCCATGATAACATGCTAGGTAGTGATGGTATTAAAATATGATCTTTTTATGTTTCTATTAATTATTAAATTCCTATTACGATATCACTGATACATATCGTGCTAATATACTATAGTACATATTACTGTCTCCTTCATTTTACCTCTCACTAGGTCGCTTTCTGACGACCCAGGGTTTGCGTGCCCAGGTTGGAGATCCGAGTTACCGTATTGCCAGATATTTCTTTGGATTCACATAGGAGATTCATCATCGAGACCATTCATAGGTATCTTTGTGATTTGTTCTTTTTATCTTATTTATTCATATTTTCATTTCTGTTATGATCACTAACCTCTTTCTGCAAGTATTATTGTACTTATTTAATGCTGGAATTCTTGTATATATAGAGGCTATTTTCTGTACTGAGGCTTAGCGTACGTACGTAAGGGTATCTCCACCATGCGTATGTACGTCGTCATAACGTCCCCGTATGTGCGGGATTGGGGAGTTACAGAGTGGTATCAGAGCCTAGGTTCATATCTGGTGTGGGTAACCACATGGGTTCATACTAAGGCTCATACCAACAGTACAATCAGATTAGATTAAAACTCATCTGTATCTGAATTTGGGGATTCTAGTGAAGAGTATGAGAATACCATGTCATTGATAATTCATTCCTTGGCTCTTTTCTATTCCTTAGCTACAGTTGTCAACCAGATTATCTGATTTCCTTCTTGCTTTCGTTTCATCTTATTGCTTCCAATCCGTTAGCGTTAGTACACTACACTAAGTCTCTACCCGAGTTCACTATATATATATCAGAGTGTGCCGTTGGGGCTGTACATATTGTTCTCCTATCTGAATTGAAATTTCAAGGACGAAATTTTTTTATAAGTTGGGGAGAAATGTAGCCCCCTGATCCCTGATGTACGTATCACAGTATTAGTACTCGATACGATGTACAAAATTGATTTGACCTTCTTGGTAGTCAGATTGAGCTGATTTCAGTTTCAGATATTATTTTCCAATATTTTAGATTTTTCAAGATTTTTTGGAATTTTTTTGGATTATTTTAGAAAATCTCCGTAGTTGGTGTCGACCAATACCGAGAATCGGCTCTACGATTTTTTAATTCTCAAATGGAATTGCATTTTAGGAATTTGCTTTCATATTGTATCTTAAACTTATATTTTCTACATTAGGATATTTTTGGAGATTTTTTTGAATTTATGAAAAATCCGCCCAAACCGGTGTCGCCTAGTACCGGCGAAATCTTTCAGGATTTTTAATTTGCAAATCAGACTGAATTTCTTCAAACTATTTTCAATTATGTCTCAAAATAATATTCTCTATTTTATGTAATTTTTGGGACCTGTTCGGAACTAGTCAAATTTTGACCCATTAAAATAATATTAATTTAATTCATTTCCTTTTGTTTCTTTCTTTCTTTCTTTTTCTCCTCAAATCACATCCTTTCTTCTCCCTAAGCCAGGCCACCGCCTTACCCACCGCCATTCCACCGCCTCTTTCTCTCCCCTCTAAATAAAACCTCTCTCTTTCTTTCTTCTCTCTTCCATCCTCTCTCTCTCTCAAGCTCTTTCTCTCTTTCCTTTCTTCCTCACTCTCTTCCCCCCTCATCCTACTGTTCCAGGCCATGGGTGGCCCTGACCCACGCCCGCGACCTCACGGCCCGTGGCTGGCGCACCACCGCGACCACCAGGTCGCGTCCCCTTCCCCTCTCCTTTTTCTCCTTTTCTTCTTTTCTTCTTCTTCTTCTTCCTTTTCTTTTCTTCTCCTTCTTCTTCCTGTTTTTCTTCTTCTTCTTCTACTTCTTCTTCTTCTTATTCTTCTTCTTCTCTATCTCTCTCTCCATCTCTTTCTTTCTCCCTTTCTCCCGTTTTCTTGGCGTCGCCGCCGGCGGGGCGACGCCGGTGCCAGCCCCTGCCCCCCTCTCTCTTATTTGGTATGAACCCAATCTAAACCCGTTAGCCCTATAAACCCATTTACTTATTATACTTAAGTTATGGGTTAGGGTATTGGATCCATACCCGACCCGTTATCTTACAAAACCCGCATCCAAAACCCAATAAAGGTAATATTACAGAAAACCCCCTGCTAATTTTTATTATTTGCATTTGAGATATTTTTATTACATATTTAACCTATTTCTATTACTTTTAGTGTTCAAGCGATATCTGGAGCATCCATTGTCCGATCTGGACGATTCTGGAACCGTTGCGATCGTGGGAAAGAGAGCTACCTTCTCATGGCTAGTTTGTGAGAGTTTTCCTTTTCTAAATTATATTTATTCATGTTTAATAAAGTGAGTGATTGCTTTAGTTACTAAATTGTGATTATGTGTTAATCACTAGAAATGTTAATTAATAACTTAATTATAGAAAAGTCATGTTTTGTAATAAGACTATACATGATATGTTAGTAAACATAAACAATAAACTAATACTTTCATCTGCTATAAAATATAAGTGATAGATTATAAGTGACAGATGATCAATTAAAGGATCACTGGATATTGTCACTTCATGGCCATCTATTATGGTTACGCAATACTATTACATGTACTCTGATATACGCGTTCTTCATTATACCAGACATTGTCACTGTTACATTGTCACCGTTACTGACCCACCGAGACACTGGGACACTGATAGTGCACGTGGATATCTGTTTTACTGAACACTGTTATTGTATATCCTTGTAGACATATCACACATATCCTGTATCGCACCGATATTATTATTGTAATCATATTTCATTATTACATAGATATTGTTATACCTGACACCATTTATGTCTTCTTCATGCTTCACTGATACATGGATACACCAGTTATCATCATTCCCTGGATACTCTGTACACAGTTATGTTATGTATATGCACCACTGTTACATGTATTCACCGGTATCCATGCATTACTTGTTATATTCTTGTCGTGTGTATCACCGTTCTTATTACATGGACCATTGCTACATGTATATTCCTGTCATCCCATTACATGATTGTTTCCCATTACTTATATTGATATTCTTATTACTAGATATGAGTGCTATTGATACGCGATGTGTGGAACTAAGTGCCACGTGGATCTCAGCCACGGGGCCACCCTAGAATCCCACATCTCTTGTAATCGTTTCGCGTTATCTTGTTTCATGATATCAACAAAACTCATGTCCTATTATCGTATTACTTGTACCATACACTGTTCTAGTACTTGATATACTGTGTAGTTCAAATATAATGAATATAATTTGGGGATGGGGGAGACTTGACGGTTGACTAAGTCTTGTCGGGTGGATGTCTGGATCCATTATTAGTGCCACTGCAGGGGACGTGGTAGGGCTGGCTACTATTTGTATTGTATTGTTTCTTGCTCCTGCCCTAGCGGGTAGCCCTGGTCTCAGCAGCCAGGGGTCTGTTTAAGGCTGTTGTCCCGGGTATGCACGAAATACACCCACCTGATTAGAGCTCCTCGACCATTGGGTTTCCAGTTCACATAATAAAACGATATAAACAATAGTGACATCGGGAACACTTGTTATTTGGTCACTCTCTCGTTTGGATAATGGTACCCGTATGCCATGTCCAGATGGGTTCGACTGGAGTGCGGGCTCCAGTATGAACTGCTAGTGGTATGGGACACTAAAAGAGATTGATTAAAATATCAGGTGGTACTGATTGTTATTATTGTATAAATCACAAGACATGCTCGACTCATGTATATTATTGTCTCTTTATACTTGTTATTATTCCTGATGTTTTATTCACGATCATGTCGCCTGTATACCTCGTTACACGTTCTTATATTTGTTACACTCTATGTGGTAACACACTATTCATGGATATATATATATATCTACATTACATCTATTATGCTTTATGTATACCTTACAGACATCAGTACTGTATAGGCACAGCGCAGTAGTATGGTTATGTTGCATACTGCACATCTGCATGTCCATTTCTATCACGTCACTGCTATACAACATTATTCATTATATAAAACTAGATACTGCTGTAGACATGACCCCATGATAACATGCTAGGTAGTGATGGTATTAAAATATGATCTTTTTATGTTTCTATTGATTATTAAATTCCTATTACGATATCACTGATACATAAACATGTATTATATATTATCATCGTGCTTGTATACTATAGTACATATTACTGTCTCCTTCATTTTACCATTCACTAGGTCACTTTCTGATGACCTTGGGTTTGCGTGCTCAGGTTGGATATCCGAGTTACCGTATTGTCAGATATTTCTTTGGATTCACATAGGAGATTCATCATCGAGACCATTCATAGGTATCTTTGTGATTTGTTCTTTTTATCTTATTTATCTATATTTTCATATATGTTATGATCACTAACCTCTTTCTGTAGGTATTCTTGTACTTATTTAATGCTGGAATTCTTGTATATATAGAGGTTATTTCCTGTATTGAGGCTTAGCATACGTACGTAAGGGTATCTCAGCCCTGTGTATGTACGTCACCATAACGTCTCTGTATCTGTGGGATCGGGGCGTTACACCTGTTTTACTCGAGTCTTTGAGTTCTTAGGGTGTTTTCTCACCCGGTGCCCTGAGACCGTTTGGTTTGGGAGTTACCGATTAAAGGCTCGTTACATGGGCAGATTAGAAAGCCTAATAGAACTAAGAAATAATATCACAAAAAAATAATAACTAAGATATAAGAGTTAAAATTAAAGAAACCTTAGTCAAAATTTTACGCTCACGAAGGTGCATATGACTTAGGGTAAAGTAATAGACTAGATGAGAAATACAATTTTACGCTCACGAAGGTGCATACTAAAAGAAGATTTTTAACTATTGATTGTAACTTAAAAGAGAACTTGCTAAAAAGGCTTCCATCGCTAGTCCCTCCTTATAGATCACGACCTGCATAACCACTTGCTATAGCGGCCGGATTGAGAACTTGCACATTCTATTCTTAAAGTTTTGAAATTCTGTATTTTTATGTGCAGATAAAAACATCAATCATGACGCCTATGAAAATGCTAAGATCACAAAAGATAGAGTTAACATTTTTCATAATAAATACATTATAAGGAAAACATTTGTCGACCAAAAGTCTTACTCTATAATTATAGGCTTCATCTTTTTCTAGGAAATCTAAAATCAAGATGGACTGGGTCATTCATTATTAAATTCGTGTTTCCACACGGTGCTGTAGAGATCAGTGACACCAAGAATGGAAATGACTTTAAGGTAAATGGTAAACACCTTAAATCTTTCTTTGAATCGATGCCGGTAAATGAAACGGTAATGGGTCTTTTCGACCTAGTGTATCGGTAACTTTACCTCTTTTACATTTCATTTCATGCATCTATACATTTCTTTCATACATTGGGGATAATGCATGAGATAGGTGTGAGGAAAGGTTCTAACATGATTATCATTGTTTAAAAAGGAAAAATTTTGGTTAAAAAATTAAAAAAATTTTAAAAAAAAATAGTATTTTGATGTATTTTTTTTGTAAGAAATTAAGTCAATTTTAAGGAATAGGAGAATCATTATTAGGATTATTATACTTAGTCAAAATAAGATGACTTGTTTGATTTCTAGGGTTAGGAGGAAAAATTTAGAAAAGTAATTTAGTCTTGATCTTTACCCTAATGAAACATGCACACTTTATACACTTACACACTTAGGGTTCAAGAACAAAACTTCATATGCCTTATTAAAAAAAAGAAAAAAGAAAAATATATATATATATAATCTATCAAAAAATTCTCTGATTAAGCTGGGTATTAGTGCCTCATAAAGCATAACTATTAACGCCTAAAAGTGGTTCATATAATAAAATTCTTAGTTTTGTGGCCTTGTTTTACTCGAGTCCTTGAGTTCTTAGGTTGTTTTCTCACCCGATGCCCTAAGACCGTTTGGTTTAGGAGTCACCGATTAAAGGCTCGTTACATGGGCAGATTAGAAAGCCTAATAGAACTAAGAAATAATATCACAAAAAAATAATAACTAAGATATAAGAGTTAAAATTAAAGAACCCTTAGTCAAAATTTTACGGTCACGAAGGTGCATATGACTTAGGGAAAGTAATAGACTAGATGAGAAATACAATTTGACTCCTTACTTTTAATTAATAACACGTTTTTGAATAGAGACAGATTAGGAATGAAAAATTCGATTCTCCTATGACTTATAGGTTACTCAAATTCTTACAATAATATCAAATATTTTCTCTCTTTTCAAAATGTTTTTAAAAAATACTAACATTTTTTTCTCTTTCTTTATGGATTTTGTAGGTGCAATCCACTGAAAACCCTCACGAGACAAAATTCGTCCTCTAGGGGTAACCTAGAGGTTTAACGGCTTGTTGCACATGCTCAGTGCAATCAAGTGACCTGCGAAAGTGGTCAAAATAATTTCTTAGGGTTAGTTTTTATATTTTGCTCGAGGGCGAGCAAAGGATAAGTATGGGGATGTGATTGGTCACGTATATTGCATATATAATGTCACATTCCCATAATTATTGTCTAATACATCATGAATTTAGTCTTATATTCTTCTTTATAAAATGCAGGCTTATTACTAAAGGAGAGGAAAGAAAAACGAGCCCAAAAGCCCATCAAAATTCTGATTTAGTTCAGAATTAATTCAAATAAAATACCAGGGGCAAATCAGGCAAATTAGAGAAAATAAAACAAGTTGAACAAGCAGTTAAAACAAGATCTTCACAAATCAATTGGTTAAAGCCGAGATCAAAGGAGGTTTCATCAAATCCAGGAACCAAAACTGCAAATCTAGTAAGAGATAAAGGCATATCGCGAAATCAGGAAGCAGCACCCCTTGGGTGTGGCCATCTGACCACACCCAGGCCTCAAAAATGCGGCCATGCATTTTCACGACTTTGTTGAGTTGGTTGGGGGAGCGTTTTCTCCCTCTATCTTCATACGCTCTCCCCCGTTTGGTTTTGACCTATAAATACTGCATTTCCAGAGAAGGATGGACCGAAAATTAGCTTAAGTTTTTCTATTTATTTTTAGGGTTTACGTTCTTTATTAGATAGTTTATGAGAAGTTGTATCTTTGTTTTTAATTAGTAGTTTAGTCCAGATATAAGTGAGAGAGAGGAAAAGAGTGATTGTAATCTGAAGTTGAAGTGACATCAATAAAGGATCAAGACTTCTCTTCCTTTCCAATTCATGGGTATGTTTAATTTCATTTACATGTCATATTTTATATTAATTATGAGTAACTAAATTTGTTTTTCTGGGCTCACTATCATCTCTCTTTGATCCCTCTTGTTTTGAATGATTTTGATGTAAAGAACCCAACGGAATCATATGAATGCCTTAAACTAAGCATTGCTTCTTTGAAAGTGTTCTTGAAGGCACATAAGGATGGGTTTGGATTTATAAAACTTCTATTTTTAAAACATTACTTGAACTTGTTTTTATTTCATACTTGAAAAACGACTTGATGATTTAACATTCAGTTCAAAATGAATTCTTAAAAAAAAAAGAGTTAATTTTCACAAACAATCTTATTTGCTTACTTAAGACTTTCGAAACTCAAGCTTAAGTTTTTTCTTATGATCAAGTTGAGGCACTGAGATTTTTAAGAGAGGAATATATCGTTGAGTAGTAAGATAGTGAGCCCAGATCTTTTTCATATATTAAAACAAACAACCAACCACTCTTCAAGCTTTTTAAAAGATCATCTTTTCCAAAACCTTCTCTAAGTTTTCAATTTTTTTAAATCACTTCCTTACTCTCCATTCTCTTCTCAACATAAAAAACACCGACACCATTCTTTGCTTTTTAAACAATACATCGAAAAGCTTTCATCGCATTCCTCCTCGTGGACACGACCCGTTAGCCCAAAGCTAGACGGTAATTCTCACTACATTTACTTGCAATCAACTCCTAAGTAGCCTTCTGAAGCCACAACAACGCCTCAAGATCCAGACAGACTCTGGCAAGACATACAAGCCAGTGATGATATCACACCATAGCCCTGTGTTCTGAGAAAGAGGTCGGAGCTCTAGAAGAAGGAGTGATTCATCGGCGGAGCCCCGATGAAATCACCTCTCATACTCCCCTCTTGTTTCTCGCCGCAAAGAAGGAATCCCCAGGCACGAAGCACCGACGTCCGAGCAGACTAAAGCCTGCAAGGTATGGCTGGACAACTGAGGAATTATACTAGTAACCTAGAGCTGCCCAGGACTAGTACCACTCTCGATCGGAGCCGGACCACCATTTGTCACCCTCCGCGGGCGACACCCTGTCATGACACCTAATGCATCGTAACAGGTTCATCACGACAACTAATGCATCACACCAACCAGACTCTATCAAGGTGAGAGCCCAACCACCAGTTTCTCAATCTTCATCCTCTCTCTCCTTCCTCCACCTGATGAAGAATAGAGAAGAAGATATGACCCAGCAAGGCAGAGCAGAGAAGGACATTTAAGCAAGGATTTATTTAGAAGATGGCAGAAATGATCTCCATCCAAGGGTTCTACTCTATTTATAGATGGGAGAGAAGCCGAATCGTCTCCAATTCAAATTTTTGATCTCCAAAAGCCTGTCCACGTCCCAATATTTTTTGGTTAATCGAATTAGCAAAAGATCAACTGTCACCGTTAGAACACGAAACCCTACCTCCCAGTCATTATGTCTCCTAGATTAGAAAGAGATACATGATCCGATCCCAGAGAAATCCAGCTGACTGATGCGGGTGGCAACTAGTTATACAACCTGCAATTAAATCCTGAAGATCCGCATTTATAATCGAGATCCTCGTCTGCCAACATCAAGATGAACCTAAGGAATTAAAAAGTCTCCCACCAACTCCGTTCTTCTGACTTCCCGTCCACAGGCTCCGACAAGAGAAAGAGCGGGGAGGAGGGAGTATCTATAGTGGTCAAAATCTGACCCCATCCAAGATGGCAACATGTGTCCTTCACCTTCCAACTCGCTGAGGTACATCGGAACTCTCCTCCGAAGTTCATGCTATTCTCGTCCTCCTCCAAATCCTCTCCACTCGAGGATTCCTCCTCTCCAAAGACTTTAGCTTCGAGACAAGCAGCTTCAGCAACTGTTCACCCTCGATCTCCACCGATGGTTACGACCATATATTTCTTCACGTTCATAACATGCGACACCACTCAGTGTGAGCAGTTATGGACAGTAAAGGATTTCCTTGCATGCAATTCCAATAAGCCCACACCACTCAGTGACGAAGATCCTCCCGCATCAACAAATCAATTATGTATAAGTAAATCTCGTCTTCTACTGAATAAAAGACTTCTAGGAGATTCCTTCAACGACTTGAAGGACTTCTGGACTTCAATCATCCCCAACTCTGAGACACCCAACACCTTCCTGCAATTCCTGTAAACTGCGAATTATAATAAAGCTCCTTCTTCTCCTCGTGATTTTTCCTAGTTAAGAGTTTCCACATAAAATCCTGTATCTCTCGCTTTTCTGTGATTATGCTTTGTTAACGCACAACCCCTTTCTCCTAATCATCTCCATTTTCACTTGCGGTGAGGATCAATCGTCCAATTACTTGTGGTGGAAGATCATCACCAGAATGAGAAATGTGTTTTTTACGAGTGATTATTGTTTGCGCCGGAAAAAGAAAGAGGGAATTGTTGTAAAGATTTCTTTGAATCAGATGAAAAGATTACAACAAGACTTTTCCTTCCAGTTACAAGGGAGGAGGATGTTGAAGCTTGAATCCCCCCTTTGTTTAATGCTGGGTTCTTCGTGTGGCGGTGGAGAGTGAATCTTGTTCTCCGTTGACCAGATGACCGTCCTGGACCGTCGGGGGTCTTCTCTTCGGTCGGTAGAAAGAGTAACTCAGCTCCGTCTACCAAAACTCTCAAAGAGGAGGTAGGCGAAGAGCGGCTAGTACTCAGTAAGCTCGCTGAAGAGTCTCCTCCCTCTGTCTGTTGCTGAAGTAGTGCTTCCCTCTTGATGATCCTCTTGCCTGGATTTGATCGATCTTGATGATGCCTTGACCTTCTTAATTCTCGACTTCTCCAAAGCTTCGATCTCTCAAAAGCTCTCCCCTTTCCTCATAGCAAACAAGGCTATTTATAGGGGTCTCAGGGGGTGAAGGTGCCTCCTGAAAACGCTCCCGAATGAGGGGCCACTACCGCTACATGCGCGGTGACTGGCCCCGCAATCAGGGCAGTTGCAACTGAGACGCGGGCGTTGGGCCAAACGCGCCTTAAAGTTTGAGACGCGGGCGTCGAGCCAACGCGCCTTAATGCTGAGACGCGAGCTTCGGGCCTTCACGTCTGGACGCTGAGGCGCGGGCGTCGGGCCGACGCGCCTTGATGCCGAGACGCGGGCTTTGGGCCGACGCGTCTGGACGTTGAGACGCGGGTGTAGAGCCAACGCGTCTTAATGCTGAGACGCGGGCCTCGATTCCTCGCGTCTAGAGCTTGAGACTGCTTCCTTAATGGCTTGTTTGTTAGTCATTTTTAGACAGCCTACAATTATATAACGATCGGGTGTCGTTACTTTATGTAATGCATTATAACGAGTTGCATAACGGGGTTTTAACACATTGCCGTGATTGAAAATTTAGGCCCTTGAAATAAAATGCCATTTTCTTGGACCAGCATGGGCCGAGCCGCATTAAAACACATGTAAAGCAAGCTTTACTCAAAGCAGCATGAAAGTTCTGCAGGTTGTCACCCGTGTTGTGGTCTGCTTTTGGGACGCAAGATTTTAAGACTGGGGATCCTATTTTCTTCTTTTGTTTTTTTTATCATATGACGTACTTGTGCCAAAAAACCTGGTGATGTCAAGTGGATTTGTTAGGTGAGATGGTATTTTGTTGTATGTTTCATTAATATCTCTACAATGAACATGGTAAGCTTTCCCACGTGTGGTGGAGTCAGGATTTCGAAGACTGAAGCCACAAAATAATGAGTCAGGCGCAGATTTGATAATTTAAGCACAGAAGGCAGTGCTAGCGATGCCCAGTAGGTCCCGATGAATCTCGGGTGAGTCTCGGACACCAGGCCCTTTGCGGATGGCATCATGGCCATCGGATAGCCACAAGTGTCGCCAGCTCGAGGAAGGCCTCATCGGTTTGAAGGTCGAATACCAGGAGTAGCTTCACTGCCTTATTGAGGAACTCTTCAGTGGTCTCCACTGTGGTGTCTAGGCTCACTTGTTTGCTTGCTCTGATTTTGATCACGACAGCATAAATATAATCTATAAAAAATAGCCATTGCTAGACCAAGTATTGTGAATCAATTGAGGTAAATAATGAAGATAGAGATTGTGAATTCGCATAAGAATCTTCAATCTATGTGTATTCTTTTGTACCAAAATTCACTCCATTTGTTTAATAATTAAATAAAAATGTTTGTATCCTCTTTAGAAATTAGCAGATGTCTGTTATCTTTTACATTTTTTTTGGAAAAAAACTCCGATCCTAAATTTTTCTTCTTCATCACCTTGCTTAGTATGCACAATGATTTTAAATGCATATTGAACAAAGCTTGTACAAAAAGAAGACCATTAAGGAAAATTGCCCTAAAGCTCCAAGACTAATTTGAAAACAAAAAATCCCATGGAGTTTGCTGGATATAATTATTTCTTAAAAATTATTTTGAGGACTTAAATAATTACTTGAATAAAATTGAGTGAATATTCGTCAATGAGACCTTTTACCATTAAAAGAAATTGAAAGAATATGTTAGTTAGTTAATAGACTAGTTTTTTTTATTTTGATTACTGGACTAATTTAATAGTCATCCTAGGGAGTCAAGTTGAGTCAACAGATCAGACTTGTTTGTCGTCAGGCCATTGGCTCCTTTCATCGGTGGACTCCACATCACGAGCTGCTTAAGAAATGAGGCAACACCGCAACACACATCCTTGCTTTGTAATTGCACACATTTATTGCATTATTCTTTATTATATTTTCACATTTACTGCGTAATAAATCTGTTAATTTTTTTTATCTTAAATGTCTATTTTGCAAAAGATAATCGTGAGGAGAAAGATGATAAAATCAAATAAATACCAATTAAAGTCAAATTTAACTAGATCTATTTGGTTAAAAAAGGATGATCCCAAATTCGGTTGGTTAAATTCAGATTTTGGTGAATCAAGTAGTTAAAGCCAAAGATAAAAAGGAGAATCGTCAAAATCTAGGACCCAAAGTGAAAATTCAGCAGGAGATAAAGAAGAATCGTCAAATAAGGGACCTGCAACCCCCGGGTGTGGCCACTTGGCCACACCTGGGCCACAGAAACACGGCCAAAGCCACGTTTCCGTGGCTATCTTATGGAATCAGGGGGAGCATTAGCTTTCCTTATCTTCAGATGCTCTCTCCCTTTTGATTTTTGCCTATAAATACTGGGATTTCTGATACTACAAAAAACGATTAAGTAGAGAGTAGAAGTTAGGTCATTCTTTAGTCTGTAACTTAAATTTTTTAGTTTTTTACATGTAATTTTCATTTTCTTTATGTAACTGAGATAAGAGGATAGTTTCATAGAGGAATGAGAAAAAGTTTATACTGAGGGTGACACCGGTGTAAGTAAGTCTTTTCTTTCATTATTATTTAAATCGAATCGAAGTTTTTTCTTCTTTACTCTTGTTTTTATTTGCTTTCCTCTGATGTGTTTGTAATCCAGTGTGAATCCGATGCCTCGAGACTGTTTCGCCATTGCAAGTGCCCTTGATGGCCTGTGGTGATGAATAATTATTCCTTTGTTAGTTTAGCTTACTCTTTTATTCATAGTATAGATCGGGAACAGGGAAGATCCTACACACCATACTTGATCGCCTTCAAAGACTAGGTAAGTCGTAGCGACGGATTCAAGGTATATGAGCACTGAAGACGTAAGTAAGTATTTTTAATTTTCTTTTAATTCTTAGTTTAGAATCCAACTCTAAAATCACTCTTCTTTTATCATTTTGTTCTTTTCTTTTTAACTTAGTTTATAAACAACTCCACAATCATCTTCTTTTATCTATCTTAACTTCTATTAACTTAACTTTTCATTTTCCTTTTCTAAAACTGAGAAGAAATTTCTAACATGTTTTTGTAAACTCAAAAGGAAAACGAACTTACTTAAAAGCTTCCATCGCAAGTCCCTCCTTGTGTTTCACGACCCGCATAATCACTTGTTATAGCGGTAGCATTGAGAAATTGTATATTCCATTCTTTAAATCTAAACTTTCTCTTTCTTGTGCAGGATTAATCTCAATTAAAAATTTTGGCTCTGTTGCCGAGAAGGGACGGTAAGTTTTCATTTTTTTTATTTACTTAAACAAAACCTGTTCTTCTTTGTTTTTTGTGTGCAAGGGCTGAATTCAGGAATCGAAGAGCTGCAATTGACATATTGCTACTATATGTTTCTGCCCAAGAAGGCAGAGCATCAGAGCCCACAATTGTGCCGCGCAAACGTGACAAAATCCGTGTTTTCGCGGCATTTGTGGTGGACTACTAATTGATCTTTTTTTAGGTGCTTTCACACTGCAAAATATAACTTCTGCATCTGTTAGATTTTTTTTATTAATTTATTTTGCACACTGTATTTAATTCAAAAGTAAAGTGGTTGTTTGTAAATGTTTTAAAAATGGTTTAGACTCATATTTAGGCACGCGTCTAATTCATTTATCTTTTACATTACTGTTGAAGAGTACTAGAGCAAAGGTACGTGTGTACAGCATGTAGTATAAGAATACTTTTGAATTGTTTACATTACTTAAGTGTTGCTTTTCATATACTTGTACACTACACTAAATTGATTTAAGGGTTGGTCCTATAACCAAGATAAGGTGGGAAAGTCATTACCCTCCCTTAGCCCACAAACAATCTCCTCACTCACTAACCCAAGCTTAACTAAAACTGAATAGACGTTGGCCCTAAGGACATCTCAGACTCAAATAAGAGACTGACCTAAGGGGAAAGTTATTAGAAGTTGACTCTTGTCAAATCGGTGTTAAAGGTCAGGGATTGAAGAGCGAAATCTCGAAGGCTGGTGGTTTGGTTTAATTAGGCCCGTTGTTTTTTTGCGCGAATACCTCCCACCAATCTTGCCCAATCTGGCTAATTAACTAGTAGTCAGGTTCTGCAATATATCTCCCGTGGATAGTCTAACTAGTTAGGAGTCGTTTAGGTCTAAGGTCTATCCTAACTTAGACTAGATTTTTCTTTTGTTTGTTCATTTGTTTGTTTTTCTTTCTTTGTTTTTGATATTTCTTATGTGATATGGTTTATAACAATAATTTCTCAGTTTTAATGGTAATTCATACTACACCCCGACCTCTTTTTCATAATACCAATCCGGCATATCATAACTTTAACCAATCTAATATGTCAGATTGGTCTTATCCGAATCAATACATGCCCCAGTTCTAATATTATAAATAAGACTGGAACAATCATCAATACTCTTCACAGAGTCAATGGGGATATAATTCTCCCGAGTCATATTGTCAATCACCATTCCAACATTTAACTTCTAATTTTTCTAGTCATGATCAACTATTAGAAGAAAAATCTGAGGTGATGAATAGTATGGAAGCTATGATTGAGTCCCAAGAACAAAAACTGAAAATGATGGATTTACAATTCCCACAAGACTCCCAAATCCAAGATCCTTACTCCATGTTCTAAGTCCCACAATAAGAAGAAGAACCTACAGACTCAAATAGGCGTATAAAAAATCTGATTCAATTCGAAAATAATTTTTTCCAATCTGTCAATAGTTTAGAAGCATAAATGAGTCGTTTGATCAACATACTGAAAGATAGGAATGAGAAACTCTACATAACACATGTTTGACTATTCTCAATTGCCCTAGTCATATTGATAAAAACTAAGAATCATGGTGTCTTAGAGATTTTGACCAAGATTCAATTTCACCACACAAACTTGAATTTGACCAATACCAATCCATTGACAATTTGGTTAGTTTTTATTTCAATGAAATTGAACTTGAATGTGAATGTGACCCCGATCCCCAACCTTGTGATTCAGTTCTCATCTTCAAATTTATATTGACTCCGGTATCCTTATCCAATTTGGACCAATTTTCCGAGTCTACATTTATTCCGGTGCCTATAAATTTAGAAATTGAATCACCAATTTGGAGAGATACATTTCATTGATGGAAAAAGAATGTGAAATTGAATTCTTTGATTTGAACTCAACTCTTGAACCAAACCGACTCTCGAACCCAAAGTTGATTTTCCTGAGTTAGTATTGGTTCCCGAACCTATCACTCTTGAGCCCAAGTCAACCACTCTACCAAGTTACATTCTTTTATTGGACATAGGTATACATCAGGATAACTCGGTGATTATTTTTCAAGACTGGTCATGTAAAGGGAATAATTTTCATGTTAGGATCTTTCATGATCCTATTCATATTGGGAATTGTAAATATGTAAATGAAAAGTGGTCAAAAAAGGTGGGTTTCAAGATAATCTGCGTCCTTTAGATTGGGCAGAAACGATTGGACCAATTAGACCACCATCAGAACCGCCACCTTGAAGTAATATTTTCCTTCCCTTTCTTCTTTTTCATGCATTTATGCATTCATTCATACATTGAGGACAATGTATGAGATAAGTGTGAGGGAGGGTTCTAACATAACATTTTCTTTTTATTTAAAAACGATTAACATTTCTTTACTTTTAAAAACTTTTTGAAAATAGAAACAATATTTTTACTTATTTTTTTGTAAGAAATTAAGTTAATTTAAGGAATAGGAGAATCATATTAGGATTTCTTATACTTGGTCAAAATAAGATCATTTGTTTGATTTCTAGGGTTAGGAATAAATTTAGAAAAGTAACTTAGTCTTAATTTTGTCTTGATGAATATGCATACTTTATACACTTACACACTTAGGGTTCAAATTCAAAGATTCTTATGCCTTACAAAAAAAGAGGAAAAAGGGAAAAATATATATATAAAAATTCTCTGATTAAGCTGGGTGTTTGTGCCTCACAAAGTATAAGTATTCACACCTAAAAGCGGTCCATATAATAAATAAAATCTTTAGTTTTGTGGCCTTATTTGCTTGATTCCTTAAGTCTTTGGGGTATTTTCTCACCCGTGCCCTAAGACCGTTCGGTTTGGGAGTCACTGACTATGGCATATTAGAAAGCCTAATAAAACTATGCAATAATTCCACCAATATATATATATATATATATATATATATATATATATATATATATATATATATATATTATATATATATATATATATATATAGTAGGGGTTACTGTACCTCAGCCGACAGGCTGAGAGAGTTTCTCAGCCGGCGGGACGTGGCTGAATATATGCCACATATCGGCCGCAGAGTGTAGGCGCCAAAAAAATCAAAAAAGATCCCGCCTAAACAATCATGAAACAAATTGACAAAAATACCCTTTTTTAATTCTAAACTGGAATAAAGTCATCAACAAACAAAATTTCAGTTGAATATATCTACAGTTATAAAATTCGTAATTTTACTACATCGAAAAATATAATTAAAAAAATTGGATGAACATAATGTAAAATAAGCAGAAGCATTGAAAATTTAAAAAATATGCCATGGTCGCAGACTTAATACAATATAACTTTCAATTTTATTGACAACTGCGACATAGTCGCATTCACTAGTCGCAGTCATAGTATAATAAAATTTTTTTATATAACGTCTGCGACCCTAGCCGCATTCTATCGTATAGAAATGCGACCTCCTTCAATACTGCGACCAAAGTCGCAATCTTCTTTCGCATGCCTTATGTAAAAGATTTTTTATATTTTTAAAAAGTAGATTAGCCATGCGACCCTGAGATCAGTTCGCGTACATCACATCTTATAAAAAATACTATATTAATTACACTGAATTAAATGAAAAGTAATTAATATTCTTTCTACCATGATACAATAACAGTTTAGAAAAAAGAGATGCAATAATATTAATATCGATAAAGGAAAGATGTGCACCATACGTAATCTAAAGATATAGGCAAATAATTCTATAAAAAGTTAATTTGTACTTCAAGTATTAAACCTCTGGCTAAAAGATACTCTTCGGATTCTCCCGCAATAAATCTTCAATTAAATATTTAATTTTTTTACCACTTCCTACCATACTCAACCCTCACCTGTAAAAATTATTATTACTATTCATGTTCTTCCACAATATTGACCTTTATATAATGCTTGTAACTAATATATTATCTCATACCTAAAAACTATATTTTTGCTCTTCCTTTTCAATTTGATTTCAAAAATTTTCAAAAAACAATTCATTCTTGAATCATGTCTTCCCCATCTTCTTCCTCTGAACACTTAGATTTCAACTTCAATCGTTCCCCCACCGGTCCTTTTTCTTCAGGATATTCTAGTGAATCTGATACCAGTCTAGACTTCACTCTTTTTGATTATCTCACTACATCAAATAATGTATTAACTGATCCTCCTATTCATGAGGATAATGAAGATTTCATGTGGGTTAGTGAGGAAGACATTATTCCTCTGCCACTTGACGGAGACATGCTTGATGAAAGCATGTCCTCTGATGCTGTAGGCTCGCCTTCTCGCAACGGGTCAGACGAAGAGCTTGCTTGATAGAGACGATCCATTCTGGGAGTTTATCGGTGAAATAAAAAAACCTTAAAAACAGGAAGATGATGAGGAAATAAGTGATGAACAGGAAGAGCAGAAGAATGAAGACGACGAATCTGCTTATGATGGTGATATGACGAGGATTAGGATTTCCTGATCTTCTGATATTCAACTTTATTTTGTTCTTTTAAAAGCTTTTAATTCTCTTTTTTTGTAAGGTCTCTTTCTCACTATATTAACTTATAAGCTCTTTTAATTACATATCAAACTGCGACTGCTGTTCTTAAACACTGCGACCATAGTCGCAGTGCTACTACGCATGCAATAAGTAAAAATAATTCATACTTTATAAGCCAAACATATAAAAACATACGTAAACTGCGACTATAGATCAGTACTTATTCACCGTTTACATTAACTTAGCAAAAAAAAAATCATCAAGGAAAATGCAGTCGAGGGTACTGCGACCATAGTCGCAGTCCATGATCGCATACTATATGTAAAAACCAATTTAATAGTTCATAGGAGGATCAGACAACAGTCAGAAATGAAGAACAAAAATATAAAATAATACGTAAACTGCGATTATATTATCGCTCTCGTTAAGTACTGCGACCATAGTCGCGGTAGTGCGACCATAGTCGCGGTCCATGATCGCATACTATATGTAAAAATCAATTTAATAGTTCATAGGAGGATCAGACAACAGTCAGAAATGAAGAACAAAAAATATAAAATAATACGTAAACTGCGATTATACTATCGCTCTCGTTAAGTACTGCGACCATAGTCGTGGTAGTGCGACCATAGTCACGGTCCATGATCGCATACTATATGTAAAAACCAATTTAATAGTTCATAGGAGGATCAGACAACAGTCAGAAATGAAGAACAAAAAATATAGAATAATACGTAAACTGCGATTATACTATTGCTCTCATTAAGTACTGCGATCATAGTCGGGTCCTTGATCGCATTATACATTACATGCGAAAAAAAAGTAAACTGCGACTATATTAAAAATCATTAAATATCAAATCAGATAAAAAAAATTAAAGAAGCATTCAAGTTAGTTTCGTGATTTAATAAAAAAATGTTGGCAGTTTGGCCGCAGTTATAAAAGATAATTGTCACAAAAATAAATAACATCATAAAATATAAAAATATAATAAACTATACATATCCACTGTCTTTTACCGACAGAGTAGCTTTTCATAAGGGGTATCTAGTAATTTAACTTCTTCCTATAAGCGGGCTTCAAGTTAGTGGGGCGACAAATCTTGAGCCACGTCACCGCAGGCTGACAGAGTTCTCTCAGCTGCAGGCTGATATACATTTTTCTCATATATATATATATATATAATATATATATATATATATATATATATATATATATATATATATATATATATATATATATATATATATATATATATATATAAGGCATAAGAGTTAGAGTTAAAGAACCTCGATTCAAAATTTTATTAGGTCACAAAGGTGCATATAACTTAGGGTAAAATAATAGATTAGATGAGAAATACAATTTGACCCTTACCTTAATTGACAACAAGTTTTGAATAGAGACTAAGTTTATGAATAAAAAATTTGATTTTCCTATAACTTATAGATTACTTGAACTCTTACAATAATATTTCAAATATTCTCTCCTTTTTAATATGCTTTTCGAAAATACTGACACTTTGTTTCTCTTTCTTTATGGATTTTGTGAGTGTAATCACTGAAAATCCTTACGAGAAAAACTCATCCTCTAGGGGAAAGTTAGATGTTTAATGACTTGTTGCACATGCTCAGTGCAATCGTGTCACTTGTGGAAGTAGTCTAATAATTTCTTAAGTTTAGTTTGATGTTTTTGCTCGAAGGGAGCAAAAGATAGGTGTGGAGGTGTGATTGCACGCATTTATTGCATTATTTTTTATTACATTTTCACATTTTATCGTGCAATAAATCTGCTAATTTTCTTATCTTAAATGTTTATTTTGCAGAAGATAATCATGGGGAGAAAGAGAATAAAATCAAATAAACACCAGTTAAAGTCAGATTTAACTAGATATATTTGGTTAGAAAAGGATGATCCCAAATCCAATTAGTTAAATTCAGATTTTCATGAATCAAGTGGTCAAAACGAAGATCAAAAGGAGAATCCTCAAAATCCAGGACCCAAGGTGAAAATCCAGCAGAAGATAAAGAAGAATCATCAAATCAGGGACCTGCACACCCTGGGTGTGGCCACCACACCCAGGCCGTAGAAACGCAGCCAAAGTTACGTTTTCGCGGCTATCTTATGGAATCAGGGGGAGCCAACGCTCCTTTCTCTTCAAACGCTCTCCCCCTTTGTTTTTGCTTATAAATACTGAAATTTCTGAGATTACAAAAAATTGATTTTGCAGAGAGTAGAAGCTACGCCATTCTTTAGTCTGTAACTTAGGTTTTTAGTTTCTTTTTATGTAATTTTTATTTTCTTTATGTAACTGAGAAGAGAGGAGAGTTTCATGGAGGAATGAGAGCGAGCTTGTACCGAGGGTGACACCGGTATAAGTAAGTCTTTTCTTTCATTGTTTATTAAATCGAATCAAAGTTTTTTTTTCTTTACTCTTATTTTTGTTTGCTTCCTCTGATGTTCTGTAATCCAAGTGAATCTGATAGCCTCGACACTGCTTCACCATTGCAAGTGTTCTTGATGGCCTATGATAATGAACAACTATTCCTTTGTTAGTTTAACTTGTCCTTTTATTCATAGTGTAGATCGGGAAAGAGGAAGATCCCACAGGCCATGCTTGATCGCCTTCAAAGACTAGGTAAGTCGTAGCGACGGATCCAAGGTATATGAGCACTGAAGTGGTAAATAAGTGTTTTTAATTTTCTTTTAATTCTTAGTTAGAATCCACTCCAAAACCACTCTTCTTTTATCATTTGTTCTTTTCTTTTTATCTTAGTTATAAAAAACAACACTCCAAAAATCATCTTCTTGCATCTTCCATCTTCTATTATTTAACTTTTCATTTTCCTTCTCTAAAACTGAGAAAAAAATTCTTAACATGTTTTTGTAAACTCAAAAGGAAAACGAACTTACTTAAAAGCTTCCATCGCTAGTCTCTCCTTGTGGATCACGACCTGCATAGTCACTTGTTATAGTGACAGTATTGAGAACTTGCACATTTCATTCTTTAAATCTAAACTATCTCTTTCCTATGCAGGCTTAATATCAATCACTTTGCTTAAAACCCCACATTCTGGACACTTGAATCCCTTTCTATCTTAAAACCCCCCTCTCAAAATGCACTGAACAATCGCGGACATCTTGTCGTTGCAATGAACGGTTTCTTCGGCAGGGTCGCAGATGGTGCTGTGACCCAATCCCTTCCCCACCCCTGCCTCCTCCTTTGCCTCTTTCCTCGTTGGCTTCGCCATCTCCGTCTTCATCCTGGTGGGGGTCCACAACATCTCCCCCCGCGCCCGTCGTGCCCCCCTGAGGAGGAAGGTCAAGTTCGGGGAGCACAAATCAAGAGCCTCGACCTTTTTTGGGGCGGGCCGGGCTTCCCAATTTTTATTCAAAAAAAAAAAAAAAAATAGTAGTTCTGACATCTGATCTTGATTTGTGCATCTCCTCGACTTTTATTTCCTCACCTACAAGGGTTTAGAGAGTTTGAATAGCGCTACTAAGCTTTTGCTTAACAAAGCTAATTATTTTTAGCTACAAGTCTTTTCACACGGCATGATTCAAGCACACTCATCTTGTAGCGACGAAAAACTTGTGTGAAGTGAGAAATGAACGCTAGCTCATCTTGTATGGTCTTTGTGAGCCAATAATCAAGGCACGATCCAGCTACGCCCAGTCAATGGCGTCATTTTAGCTAAGTTTGTTAGCATAATTGTAAGATCTGATGGCGTCATTTTAGCTAAGTTTGTTAGCATAATTGTAGGATCTGATGGCGTCATTTTAGCTAAGTTTGTTAGCATAATTGTAGGATCTGATGGCGTCATTTTATCTAAGTTTGTTAGCATAATTGTAGGATCTAATGGCGTCATTTTAGCTAAGTTTGTTGAGGTTGTGAAGGCTATTTAAAAGCCAAGTAGCTGTAATTGTTTCACAGTGAATTGAAAAAAAAAAAAAAACCTGAAGTTTCTTTTCCCCTCAAAAATCAGTTTCCCTCTCGTTCCCAGTTTGTTGCTAACGATCCTTTGCAGGTCTCGGAGCTGCTCGAAAACAACATCTGGTATCAGAGCTGCCGGTTAATGCCCAAATATCTTCGTCTCAACACCATGACGATGATTTCAGGGTCCTCATCCTCGACAGCACCAGCAACAAAGGAGGGCGGAATCACTCTTCATTACCCAATGCTAACCCGACAAACTACTCCACCTGGGCCATTAAAATGGAAGTTTTCATGGAGGCTCATGGAGTTTGGGAGGCAATCGAACCTGCGGCAGGCGTGGCCGTGGACAAGAAGAAGATAAAACTGGCATTGGCATGCATCTTCCAAGCAGTTCCAGAGGAGATCTCTTGTTACAATTGGCGAAGTACAAGACATCCAAAGAGGCATGGGAAAGCTTGAAGACAATGTACCAAGGGGTTGATCGCGTTAAGAAGGCGCGAATTCAGACCCTGAAGAGCGAGTTCGAGACCCTACGAATGAGGGATTCTGAGTCCATCGATGAGTTGCAGGGAAACTCACAAGCCTGGCAAGCAAGATTCGAGGGCTTGGAGAGAAAATGGACGACGACGTGATCGTCAAGAAGATACTTATTTCTGTGCCTGACAAATTTTGCAGGTAGTAGCCGCGATTGAAAATTCGCGGATTTTGAAACAATACCAGTGGAGAGATCATGGCCGCCTCAAAGCTTACGAGGAGCGCATACGTGGGAGAGATGAAAGCAGCGGAAGCCAACTTCTCCTGACTCACGCTGAGTGGCAAGCAAAGAAGAAGAAGAATAGACAGCCTGAACCTTCGTCGAACACCAAGCAAAACAACTCGACCAATCGAGGACGTGGCAACCCTCTCGGTCGAGGTCCTGGACGCGGAAGAGGAGGTCGAGATGGCAGAGAGCAGCCCCTCAAGAAGGTGATGGAGGTC